>CM076579.1:498406068-499006068 GCA_034641835.2 Pinus albicaulis
TCATCAACCATACCTAGATCAGTGGGATCTAGGATGAGACTTATGAAAATCAAGTGAGAAGGTGGCCAGGGGTTCCATCATTCCCCCAAGCATGGGATACTTCCCCCCAGCATAAGTAATGGAGGGGACTGATCTAGTATGCAAAGGTGGGAATGATGCCCTTAGCTAGAGGAGTTTGTGGAGCGTCATGGTGTTCCAAGTGTTCAAATAATGGATTGAATCATTCAGCCTCATAGAACACTGTTACCGATGAAATAGGTAACCTGACCTCAAAGCAGGAACTCTAACCCAAAAAGACTCAAAAAACATGAAAAAACACCCCAAAAACAAAAAAAGTGTATTCCAGAATGCACTTGGTTTTTTTTTAAGGTCAAATTTCAACATTTTATAAAATTATGCTAAAGACAAAATTGTTTCTTGAAAAAAGGATTGAAAAAACACCCTAAAACAAAACTAGTTGATGCTGGAATAACAAAAAAAAAAATTGTGTCATATTTTTGACATTTTTAAAAATAGAAATAACATTCTTTAATTTTTAAAATTCAAACATTAAAAAAAACCTAAAATTTAAGAAAAAAAATAAATTAAAAAAATAAAAACATTTTAAAGCTTAAAATTTAAAAATATATAGGAATAAAAAAATAAACAAAATAAAAAATTTAATTCAAACATTAAAAAAAACCTAAAATTTAAGAAAAAAAATAAAAAATAAAAAATAAAAAAAATTTAAAGATTAAAATTTAAAAATATATAGAAATAAAAAAATAAAAATAAAAACAAAAACAAAATATTAAATTAAAAAAAAACAAACAAATTAAAAAAGGAAAGAAATTATAAAAAATAAAATATAGAAATTAAATTTTAAAAAAAAAAAATGTTTATTAAATTAGAAATTAAAAAAAAAAAAAAGAAAAAAAAAAGAGAAATATATTAAATTTTAATAAATAAATGAATAAACAAATAAATTTTGAAATAAAAAAATAATTTTAAATATAAAGAAAAAAAAAACATTGTTAAAATAAAAAGTTAAAAAACTTTAAAAATCAATTAGAATTGAAAAATTGAAAAAAATAAATTAAAATAAATATATTAAATAAAAAATAAAATAAAAAACAAATTAATTTGAAAATATTAAGTTTAATTAATATATATATATATATATATATATATATATATAATTTTAAATACACAATTTTAATTGAAATAAAAAAAATATATATAAAAATTTTATGTAATTAAAAAAATAATAATAACAAAATTAAAAAATTAAAAAAATATTAAATTCAAATAATTAAATAAAAAATACAAAATTTACTAAGTTTTAAAAAATTAAATGAAAAAACTAAACATGAAATTTAATAATTAAAAAAATAAAATAAAATAAAAAAATCAATTAAATAAAAGAAAATACAAAATTTAATAAAAAATTTTAACAAAATTAAAAAAAAAAAATTAAAAACAAAAAAATAATAAAATTAAAAAAAAATAATAAAAAAAACAAAACAAATTAAAACAAATTAAATTTAAATATAAAAATTAAATTTAAAAAAAAAAATTTAAATTTTTTGAATTAAAAAAAAAAAAAAAAAAAAAATTAAATTAAAAAAATAAATACTAAAAAAATAAAAAATAAAAAAAAAGAATTTTTTGATCGTGGTGGCAGCGCCAATCTGCCTCCCGCCCAGGTGGTGGCGGAGGCTAGCCGTTGGGGAGGAGGCCGATTCAGGGAATTTCCCTGACGCCGATTCTGGGAATCGCCCTCCCGCGACGGGAGGTCAATTCCGGGAATCGCCCTCCCGCAACGGGAGGTCGATTCCAGGAATTGCCCTCGCGCCGCGGGAGGGCGATTCCCGGAATCAGCCTTAGGGCGATTCCTGGAATCGGCCTCCCGCTGTGGGAGGGCGATTCCCGAAATCGACCTCCCACGACGGGAGGGCGATTTCCAGAATCGGCCTCCTACGGCGGGAGGGCGATTCCCAGAATCGGCCTCCGCTGCGGGAGGGCAATTCCCAGAATCAGCTTCAGGGCGATTCTTGGAATCAGCCTCAGGGCGATTCCCAGAATCGGCCTCAGGGCAATTCCCGGAATCGGCCTCCCACGCCGCGGCAGGGCGATTCCCGGAATTGGCCTCCCGCCGCGGGAGGGCGATTCTCGGAATTGGCCTCCCACCGCGGGAGGGCGATTCTCGGAATCGGCCTCCCGCCCAGCGGTCGGCCTCCGCCGCCAGCTGGGCGGGAGGCTGATTGGCGGCACCACCACGATTAAAAAATTCTTTTTTATTTTTTATTTTTTATTTTTTTTATTTTTTAATATTTTTAATTTTTTTTAATTTGATTTTTTTTTTAAATTCAAAAAATTTAAAATTATTTGTTTTTTAATCCAAATTTTTTATTTTAAATTTAAATTGTTTTAATTTTTTTGTTTTTTGTTTTTTAATTTTGTTTTTAAATTTAATATTTTAGATTAATTATTTTTTAAAATTTAAAATTTATTTATTAAATTTATTAAATTTTAATTTAATTTAATTTTTTTTTTAATCTTTTAGTTTATTTAGTTTTTCATTTTTAAAATTTATAAATTGTTTCATTTAAAAAAAAACAATAAATTTATGGATATTTGTTTTTTAATTATTTGCATGTGGTTTTTTTCATTTTTTTGTTTTTTAAAGATAGTTTTTTTTTATTATTTTAATTCTTTTATTTTAATTTTCTTTTTCAATTTTAAATTTTTTTTTTTAATTTGTTTTTTTTTGTTAATTTTAAAATTTGTATTTTTTTTTCTTATTATTATTATTATTTTTATTTTAATTTTTAAATTTAATTTTTTCTTTTTTGTATTTTATTTTTTTTATCTAAATTTTAATTTTGTAATTTAAATTATTTTTAAATTTTCTATTTTAATTTTTTTTTTTTAATTATATGGTTTTTTTTAATAACTTAGAAAAAAATGTTTTTGATGTTTTTTTATTTTATTTTTTTGGTTAATTTTTGTTTTTTTTTCTTTAAATTATGTGTTTTTTTTTTCAAATTTTGTCATTTTTTTTATATAATTTTCGAATATTTTTGTTTTGTTTTTTGTTTTTTTAATTTATTTTTGTTTAAATTTTTTATTTTACGAGTTAATTTTGTTTTTTTTTAACATTTTTATTGGTTTTTTTTATTGTTTATATATATATATATAATATATATATATATATATATATATATATATATATATATATATATATATATATATATTTTTAATCTAAGTTCTGTGTTTTATTACCAACATGAAAATCACCACTCTAAAAAAAAAAGGTCGATGCAGCATCAATACGTTTCGAAATTAGCATGAAAATCACCGTTCTACAAAAAAAAAAGTTGATGCTGCATCAATACATTTCAAAATTAGCATGAAAATCACTAACATTTTAAAACAAATATTCATACTTCATAAATAAAAATATTAGAGTGTCGAAAATGTGCACAAAAAAAAAAGGTGATTCTCGCATCACCACTTTTCAAAATCTAGTGCTTTTTATGCTACCAAAAAGTAGGTGGGTCAAAGGCGGTTACTCATTTCACCTGCATCAATCGTTATAGGCACTAAATCCTCAAGAGGATGATGAGAAGGTATAGGGGCATAGGTGCCCCTAATCATGTTATGGTCATGCCAAATTTATTTTAAAAAATGGAATCTAAACATGTTTTTCTGATGTGGTTTTCCATTTGTTTATGTTATGGTTATCTTATATGGGAAGAATGGACAGATGCAGTTCGAGAAAGGAAATGGTGGATTACCGATCTCGTTTGGCACTACATATATGAAGTAAATGGAATAAATTTATGGGTTCACATACATGGTGTAACTATCCCAAAGAGTGGCTTCAGATATAATGAACTGGTGCTCACTTAGAAAATACTGAGGTTAGTCAACAACAATGTTTAAGAGACTAGGTTGTTGATGTAAGATGAAGGAATGATTAAGTGGATCATACTAAGAGTGATCTGAAGTGATGTGAGACTCTAAAGGTTCTTCTAAATGGGGAATAATAATGGTACTAGAGTTGACACTACCAGCTGCACTAGGAGGGTTGTGGAGAACTACTTCTCCTAGACTCTCAAATATGGGTGCCCCTTTACCCAAACATTGGGTGTCAATGTAATGGCCACAAGGTGTATGTGGTTCGAATGCATGGATTCGACCTCACTATGGATGAAGTCTTTGGATTCCACAACAGACTGGTCATGGGTGTGCTGCGGAAGGAAATACACACGATGGTGCATATCACCCCAGGGAAAATCAGGGGTGCTCATGGCTTCCATGATGCCTTAGTTTGAATGGAAGATGGAAAGAATGGAGGAAGGGATACCATATGATGCATTGGAACTATCTGATGCATCATCATGAGAAATATGGTTCACATATGCATCGTTATGGAGGGTAGACGAAGAGCTAGTAGATGAAACATCTATCGATGTTGAGGCCAAGGTGATCGCCGAACACTAGTAGAAAATGATGAAATTAATGACTAGCTGACTAAAAAATTTAGTCACCGCAATTATTTCAAGTGAATTACTACTAAATTTGAGAAATTTTAAGTGACCAAACTAAAAATGACCAACTTAAATAACTAATTTAGAATAGGGACAAAATATACGACTAGATAATAAGTGACTAAACTAAAAATTACTAACTTAAATGACTAATTTAATCAAGGACTAAAATATATGACTAGATAATAAGTGACGAAATTAAAAATGATTAACGAAAACAAAAACTATAGTCAAAGGATAAAATTATGACCAACTAACTAGTGCAACAAGTATATGAATTAGTAATTTATGCTAGTCATTTTTAATTGTGTCACTCTGGATTTATGCTAGTAATTTTTAATTGACTTTGAGGCATCTTTAGGTATCGACTTAATATGTATGATCCATGTCTATATGATATCTCCAATGTGTATTATTTTTTATTGTGATCACTTAAGTAGTGTATTGTAAGCCTTGATGCTTTGGCTATATTTTCTAAGTTGAGTTTTTCCATGGCATTTCATAATTTTACTCAGAGAAGCATGTCATCTTGATGGTTTGGGTATATATTTGGTGATTTGAGTAGGTGCTACACATCGATATTATTTTACTCCTTATTTCCTTTATTCAAAAATTTATCCCATGTCTCTCTTAACAACACATGTCGAGGTCTTCTAAACTATGGTTAACTTCTAATAGGATATTTTTGAGCTCTACATGAAGTTCCCTGAAAACAATGGGCTACCTAAAACTACTTGAATTTATTGCTAACATTATTCATAGATTTTAGGATATTTTCTACCTCTTTAAGGGTTATTGGATATTTCAGTTATGTGTAAACCTCATGTCCCCTTCCCTCCTTATATGAACATACTTGCCTGTATAAAATAAATCTTCTATAATTTTTATTGATAGCCTTACGCCAACATTATCACTCCTAAACCTTCAACATCATTAGATATAATTTATATGTCAACCAAACTCCTTTTGCTTAAATGAAAACAAAAAAAAAATAACACACACAAACTTAAGTAAAATGGGGACAACATAAGGGAAACTTAAGTTCTCATAACAATTGCCTCATAAAATTTACTACTAATTAAAATCTAATTTCCTGCAATTATAAAATCTAAAATTAATCCATTAAAATATAATATTCGCTATTTCCCGCTACTTTTCTTCCTTCCCAGGTTGTTGGGAGGGACTTTGATACTC
The DNA here is from genome assembly GCA_034641835.2 of Pinus albicaulis. Classification (NCBI taxonomy): domain Eukaryota; kingdom Viridiplantae; phylum Streptophyta; class Pinopsida; order Pinales; family Pinaceae; genus Pinus; species Pinus albicaulis. The sequence continues at coordinate 498,411,798 of CM076579.1, forward strand.
TTTCTCTGGTCATCGTTTTCTTGTGCCTCACACATGGAAAAGACTCAATGCACCTCAACCGGAACTGCAATGATTTTCAGTGATGGTGGTGTTCGAGAAGCTGAGGAACACGCCCTTCAGTTGGTTTGAAGTATCGAGAGGGGGGATATCACAACTATATAATGCCAAAGCTTTCTAAAATTTTGAAAAAAATGGCAGTGGAATAACCAACGTTTCTATCTTGAGTGCGCTGCAGGAGTTTCGGTTTAGGCTTTTTTGCTCATTTTTTTGCTTGTGATTTTCCCCTCTTAAGAGGCATCATGAGCAGATCAAGGCAACCCCCATATCTCAAGAAGTAAGTATATAATTCACCATAGTTCGGTTAAGATGAACTTATGTTTGGATCCATTCTTGTTGCTTTAGTACATACATTGGATGGTTTCTGTAAGTAGGCTTTTTTCATGGGTAGGTTACATTTCACTCACATAAAGTTACAAAATTAATTAGATTTATGGTTTTAGGATCAGTTCTGGGCTTAAACATCATTTCAGGGTTGAGAAAGTAATATATACGTTATTTTATCAATATCAACATACTTAAATGTTCAACATTAAAAGGTAATATGTGGGAACCCAATTTCAGGGTGTCTGGTTTTTAGACTCCTAGGAATTCACACAACAAAAGTAGAAATTGAGATGTTTTTAAAGTTTCAACCGACTCTAATTGTTTCATAGAATTTTAGTGCTACATAAAATAAATAGTACAACCCTAGTATTATGCATATTGTGGGTTGGGGGATCCCAGTATTGTATTTAGCCTTAGTATGTAGTATTTACCCTATATTATAAATACTAACATATCTAAATGTTCAAAATTAAAATATAAATGTGGGATCTCCATTTCAGGATGTTTTATGATAATCTCATACTCCTGCGACCTCACACGGCGAAATTAGAAACTGAGGTGGTTTTCCAGTTTTAGCAGACTTTAGTTATTTTTTAGAATTTTAGTAGTACATGAAATAAATAATGCAACTCTGGTCTTTAACATCCCATGTTATGGGGTAGCCTAGGATATTGTAAGTCCGAAACATAGGAATTTAATTCTTGCATTGGAGAAACAAGATAAGGCCTAGGCAACTTGTGTGGCAATGGGACATTAGCTTCCTCATTACTACACAGAGTTCAACTTAAGAGCATAGTTTTAAAAACTGGAACCGATAACTAATGTGGTTCACCTATCATACAGGTTTTTGAACCAAAACAAGGAAAAACTAGACTAGTCAAATCTCTATGTACCGGTCTTTAAAAAAATATGTGAAATAATATTTTTTAATGAAAACAATTAATTTTAAGATTTATAACCACGATTCCAAACTCATCACCACTACTAGACATGGCATCATCAACAAGAGTGACATAAAAATCATCTCTCTCTGCAACCCCAGTAGTATTTGTAGTTGTAGCAGCAAAATGAGACATATTGGAAGCATGATTTCGTCAAGCTGCATGAGTAGTGCTTCTCATTGGTTGTTTTTCTTTGCTTGATTTAGCTAATGGTTCTAGATCTATTGGCACTACTAGATCTACATTTGGATAACACCTCCCCCCAATGGAAGCACGAGTTGTTCGAGCTGCACGAATAGTGCTTTACATTGCTTGTTTGCCTTATCTTGATTCAACTATTGGTTCTAGTTCTATTGGCACTACCAAATCAGCACTGGGATCACCCCCCCCAACTCCAAATGAGATGTGTGAGGAAACTGAGAGGGGAGGCATGATTTTATAGGCTTGGAGGGTTTTTTTACAGGGAAACAATGCCTTTTCCTAGAAAAACCACCCACACCAACCCTGAACAGCGTTGTGTCGCACATGTGAACTCTCAATGACTCGGCTGGGTTATGATGGAACCGGTTGGTTCATACTATTTTGGTACCAAACACCTATTTCATGGTTGGTTTGGTACCAAACAGGGGTCTACTTTGGCCCAAACCAGGGTCATTGGCTGGGTTGACCTCTGAACTTAATGGATTGGCTGGTTGACGAGGTAGTGGTTCAACCTGGCTGGGTTTTAAAACCATGCTTAAGAGATGCATTTTCTGAGTTGGATAGTCAGTGTACACTGAATGGTTCAATTGAAAACATTGTATCACATTGCGTTCAGTTTCTCTACTATAGAATATAGATTATGATTACATTGGTACAAACTCATTCACTATTCGCAAATCGTTCTTCATGATTGTAGAATTAAACATCAGATTTTCCCGATGCTTCTTTAACATAAGCCTTATTTATGAAAAGAGACTCGTCCCTCTAGCTTGATTTGTGAGGAGACTCTGCAAAGTCCAATTTGGAGCATCCTCTGTTGTTCCTTTCTAGTATTATATGAATTTCAACTGTTCATTTAAACCACTTCTACATTTAGTACTTTCTTTTCCATAATGTCTTCAAAACTAAAGAAGGTTAGACTGCCAACACTGCCAGGTTCTCATATGGTTACCTTACATGGGCCTTTGGATAATAGTTAGCACTTGCCTCAACAGTTGGGCTAAGGTTTAAACACACTATCATAACCCACCATATAAATCCTACAATATGGGCACATCATACATTATCAGGGAAACTACGATGTGGCTAAGTTTTCACTAGATTATCATAATCTACCTTATAAATCCCACAATGTGGGCACATTAGACATTGTCACGGAACCATGGTGTCAAATACATCATGGCTGATCTGTTGTATTTTTTGTTTACATTACTTTTCTTCATCATATTATGGGAAGTTGGGCAGTTGTGCAGTTTGTATTAACTAGTCAGCTTTCCAAGCTTGAGTGGCCATGTTCCTATTGTAGCACACCTTCTTGTTTGACAGTGTTTTCAAGTGCAATGGCCCAGTGGAATTTTGGGTTGTGATGATTGGTGGCTATCGTTGTCCATTAGTAGTAAATGAAACCTTCGTTCTTAGTTGTTTCTCTGGGTTTTCTAATTTACATCAAACATATGGGATTTTAACAATTTTTTTGTTTGTGATTTAATCATTTACGTTTTTTGTGTTTCCTGATCCTATCCTTGCCATATTTTTCCAGTTTTCGCAAGCTTCAGTACTAAACTTTGAAATAATTCCCTACAAAATCACTGGAGTTTCACTTATTTTTACTTCATTAGTGGTTTAGCATGCTCTCATAGCAAACTGTAGGTGCAACAAAGAGTTCCTGAACTTCTGGCCTATAAATGAACACTTAGGCTACAATTGGTAGAGTAAAAAAATATTCTAAAATAAATAAAAAGGTTGATAGGTCATGATATGCATTGGTCTCAGTTGAGTATCTACAGTTACTGTAGTAAATATATATCAGAAAACTATAGAATATTGAATATTAGTAGATCATATATGTTACTACTGTAAACAACTGCAAGAAAGTGTAAAACGCCCACACGATACCTTTATAATGATGCAAATATTTTTATTTTACGTTGGAAGTTGATACCAATACTTATTCCCCAAACTGCTGGTAGCTTATTAAATATATTGCATGAAACAAGTAATTTTATTTCAGGTTTTCCTTTCGTGTTGTATTATTTTTCAGTTGTATTGTTCTCATTGTTTTGCCCCAGCAAAATCCATCTAATCACAACAGGGATATACTCTTAAGTTATTTATAGTGATATCATCATTGGTCCTTTTCGGTTAGGAGTGTGGTGGAAACTGAAGCTTAACTCTGGGCATTGATTTTATTAACTCTAATTTTTCTGCCTCTAATATGTCAGCAAATATTTTTTCTCATTGTATGAATACAAGATGTTACTTCACAAGTTCTTGAGATCTTTCTTGAGAAACTAATTCTCTTTATAGCATAGTGTGCCTTTAGTTCCTCCTCAAAAATATATCTTCGTCTAATGTGTTAAGAAAACACTAGTAAAATCATAATAGAGCTCTCATTCTCTCCTAATAGCTTATGCATGTTACACAACACGAATTTGCTTACATACATCATGTTTATGACATTACTCAATATTGCAAACTCACATTCTAATATTCTATTGAAATAAACCAGATTGAATAGAGCGAATATATGATGATAATGAAATATAACTGCCATGCCCAACAATATTTTAGTGATTTATCTATCCTTATTTACTTGGAGTGCAATAAGTAGTTCTTTCCCTAGTCAAGATTAAGATATTGTCAATGCCTTTCGTGAAACCATTTCCCAAGCCTTTATCTGTATCTCGGGTTCCTTTAGTAAGTTTGAATCTTCCTTTACACTATTCACATGTCTTAGGGATTCATGTGAAAGAATGTATTCTACATAATTTTTTCAAGTATTTGTGATCAGACAATTGCTAATGAATATAGGTGCTTGCTAAATTATCCCTTCTCTCTCATCCAGATGAAAAAGTTGAATTATGACATTTTAAGAAGATCTGATTTAAGCATATATAATTTCTTTCCCTTGAGAAAGTATATGATGTTACTGTATAATATTTATGATTTCACCCTTTCTCGATAACTATTTTGGTTTTGCAAATTATTTTCCTATTCCATTCTAAATTGATTGATAAACAATTTTTTTGTCTAATAAACATTTGTGTTAGTGTTTATTAATTTGTAGATAGTTACCTACCGTATATTTAGGCTGATAGGCCTTCTTTTGATCCAGTTCACCTCCAAACTTCGCCTACTCTTTTCACTATAATTTAACACATGTCTCTTGGGTGGCAGTGCGATGAGACAAATTGATGGTGAGCAGGGGTTTTGACGTCTAATTCCACTTAATTGAATTATTTAACTGTATTGCATCATGGTCTTCAATTATGAGCAGAATGATGGGCAATGCAGTTATAGGTGGAGGGCTCCAGCCAAATGAGAACCCTTGTGTGCATTGTTACAGGTAAATTCTATGTTGATCTGATCTGGAACCTGCACCCTACCCCTGCCCAATGTAAGTTTATCCATTCTTTATTAGATGAAGAGGATTTGAAGGCATTGGATGTCATAGTTTGGAAGCACTATGACAAAAATCTTGAATACTTAGCCATAAAGCAACTTACAGATACCTTTAAATTTAAAAAAGGAATAAGGAAGTAGCAGATTAGGGAAGAGGTTATGTGCAATAGAATCAGTTAGAGCTAAAAGAAGTAGAAGAAGGGGTTAAAAATTAAAATTCTTTTTGAAAATAATGAAGGTGGGTTTTCTTAAAGGTAGAATTTGATGCTGGAAGGGAAAACAAAATCTATTCTGGAGAAAGATGTACAAGAGTGGAGGCTCAAAAGTCAATCGATATGGCTTGTTGAGAGCAAATAAACCCCTAAATTATTTCATAATCATGTTAACCATATAAATAACATGAACACCATATGGAAAATTAGCAAAGCATATGGTTGTTAGTCAGTAGCTTCAAGGAGAATATACAGGAGGTAAAACAACATTTCAAATCCCTATTTAAAGATCTTGAGGTAGCCAACATGGAGAAATTATGAAAATTATTAGACTTTTTCCTAGGCTCATCGATGTTGATATGAATGCACAGCTTGCAAAAGAGGTATCAAAGGAAGAGATCAAGTCAGTTTTAAATTCTTTCAAAAGATCCAAAATCTCTATGCGTGATGGGTGGACAATAGAATTCTTTTAAGGGTTATACGATTTGATGGTGGATGATCTACATGGAATGGTGGAGGAATATAGGGATTTTTTGAAAGTGTTGGATGTGCTCAGCTATACTTTTATAGCATTCATTCATAAGAAGTAGGTTCCATTACCCTTTGATGATTTGAGGTCTATCGCTATGTGTAACTTGGTATGAAAATTTATTTCTAATATGATTGCCAACAGACTGAAAGGAATTTTATTTGGGGTTATAAATGAAGAGAAATTTAGGTTTATTTTTAATAGACAAATTCATGATGTTTTTGGAACAACCGATTAAGGAATGCATTCAATTAAATCTAGAATATTTCTATTGCAGCGATGAAGACCTTGGAAAAACACATGACAAGGAAAATTGGTTTTATCTTAGACTATTATTGATTTAGTTGGGCATGAATTTATAGATTGTGGAATGGATTATGGGATGCCTCTCCTTAGCTTCCTTTTTAGTTCCAACAAATTTCTCTCCCTTAGGTTTCTTTATCGCTTCTAGAGGACTTCAACAAGCATGTCTTTAGCTCCTTTTCTCTTTGTACTGGTAGCAAAAGATCTCAGTATTTTGAACAGAGAAGCTAGGAGAGTTGGAACCTTCAAAGGAGTCAAATTTTCCAAATGTGTCTATTTCATATTTACTTTTTGTTGATGACATCATGATCTTTGGAAAAGGTTATATTTTTGGAATTAGAAAGATAAAAGAGATTTTGAATATTTTTTGCAATGCCACATGCATGGAGACTAATTTCAGAAATTCATCAATGTTGTTTAACACTGGCTGAAGAAGTAAAATCTTAAATGGTCTCCTTTCGCCCAATGAATCTGTTAAAATTATCTGAAGGCATAAAATACTTAGGCTTCATCGTAAAGCCTAATATTTACAGGTGTGAAGAGTGTATATGGCTATATAATAAAATTTTAGCAAGCGTTTCCCTGTTGTTTCCCAGTGGTGGTACAACTTATTTTGGGAAGCATTGCTATACCTATATGTTGGATGCCTATTACTCACATATCAAAAGTTATCCTAAAAAATATTAGTTCTTCAAATTCCCTTGGACTAGAAAGAGGTAAAAGAAATAAATTCCTATAGTAAAATGGACTGAAGCGGGAAACCTAAAAGAAGATTGAGGTTGAAGGTTAAAAAATATTCATTGCTTTAGTTAGGCTCTTAGCGAAATTATTTTAAAGGCTTGCCTATATTGACGGGTTGTGGGGTAATTTTATGAAGTCTAAATACCTGAGAAAGTTGTATTTTTAAGAATGGTTTAGGCAGGAAAGGAAGTCTTTGCAAGGATATTCTGTTGTATGGAAAACTTTGGTAAGCATCTTCCCTCTCATAGGAAAATGGGCAACTTGGAAACTTGGTAGGGAAAATGAGAAGAGAATAGGAGAAGACCCCTAAATTAGGTGTAAATGTATTTGAGGATGTTTGAAGCCTTGTTAAATATTTTTGTGCATAAGATATTTTCTCCTTTGAGGATGAAGTAGTAAATGACGAAGGAATATATGGGCTGAGGGCTAGAAGTTGACAGAAGACTTGGCATATGGAAGGGGAAAAATTAGAGGATTGGAAACTTTTTTTATTGTATTAGTAGTGGGTTCCATAAAAAAATTATATAAAGAATACATTTATCAAGTGGCATAAAAATCAAGGGTTTATAGAGTACACAATAAAACTTTGGATATTCAGCTAAGACGGAAGAAACAAACATGGAGAAATATTTTTGTGGAGATAGGTAGTGTGGAAGTTAGATTTCCCTTAAAAAGAAAAAATTATCCTTTGGTTAGCTCGACAACAAAATTTTGACATGGGAAAAATGTCAGAAAAGGAACATGCAGGGTCCACAAAGATCCACTCTGTGTAGGGGTAATGTGAAAACTATGGATCACTTGTTTGTTTCCTGTAAGTTCTCTAGAGTAGTATGGGTTGAAGTGCTTCATATAAGTGAAAAAACAAGTGGGAGCAGAGGACTTTGATAGATTGTTTTCATTCTTGGATTGGAGACATGTATAAAAAATATTTTAGGGCTTTACCATGTTATGTGTTTAGGGGTATTTGGACCTCAAGGAAAAAAACCATATTCCAAGGAGCATAATTTAGTTCAACACAAATAACTCATAAAATATGAAGTGCATGTGATAGTAGTAGGAATCCATTGAAATAAATTCTTTCCAGAACTCAAAAATAATCTCTTATAAACTATGATCAGGTTTGGGATTTTGTGATGGAGCCTGCCAAGGTTGCCTAGGTTTGTGGGGTTGATTTTGTCTTGCTTCTCAAACAATATCATTTTTCAATCTAAAACTAGCTGCTGGAAATGGTACATATGATAGGGTTTATCTATTTGCAATGTGGCTCCTCTTGAAAAAAATTGCAGCTAAAGGCTTAAAAAATTTGGAAGTCTTCGGAGATTTGAAAATAATGGAGAACTCAGAAAAAAATGAATACAAAATTGAAAATTTGAGCTTAGAACCTATAATGACCCAAGTTCAGGAGGTTAAGTGGTTTTTTGATGAAGTTTCATTTTTCATGTTTGTTGAGAATTCAACTCCCTAGTTGATCATTTACCTAAACAAAATATTTCTTACGCATGAGGGTAAAAATCCAAAGTAGGAGATCAGGGAATGTTCACAGGTCTCAGTTTCTGAGAGAGTCCTGTATTGATTCAGGACCACTTTTCTAGTTGAATTTCATTAAAAAAACTCTGGTTTTGTTTATTGTTAATGTATTGGACCCTTTTGAAAAACAAAAGGATGACTGAGTCATTTTTCTGAAGGCTACCTTCTAGGAGCCTATAATGAAAGTAATAAGTAATACTAGGACATATGCATATCTTGTTACTTTTCTAATACGCAATCGCTAATTTGAACAATGTTTTGAGATGCAAGAATTAGAAAAATGAACTGCGAAATTCACTGATCAAATTTATTGAGTATTCTAGTGAATTTGTAGAAGAAAATAAATTCATAAAGACACAATCATACAATTTAAAAAACACCAGATAGAACTGCCTCCTTGCACAAGGTATCTCAGCCTCCTTAAGTGATGTGCTCTCCCTGACCTCATGCGTTAATCTGGAACTATTTTCTTGAACTTAAAACACAAATTATTTCTAGTGCATAATGATGAAATCACCAAGTCCATGCTCTTCTCTTTATAGGATTGAACATCTCTTCAACTCAAGAAAATTGTCTCCTTGAACCCAAGTCGAACTGCCTGGCCGAAATCAAGCCTATCTGACATCTAGAACTCAAGCGAACTAGCCTTTTAAACTCAAGTGGAACTGTCTCACTGAACTGAAGTCATAGTGAGATAAAATATCCATGTATGTCAGTTATATTTGCTAGATTTGCTATTTTTACTATAATAAAATTAGATAATTTTCTTAAGTCAACACTAAGAGAAAGTGAGATTGCCCCTTTGCTTCACATGTGGGTTTTTTTTCCAAACTACTAAATTTAGCAGAATCCTTCCAAATATAAATTCAATTAACAAATATTTCTATGATTAAGCCTTAGGACTATTTATTTTTTTATCATCTATGGGTGGTTCGATGTATATGCTGATTTCACACTTGAAGTATTGAATATGAAACCTTTTTCTTGGAAAATAAATGCCTTGTTTGGTTCTTCCAGAAGACTAGTCAGTCTGCTTCTTCCAATAATAACTAAAGTGAAAAAAGAGTGCCTATAAAAGTATGTATATATAGCCATCCAAAGAACCATGGTGAAAGGATCCAGTTTTGTAAATGAAAAAAGAGATGTTTGAAAATGGAAACCAATAGAAAATTTCATATCTTCTTCCACAGAACATTTTCCTCATTTCTATGTCTTTTTTCTTCCAAGAAAAAAACTGTGTATTTGGCATCTGTTATTTTAAGTAGAAATTAAAGTATACATTAATTATGCCTACGTATAAGAGCTCCTTTCATAAAACTTCCAGATTATTATCAGCTTCTACAAAAAATCTTTCTAATAAACGTTGAACATCAAAATGAAATTTCCACCTATAGTGCTAACATTACAGACAACCCAAAATAACATCTTAAAACTATGTGTAAAATGCTTTCAAAACAATATTTCTGGGAAAGTTGAAACCAAAACTATCCCTCTAATTCGCCATTCATAATCCATTTTTTTATTGTAATTGGATCCTTTGAAAGATGATCTGCCTGAGAATTAAATTCTTTGTGAACATGATGAATAGAAACCGAATGAAAATATTCTTGGAGTTCCTTAACTTAGTGCTACCAGTGATAGAGAACCATACTATCCAATGGTACACATCCTTTAAAACCCTAATTATCACTTTCGAGTCTCCGAAAACCTAAATATTCTGGATACCTTTAACCATAGAAAATTTTAATAGGGCCCAAAGGCCAATGACCTTGCATGAATATTATTACCACTACCAATTCCAATCTTGAGTTAGAATTAATGATCATAACTATAATGAAGGACAATACTAGCATCATAATCACCCAAAATTTGACATGCACCATAGAAATAACTCCAAGTAATATTAGGAATGAAAGAGGGCACATGCCTAAGGTTCAACCTAGAAGCCCCCGCTTTACGCAATTAGTTACACTTGTTATAATCATCTTATTTTTGTAAGTATTCTCATATTTGTTTGTAAGAATATATAAGATATGGGGAAAATCTTGCCATCTTCTAGCAACATTCTGATTTGTTGTAAAATGATTAGTACAAGATAATGTGCATATTTGACCCATCCAAGCTAATTTGAGTTGGGATGAGCTGAGTTTGGTAACTTGTGTTCCTTTTCCAATTGAAGCAAGAGAAGGTTATTTTGGTTTCCATTATTAATGACCATATATGCTAGTTTGTGCTTGATTTGATAGCTCTATGTACAGATAGCTTCCTTGTTGTTGGCAAGGTTATCTTTGGATGTTAGCATCAAGTGTGGATCAATGTAGATTTTCGACATCAACCTCTAAGTCTCAAACATCTGATAATGATTAGAAAGGAAGGGAACATTGCATTTAGGGTTGATTTCATCCTTATTCTTTGTTGCTCAAGTTCATCTCATGGAAGAACAAGTTTATTATCGTGAAATAGGTTGAAATCCTTTGTTCCGTGGGTCAATTTCAGTTTTTCCAAGGGGTCGAGACTCGAGTTCTCCACTCAAGAGGGTCATATTCACTCTTACACTCAGCTGACTGAATTTTTTAAAACACGAAGTACAACAACCAGTCACAAGGGAGATGGAATTTGGTCTTTGTCTTGTGGGCATGTTTCTGGAAGGTAGGATTGTTATTTTTCTCATTTTCTAAAGTTCGTACCTCCTGAGAGTGACATTTTGTTGAAGGACGAGTTGCTAGAAACATTTCCTTGTTGGTTGTAGCATTATTGTGGGTTGATTTAACCTCTTCTGGCTTCTATCACAATATTTGTGCATGGGTTATGGAGATGCCTTAATTACATGTGTGCAAAGGGTGTCATTTAGGAGAAAAATGGAGCCATAAATTCTACTGGGCTTGTACAATGAGGAAGAGTTGGTTTTACTCCATAAGTTAAGCTCATAATTCAAGGGGTCAATGTTGGTCCATTTCAGCCTTAAGAACCGATATTTTTCACTTATTCATAAGAATTCAAACCAAGTTCAATTACCCTTATTCGCTCACTGTATATGTTGATTTCAATCTAAGAAATTGACTGTTTATGACTTGGCACTATCTTCATATTTCCTTATATCAGCAATGTATAAAACTTATGGGTTTAATATTAGTTTGTGGGTTGAGAAATAAATTCCTATGGCTAATTACATTCCATGGCTCTCTTATCAGTCCATAAATTTTGTAACATGATGTTCTATCATTCTAAATTAATTTCATAAGTGGAAAGGATTTATTTTGTTGTTGTATAGTGCATATCATTGGTGTATTCCTTGTTGAGTTTAATTTGAATGGTATAATGTTCTCTGGAAGTGTTTTTGGGAATTTTTCTAGCACTGTGTTGTTCATCTAAAATTAAAAAAATGGAAAATTTTAGCTGATAGACTGCATAATTGAAAACGCTATGACGATAAAAAGGTAAAGAAACATTCCATGTAAAGTAAAAGGGAGAACTTAGGGATTCAATGACCCACCTTTAAACAAATTGGACAATATTTTCCTTTTATAAAAAGCCTACCAAAAGCATCACATGAAGTATATCCCAAATAACGTTTGAAAAAGTTGAATAGATACAAGTTTAGAGCCAGTGGATGATTGTCTATAGTTTGAAGTAATAAAACTCCAAACTATAACAAGTAGACTGAATTTTCATTGCATGTGACAATGCATATTCATTTATAACAAAATAGTTGATATATAAGATGAGGTAGCCTTGCATATAGACACCCTATATTATAAAAAGAACTAAACAAATGATAAAAAATGCTTGGCATCATGCTATAACATATCATGGCCAGCTCACTGTCTCCTTTCCCATACCATAAAATATTTGAATGTAAGAAATACCATCTTAGGAAAATTCAGAGAGCATCAAATAATACTTCACTAGTCAATATTGTTGCCTTTAAAATATGGCTCTGGCCTTCCTCATTGAACCTTGATCCACCTCTTATGATACTGTGAAGATCCATACCATCATGGATACTATAATTGGTTGTTATCCAAAATGTACAAGCATTTTAAACATACATGGATGTCAAAAATTATTTGTGGTTATAGGCTCATACACATAATTTCAATCTTCACTGTTCCAAATTCACCAACTAAGATTACTAAAACAACATGATGTCCCAAATTTTAACATGATCTTTACCATAAGCACCATACAAAAATACAAAAACATCAATAAGGCAGTAAGCACTACCAACATCAATCAATTATCAATATTATTATGATTGTTTTCTAATAACAGCATCAAGTTGTTATAATTTGTGGTTGAACTAATCCCATGATGGCAGAAACTAGCAAGGAGATAAATGTCACTAGCACCAATGAGTTGATATTAATATCCTCATCTTCACCCTCAAAATGATAAAACAACCTAATCAAGTTGAAAATTTTATTTGCAACACATAATCACTTGCAGGCTAGTAGGCAATTATCGTTGCATTTGAAGCAGGACAACTTGCTTTAGTACTCCGCTAATTCAACAGGTTTAAATTTAATTCGATTTCTAATGCTCTCTCTCCTTGTTGGGTTAGTGGTAATGGAAGTTGCAAAAGTAGGCTATAAGGATTACTCAATAGTGAACAAGGACCTCCAACTGAAATCTACCCAATTGTGTCATCTTTTCCCCAGTAACTCATAGAAAAGATACTAAAACTCACTATATTTTTAAGATGTTGTTGCACATGAAATTAAGTCAATCTCATCCCAAAATTAGTCCAGGAAAAAAGTGACATAAATATGAATTAATAGACCGAATAAAAATGGTTTCTTCTCATATGTCCAAATGCATGTTGTGCCACAATGCCTACACGATGCCATTCAAATGCAGCACAATCAAATCATATCTTCAGGAAATCCTTCTTTAAATTGTTTGAAGGAAATGATCAAGGTTTTGAATTGAGATCTACAATCAAATATTCAAACAACCTTTTTTGAATACAAGACTTCCAACCACGAGAATTTAACCAAGTTTGTAAGAGCAAGGTATTGTCTTAGCTCCCATAGGGACTAAAATATCACAAAAGTGGCCATCTTGCCCCTACTATTTCTCTTTTTTTCTTCAAGTCAGTTTTACTATATTAATCTTGGGTCTTTCATCCTTATTGGAATTTATGTCTAAGGAAATTTTATTTTTATTTTTTTGCATGTCTTTTATGTCTTTCTGTTTCAAAATTGTATTCTTGGAAAGTAATTTGTATTTTGTAGTTGTCATCAAAACATATTCACATATATGTTGATTATTTTGGATACTTTTGATCTTCAACAAGAAAATAGGAATTCTACTACATTCACTTGGATTATTAGTAAAGGATGGTGGGAGGGATGAGCTCCAGTCAATAAGGAAGTTATTATAGTGGTTGGTATTTTTTCACCTATTTACTTGGGGGTTTTATTTACATAAAAAGGTACTTCATTATCTATGTATATCCGAATGATACGTAGGGACTACTTTAATTTTCATTTTTTATAACGTGTGGTTAATTTTCATATTTAAAGGATAATGATTACATTTAGTAGTGTAGCTAGATTTATTCCCAACCTTTCACTTTTTAATTTAAATCTAGGTCTGGAGCTCTTTTTATTGGATTATGTGTCAAGCTGCTCCTTACTTCTTTCTTTGTGTTGCTAAAGAATTAGAAATTATAATAATCTATTTGTAGTGCTAGAATCTTTGCTACCAGGGTCAGGCCCAGAATCAGAGCAGTTAATTGTATTCATTATGAATTCTATACTTTGTGAACCTAGGCACTCTTACTACAAATGAAATTATATTCCTTCTTTATAATTGGGCTCATATAATAATTACCCACACAAAAATGAAACTGATGCACATTTGTTTTTAAGGATGCGCTTCATGGGAAATTCATATAAACTCCCTTTCCTTAATTTCACCACACAAATAGAAAAATGCATTCTATAGTGTAAGCCATGGTGTATTGATCTTGTGCGTTGTCTTGGAATTATCAGTGACCTTTGCAGTCCCTTTGGAATGGTCAGATAGTTTTCCATGGATGCTAAATTTTGGTCAAATCAGTGAAATTTCCACAACTTGATCCTAGAAATGTAATGTTTGTGTTGGTTCAGTCTCCATCAAGCTTGATTCTACAGACATACCACTGCTTGATTCACTCAAAATAATTTTATGTAATATCATTTGGAATCAATTTTCAGAAATATTCTTGTTGGTTGTAGATCTCAACTAGCTTGCAGATTCAAGAAGAGGATATGATCTAGATGATTTGTTGAACCTTGGTCAGCTGGATGAGATTTATTTTCCTCCATTTGAACCCTTTTTGTGTTTAAATCATTTAATAAATTGTTGAGTTTGTGTAGTAGTTGCTATGTACCCATAATGAAACGAATACTTATCAAGTTATCACGATGTGGTTAGATCATACCTTATATAACAAAATATGAATCATGGCACATTATTGGGTCCTAGAAATAAAAATAGTTTAAGAAAGAATAAGAGACGATCTTAAAAATATATATAATTAAGTGAAATTTTCATTCAATCTAAGGAAATTACTTTGAATTGTGCTTAAATTAAAAGAAATGATGGAGAATTCCTTGGGACTTTTAAGGAGCTTATGCAATCGATATGTGTCCTCAAATCCATTTTAGAACATGGATTATAGATCAAAGCAGGGTCATATTCTTTTTTTCTTTTTTCAAATAAATGTTTCTTATATTAATACATATTACAGCACAACATACAACTATTTAAAGGAATGAAAAGGTCCTTAGGAAGGATAGAGATTTAGAATTAAAATATTTAGCATCATTTTTAAGAACACCCTTGGCTATAATCTTGGTTTTAAAATAAACATAGAACATATCATGAAAGGCTTCTAAATAAAATTGAGTCCCATTGGAATCTACATTGCAGTGCATCCTTCATATGGGTACAGACAATCTATTTTGGTGTAGCACCAAACACCTTGAAAGTTACCTAGATAAATTGCATCACAATCCCATGCATTGCATCCTTCAGATGGAGTGTAGGAACACTATTATGATATAGTGCTAGACACCTTGAAAGTGAGGTGGAGAAACTGCATCGTAATCCACTACAATGCATCCCTCCACAGAAAATGTTTGTAGAAAATATGCTTCTAGGAGTTCCAAAACAGATACTAGAACATCTGCACTTCCAAAAAATTACAAATATGTTGAATGATCTTAGTGATCTGACAATGCAGACCTTGTGCATCCATGAAATTAGACTTTACAAGCCTAGTTTTAGAGGGTAATTCCTGATAAACCACTGACCATGGAAATATCATCAACTGAAACATCGTGCTTCCAAATTGTGTTAAGGTGCACTATTCGCTTACATTTTTTCCTCAATATCCACTTTCTGTTGATTATCTCTATGAATGTATGTGACAAATGAAGAGTCTGGTAAAGCTGGCATGCCTTAAAGATCCAAACTGGCTTGGTATAGCACCGAAGCCAATCCTTCTATATGGGGATGGGGTTACTGCTATTAAGTGTCTTCTTCAGGGATAAGATTTTGCAAATATTGTATCCCACCTATTGAGTATTTATTTGAATTAATGTAACACATGAAGAGTCTGATAATCCTGGCATGCCTTAAAGATCCAAACTATCCTTTTATAGCAACAAATCCAATCCAGTTTTCTATTCAATTCATGTGTGTCTTTTGCAGGTACAAGGCTTTGCAATTCCTATATTCTGTCACTTGGTGACTGTATCTATGAATGGATGTGACACATGAAGAGCCTTGTGAAGGCTTATAGATCCAAACAAGCTTATTCAATGTGGAAGTGTCTTGTGTGGGGATGAGGCTTTGTGATTCTTATTTTGAAACATAATATGATATGAGAAATCCATTTTCTTGAGAGACCAATCTCCAAGACCTCCACATTCTCTTGGATTGATCCGAAAGGCCCCTTTACCCAAAAACCACTGTTCAATGAATTGCTTAAGTGGTACCCTTTGAATACAAGAAAGAGTATAAACCTAATCTGCAGTAGCCTTTGAAATTACCATGTCCTTAACATGAAAGACAAAGTGAAAGTCTCTTCCAAGCTTTCCATATTCTCCTTAGAATTATAGTCTGAGAAATCTTCAAACCTGCTGGTTTGGCTAGCATAACATAGAGTTGAAATGGCCCCTTCATTCTCACGATATGTTCATTGTGAAAAATTTTGGATCTGGGGAGCTACTTCCACAGTTCGACACTGAAAAGGCATCAAAATACCCACTTAGTAGATGATATTCGACCCTGTAGACCAATTATGATTAGACCCAATCCTCCATCTTGCCTAAACATCATGGAAAACAATGATTGACCTAGATCTGGATATAATACTTCTGATTAGTAGCCTAATCTGCATATAATATGTTGTGAAACCAGCTCCAAAAAGAGATATCAATGCCTTAGAAATAAGCCACTTCGAAGGGGCAACCTCCAATACCTTACATGAATGAACAATTCTTGGATGATTTAAATTAAAAAGCCTCCTTTCTATATATAGGAGTCCATGGGGCCGCAATGTAATCCTAGCTAACCTAACAATAATAATTGAAGGGCACAATAATAACAATATGGGGGTTACAAGGGTACAATATTAACAAGAAGGGAGTTACACTAACAAAAATAAGCGACTATAATAGTAATATAGGGACCTAACATGGCCCTCTCCTTAAAAAAAGTGTTGTCCTCAATGCTTGAGTAGCTCTGGGTGCTTCTGTATAAAATTCTCATCCTCCCATGTCGAATCTTTAGTGGGTAAATTCCTCCACTTGATGAGATACTCTGAAATTGATCGATTCCGTAGCTATCGAGTTCTTGTTTCCGTGGCCGCTTCAGGTTCCAATATTATTTTTCCTTCCTCATCAAGTTCTGGAAATATTGTTTGAACTGGAATATTTTCACCTATAACCTTCTTTAAGCATGAAACATGGAAAATTGGATGCATTCGTGAAGAAGTAGGAAGCTCCAATGTGTATGCCATAGTACCAATATTTTTAAAAACCTTGTAAGGACCATAGTACTTTGGCGATAATTTATTATCCTTCTTAGCTTGCTTGAGGGACATTTGTTTATATGGTTGTAGCTGTAAAAATACCCAGTCTCCTACATCAAAACTTCTCTCACTGCGATGTTGATCTGCCTGTTGTTTCATTCGATTTTGTGCCAAATTCAGGTTATCCTTTAAGAGTTGGAGAACTTCTTGCTGATGCTCGATGTGATCTTCCACTGCTTGAACCTTCGAATTTTCTCTAAAATATGATGTGATGGATGGTGGATGATATCCATAAAGTGCCATAAATGGGGTCATTTTTGCTGCAGTATGGAAGGAAGTGTTATACCACCATTCAGCAAGAGGTAACCACTTGACCCATTGTGTTTGTTTATCAGATACAAAACAACGAAGAGATCCTTCCAAACATTTATTTACTATCTCAGTTTGACCATCAGATTGAGGATGATAAGATGAGCTATGAGCTAATTGAGTACCCAAACAAGAAAATAACTCCGTCCAAAAATTTCCAGTAAAAATGGGATCTCTGTCGCTCATAATAACCCTTGGGCTTCCATGTATCTTTTCAATTTTGTCCATAAATGTAGTAGCAACCGTACTTGCTTTAAATGGATGAGATAATGCACAAAAGTGTGCATACTTGGTAAGTCTATCAACTACCACCATGATGACACTCTTTCCTTCGGACTTAGGTAAACCAGTGATAAAATCCATTGAAATCTCCTCCCAATGTTGACTTGGAATGGATAAAGGTTGTAGAAGACTCGGGGTCTTAATTGTCTCAACTTTATTCTGCTGGCAAACCAAACATTCTGCCACAAACTTTTGAATATCAGATTTAAGGCCATCCCAAAAAAATTCTTTCTTCACCCCGTGGTAAGTTTTTAAAAATCCTGAGTGTCCTCCTAAAGGAGAAGTGTGCAATTCCAAAAGAATCTTTTGTTTTAGTTGGGAATTCTTACAAAGATATAAGAGATCTTTGTACCATAAGGAATCATTTTTCCAACTAAATGTATCATATGTACTAGGATCTTGCTGCAACTTTTGAATGAGTGTCCACACTTCTTCGTTCTTCTTCCATTCATCTCTTGCTTCGGTTATCCAATCTGGTTGGACAATAGAAATGGCACAAAGCAACACTTCCACCTCTTCATTCATTCTTGAGAGTGCATTTGCAACAACATTTAGCTTCCCTTTTGTATATTATTTCAAAGTCATAACCCAACATCTTTGTGACCCATTTTTGCTGCTCTTTTGAAGATAGTCTTTGTTCCAAAAAGTGTTTAAGACTATCATGATCAATTTTTACCTTGAAGTGTCTTCCCATTAGGTAAGTTCTCCATTTCTTTAGTGCATGCAGTATTGCTAACATTTTCTTCTCATAAATAGGTTTCTGTAAATACTTTCCTTTGATTGGATGACTTTCAAAAGCAATGGGTCTTCCTTCCTGCATTAAAACAGCACCAATTCCATTTCCTGAGGCATCACATTCCACAATAAAGGTTTTTGTGAAGTCTGGCGTAGCTAAGACCTGTGCTAGGCACATTGCCTCTTTAAGATGTTCAAAGGCCTTAGTTGCTTCAGGAGTCCATGAAAATGCATCTTTCTTCAATAATGTTGTTAGAGGTGCTGCTATTCTCCCATAATTCTTAACAAACTTGAGATAATACCCTGTTAACCCAAGAAATCCTCGCAACTACTTTATGGTTGTGGGGACTTGCCATTCCTTAATGGCTTTAATTTTGTTAGGGTCTACTTTAACACCCTCATGAGATACAATATGACCCAGATATTCCACCTCTTGTACTCCAAAGAAACATTTGGATTTTTTTGCATATAATTGTTTCTCCTGCAATAGTTTGAGCACCCCGTCAACATGTTCAACATGATCCTTCCAAGACCTGTTGTAGATTAGTATATCATCAAAAAATACTAGCACAAATTTTCTAAGGAAGGGTTTGGAAATGGAATTCATCAACCCTTGAAATGTAGAAGGTGCATTGGTAAGGCCAAAAGGCATGACCAAAAATTCATAATGACCCTCATGAGTTCGAAATGTTGTTTTCGGAATATCTTCAGTCTTCATTGTAATTTGATGATATCTTGAACGAAGATCCAACTTGGTAAAATAAATTGCTCCATGTA
Organism: Pinus albicaulis; assembly: GCA_034641835.2. Classification (NCBI taxonomy): domain Eukaryota; kingdom Viridiplantae; phylum Streptophyta; class Pinopsida; order Pinales; family Pinaceae; genus Pinus; species Pinus albicaulis. The sequence goes on from CM076579.1 coordinate 498,431,226, forward strand.
ATTCATCCAATAATTCATCAATCACAGGAATGGGAAATTTATCTTCAATGGTGAGCTTATTGAGCTCCCTATAATCCGGACACATTCGCCATGATCCATCCTTCTTGTGTACCAATACTACAGGAGCAGAGAAAGAACTTGGACTAGGTTGAATTATACCCGCCTCTAACATTTCTGCAATCATACGTTCAATTTCGCTCTTTTGGAAGTAAGGATATCTATAAGGCCTGATGTTAGGAGGAACACTTCCTGGAATCAAATGAATAGCATGATCATGATCACGAATAGGTGGGAGTCCTTTGGGAGTTTCAAACACCTTGGAATGATTGTCCAAGACTTGTTGGAGATCTGCAGAAATAGATGATTTTGATGTTGGAACTTCTAGTGAGCATAATTGTGCAATTACGCCTCGTTGTTCTTTCTTTAGAAGCTTTTTCATGAAATTAGAGCTTATTATCCTTCCTGACTTCCCTTCAATACCCCGTAATTCGACTTCCTTTCCTTCTAAAAAAAAATTCAAGAAAAGTTCTTGAAAATTAAAGCTACCGTCCCCAAAGATTGTAACCATTGTACTCCTAGTACAACATCAGCACCTCCCATAGGAATGGAAAGCATTGGACTAGTCAATACATATTCCCCCATGGTTAGCTTGATATTATGGCATTTTCCAGAGCAATTTATAGTTCCTCTATTTGCAACCATCACTTGACATTCTGGTGTTGGGTATAGGAAACAATTCAATTCCTTGGCTACCTTACAATGAATAAAATTATGGGTACTACCTGAATCAATCAACACTATTACCTTTTTCTTCTTTATATGTCCTTCTATCTTTAGAGTTTGAGGAGTGGTAATTCCTGCGAATGCATTACACGATATGGTTGGACTCATTTCCTCCTCTTCTTGGGTTGGTTCCTGGTGTATATTCTCTTCTTGTTCATTTTCTTCTTCCTCTTCACAATCTACGTAAAATAATTTCTTCTCAGCACACTTATGACCTTTAGTGTATTTTCTATCACAACTGTAGCAAAGCCCTTTTGCTCTTTTTTTCTTCCAATTTTTGTGGTGTCAACCTTGTAGGTTGTGGAAATCTAGGAATAGCAACACTTCCCTCTTTATAGAAGTGAGTCGTAGGCTTCCTTGTCGCCATAATTTTACATTCAAATTTTCTTGCCAACCTGAATGACTTCTCCAATGAATCAGGTTCCAAAATGCGAACTTCATGCTGGATGTTATCCTTTAAAGTACCTATGAAGAGATCACTCTTGTGTTCCTTTGGAATATTAGTTAGCCATATATTCAATTTTTGGAAGTCCTCACTGTGATCCCCCATTAAACCCTTTTGTTTGAGATTTACTATTTGGCTAAAGAAGGTGTTGCTCTTTGTATCCTCATAATGTGCTATCATTTCCTCTGTAAAAATTGACCAAGTGACAATTTTTTTACGGGGGAAAAGCCATCGATACCATACAAATGTATTTTTTCTAAATGTAAAGTTGCAATTCGTATCTTTTGTGTGTTTTGCACATTATGGAGATCAAAATATTTCTCCATCTGTAGTATCCATGTTACAGGATCCTTTCCATCAAAATTCCTCATATCCATTTTTGGAATATGGTGGTTCTTCCCGCCAACATTATATTTTATGAAATCATGATTAAAATTTATTTTGTTCTCATCATGATTTTCCTCTACTATCTTTTCATCATTACGAAACATTTCTTGTATCAACTTTGTCAAACCTTCCATGTCTACTTTTAAATCATTCTTCATGTTTTCCATTTTAGATTCCATGCCAGCTTCCATGCCATCTATCTTAGATTCCATGACATCTATCTTAGATTCCATGCCATTCTTCAAACCATCCATCTTAGATTCGACGCCTTTCTTCAAACCATCCATCTTAGTTTCCACGCCTTTCTTCAAAACTTCCATGTCATTTTTTGTTGCTCTTTGCGAGAGCGAAATTTGTTGCACTTTCTCTTGTAATTTTGATATGTCATGTTGCCATTCTTCGTCTTCATGAGTCATAGTAGATATTTCTAAAGGCTTAATGGGTGTTGAATTCTTTCTAGGGGCCATTTTAGAATCCAATACTGATATCTATTCTACAATATGCCCTTGGAATCAATTCAACTTGATTCTTCAAACAAGACTTATGAAATTTGGAAAAAAAATACACACCTTTTACTTTCTTTTGAGGAGGTCGATATTGAAATTGAACTATATCTATAATTGCAGATCCTCAATATCTGAAATTCATCTCTGTAGTAGCCCTCTGAAGCTTATTTCAAATGCCACAGGTCTGATCTGATTTGGATTATTCAAGGCAAACTTATGTCTAATCTTACACCATGACCCAATTTTGGACTGGTTCAGTAGAGAGAACTTGTACGACTTGCCACGTGTCACTGTTGCCTCCTTTGGCTCTGAAATTGATAGATCGAAAACTATAGTTTGTGCACTTGTAGCATCATTCCAATCCAATGCTCAGAGAGAGAGCTATGAATATTTTCCCACGATCAACTCTTTGAGATGAAATTCAGAAGCCTCAAAAATCCCTAACATCCATAGATCATATCTCCGAAAATATTGCAAACCAATATCTGAATTTTTTTGACGATGTTCCTTAAGATTGTGGCTTCGCACTCTAAAAATTTCAGCTTTTGAACCTTCGTAGAAAAAAATTTATTACAAAATTACCACAATGACCTGTTTAGGTTAAATTCAGGAGCCTGCAAAATGACCCAACTTTCACAAATCATATCTCCGAAAATGTTGTGAACCAAGCTCTGAAATTTTTTGACGATGTTCCTCAGGATTTTGGCTTTGACTCTAAAAATTTCAGATTCTGAACCTTCGTAGAAAAAAACTTATAGCAAAAATTCCACACTAGCCTGTTTGGAGCAGCGAAACCCTAAAATCTCAAACCTCTGATACCAAATGTTGTGAAACCAGCTCCAAAAAGAGAAGAAAAGAGATATCAACGCCCTAGAAATAAGCCACTTCGATGGGGCAACCTCCAATACATTACATGAATGAACAATTCTTGGATGATTCAAATTACAAAACCTCCTTTCTATATATAGGAGTCCATGGGGCCACACTGTAATCCTAGCCGACCTAACAATAATAATTTAAGGGCACAATAATAACAATATGGGGGTTACAAGGGTACTATAATAAGAATAAGGGAGTTACACTAACAACAATAAGGGACTATACTAGTAATATAGGTACCTAACATAATACTTCATATTGATTGTTGTGCACATTAGTATCCACTTTATTTTGAATTTAGGGGACCAGTCTAATCCAATCACCCTACCTTTAAATAATGTTCCAAGGTATGGTGAATGGAGCTCCTTGAATTTCCATTCCCAAGGTATTTGGATGGCTTGTTTGCATTGAGTACTTCATATTTATTGTTTTTCACATTAATATCCACCTTATTTTGTTGTGTACTAGGTTTTACATGTTAAATTAAAATTCAATTTTTTCCTTTTGAGTCCCTTCCTACTTACAGTCATTTAGAGATGGGATCTCCTCTACAAGAGACACCAACATCCCCCTGTCCCCCATGAGGCCCCTTAAAATTTGGGGGGTGTCTCCATATGAATCTCAAGTGTGTTTCCCAGCTCCTTCATCCCCGTGTTCCAAAAATTTGGTGGAACATTAGAATTATCAGTGTAAGGATACTTTTCATAAAGAACCACCCCCCCTTAGCACAGGGAATTGAGGCTTTTTAAATAAGAACTATTTTTAAATTTTCAATACAAATTCAACTTTTTTCATTCCAATCCCTTCCTATAGGTGCATAGATTCATATGCTAGCATTTTTGGCTTAATGAGGATGGTAATTCCCTTGTATTCTTGGCATTATATTGGTGTAACTCTATTTTCTCCTTGTTATTGTCCCTTGAATTAATATATGATGCATCTAAAAAAATACAGGATTTTGTAAAACCTTGAAATAGTGGACTGAAAATTTCTATATTCAATACCAAACAAATATTAATTTATTGAGTACATGGTCAAGTGATTAAAGAGATTTTTGTGCTTAGACATGGGTCCAAAACCCATAAAACATGTTGTCATTGTAATGTTGCCCACATGGTTAACTTCCACATCCATGGTTAGTATAAATCCAAGTGACATGGATGGCCTAAGGATGTAGATTATCTCAATGAATGATGCTGGGTTCAAGCATTTTGTGGAATTTAATAAATACTTCTTTGTCATGGCATTTGAGCCAAAGGAAGAGCCAACATTTAACCAAGGGCTATTTAACAACAAAGGAGAAAAATCATGCCAATGGCCTTTACATACTTCATTGTAGACATTTTTAACTCCTTATCCAAAACCAAACCTCAGCATAGTGGTAGCACTAATTAGGGAAAATCCATGGTTTACCCCTGCAAGACTACCAATTCAAAAACTGTAACATACCTCAAATTTTTTTTTCTTCGATGTTGGCTATTAATTACGCCTTTCCAAATCCACATTTTTCCATGAGGAGTTCATCTCATAATTAAAAGGGAACTTTAACAGGATTTTACATAATAATAATAATTCCCAACTTATTATTTTTTTACAAGAGTGCCCTTGTTGAACTTACCATAAGCACTATAGAGACCATCATCATTCCCCTTTTTTATATATATAATATTGGACGGTCCCATTAAAACAAAGCACATATATTACCATGAAATCGTTTCCTCATGGCTCACGTCATTTTTAACTTTGTACTAAATGAATCCACCACTACTTTAGACGTATGAAGCATCCCATACCTTACTATTCGAATTGATATGAACTAAATCGAATTCCATTGTAATTTAAGTGGAAGATCTTATAGGTAAATTAATTCAAATTATTACTTTGAACATCTGAATATAAGGTTCACCCATCTTACTATCATAGGAAATCATTCTATATCGAATTTCCTTTGATTATATGCCATAAGGTCTGCGACCCTATCACGTCCGGCTTGTGTGAGATAGTACATATAATATCGAATTGATTTGTAACGATTCCCACAATCTTTACACAGAGCACGATTGCACTCAATGTGTCGATCTCGTTGGAGGTTTCGTCTCACGCTGTCCTACATATTAAATGTCTCTTGTGTACCTCTCTACTATGATATTCGAGCGCCAGCCCATTGTTAACCCTACATTAAGTCTATTTCATTTCTCGAGAAGAGAAGTGGTACTTGGAAGTCGTTTCACATTTATTTTCCTAGCTTGAATTCATAAATTCTATCAATATGCCATTAAAGACCTCCGAGCACCATTGATCTAACCCTAAATTCAAGTACGCCTCTCGTATATTTTGCCATCTGTATGGCGTGGATGCGTTAGGGTTTGACATTCTACTTAATTGTGAATTTCTCTTGTTACAACCTTCATTTGTTTCCTGCACGTCTCATGGCTGAGGTTTCTACTTGGTGCTATCGATGGTCTTGCCATCAAGATTGCTTGATGCACACAGTCACTTGGTTTGCATACAGGAGCGAGATTCATAAGTAACTCGTTCTCCTTATTATGCCATGCCTTGTTGAATTTATTTGTGCCCTATATCATATACAGGTTCTTATTATTATTATGATTTAACTCTATAGGAGGAGTTTGAAATTTTGATTCTTTGTTCATGTTGGTAATTAGCTCTACCTTCTGAGAGTGTTGGTGTCGTAGTGGACTCCTCAAAGTTGTTGAGGCATTTTTGCCGTGTGGTAATAATAATATGCTCCACATTCAGGATTTGTTTTCTCCTGCGTTTGCATACAGTGAGTCGAATGACTCTTTTTGGAATCATTGTCATTAAATACTCATGGTTTCGTTTCCCCTTTCAGAGTTGGGAATTAACCAGAGGACGTTTTACACCATATTTCTTAAGGTAATTTGATATTTATATGGGCGTTTATTGAATTCTAGTTGTATTTATATTGGCTTATCCTCACGTTTTTAAATTTTGCGTTTTGGTTTCTTGTTACTACAGGTGATTACATTAATTCCCGCCATCATAATCATCACTCTTACCATGCTCTCTTCAACTGTTCTAGTTTCTCTCTAAGACATTTGTCTTCGTTTGTGAACTCAGGTTGGTTCCTTCTCGTCCCAGAGAATTTCGATTTCAGTAGTCGGTATTCCCATATGTATGGGTCGGCTTTGGTTCTACGTTTTCCGTTTGAGATCTTTTAACAATTTTATTTGGCTCAGGTGTTATAAATCCCGTTGCACCTCTGTAAATTTTGTAAATGTATAATTGGACTGTCTAAAATAAACTCTCAGCCTTGGAATACGACCAAGGTTTTTTTGAAGATGGAACTCGTTCTATTATAGTCTGGTTGTATTATACTTTTCCATTAATACTATTGCTCCGGAATTTCACGCTTGGGTGAAGCCTATCGAATTCGTTTGGGACACTGTGTATCTATTTCATAATAGTATATAGGGTTTCGCATGTCTGTCATATTCACCATACACTTATTGTTTATTTCTAGGTTTATTCAGTATTTCCACTTGATAGTTGTATATATATTAATTGATGGAAATTTAATACACCCCCATGACTACCTACGAACAGAATTCTTGGGTCCTCTTTCTGCTATTTATTTTTCTATGATGTCTATACATTGACATATGTTTTATTTTTATGTAATATCCAGACAAATAGTTACTGTATTAATAATCAGTTTTTTGGCTTAATGGTTATGTATAATACTCTAATCAGTACAAATTTCCTTTCAATGTATGATTAGGAATTTTACTAATATCCACCTGAGTACCTTTTTTTTTCAATTCTTGGAATACAAAGGGTTACTATTATTAGTCCTTCTTGTCCTTATGAGTACATTAGGAATAATGGGTCTAGGTTAATAAAACACTTAACAAAATTTAAGTGAGTACTTTGCCAGGATACATGGCTTACATGCATTGCAACCCAATGGGATTTATTTAAGTTGTAACCCATTATGTTAATTTGGATAGCAGAATTTCCGTGTCAGTAGATTGTTTGACTATTATTCTTTTCCTGTCAAGTAGGCCGAATCTAACAAACTTTTTCCATTAGAGACATATCAATGACATCTATCTTTCTGTTATAAGGGTTTCATCATTAGCATAGAATTTTAGCTCTATTTACCTATTTTGGTTTTCTATAATATATCCCAGTTGGTTTCATGATATGAGAATGTCTATAGATAGGGTTTCATTCTCTGCCTTGTATTGGTTAAATGTACATGTTCATACTAGTCTTGTAAATGGTTTAACTTATCATTTCTATTTGATTACTTTCTTCAATGCTGTGCAGTTTTCTATCTCATGTATTTAATTCATATAACAAGAATTATTCACTCAGTTCAGATTTTCCTTTTTAAAACAAAATGATTACAATTCATCTACATGCACTTCAATAAGGTATCTCTGCAATGTCAGTACTGTGCTTAATCACTATAAGCTCCTCTAATTTCATAGCTAGTTTTTCATCTTCAAATTCTATTTTCCTATTTCATATAGAATTTGATTTATACTTGTACAGAAACACATTAAAGTTACACTATAATGATTTATGGGAGTAGTATAAATCTCTAGATTTAAACCATTAGCAGGTTTAGAACTTCTGGATGATTTTTCCCATAAATCCTATTCCTACAACTATACAGAATTGAGAAGATTAAGTTCTTCTAAATAGTTCTGTTAAATGTATGGAATATCAATTTCAGAATTTTTGAAGTACAATAACACTTATAGTAATTAACCATATTGCATAATAACAAGTTATTCTTAATCATTCATAAAAATTGTGAGCATACCACTTCTACAAATGACTAGTCCTCCCAACCTTAGAGTTCCTGTATCCCCAGAACTCACCCCCGAGCTAAGATCATATCCTAGAATAGACCAACCCCAATCTGTTCTGAGAGTATCTTATTTAAGCTTATGCTCTCCAAAGCCTATTTCTAATTTTGTGTCCAGAATTACAGGATGCTTTTATTCCTGTTTGCCTAGGCTTCCCTTATTGAGGGACTTTTAAAGGTGCTTTCTGCTTTTCTAGCTTTTTACCTCTTCCCAATTACTCTCCACCTCATTGGAGAAATCTAGATTTTTCCTCAAAAATCTAAATTAGAAATAAATTCTTTCAAGGATTTTTGAAAGATTTTTGGGGAAAGTCTTAGCCTCTTTCCATACCTCATGGATTTGGCAAGTGATCTCAAAAATATCATTTGGTCAATATGCACAGAAATAGTTTATTTATTTTTCATGATTAAATAATTACTTACATCCACACGATAACTATCCATTGGGGTCCACTCCCCTTTGGATTGAAGTTCAAATGTCTTAACTTGAAAACATAAAACAAGGGGTGTTACATATTCCCCCTCTGAAAATGAACACCGTCCTCGGTGTTAATAACTAACTACTAGAGTTCATTTTGAAAATAGATATGGATATTTTTCCATCGTCTCAGCTTCTCTTTCCCATGTAGCTTCTTCAGCAGTAAAGTGCTTCCACAACACCTTTACGCTAGCTACTGTTCGGTTTCTCAATTCAATTTCTTCCCGCTCCAATATTTGAAGCGGCTCTGGCATGAACTCCCCTTCTGGTTCCACCTGTATCACATTCCAATCAACAATGTGAGAAGCATCATGCACATATTTTTTTAATAACAAAACATGAAACACATCATGCACTTTAACATGGGACGGTAAGGCCAGTTTATAAGCCACTGGTCCCACCCTTTCAAACACTTCAAAAGGCCCACAATATCTAGGAGCCAATTTTTCACAACTTCCAGCATAAAGTGTGCTCTTTTTGGGTTTAATATGCAGATACACATGATCACCCACTTTGAACTCTCGATGCAACCTCTTCTTATCAGCATAGTTTTTCTGTCGATCTTGTGTTATCTTGATGTTTCTTTGTATTTATTTGACAATTCTTTCCATTACTTGTAAAGTATCTGGCCCCAATACTAGCTTGTCTTCCGGTTGGCTCCAACTTAAAGGAGTACGACACTTTATTCCATAGAGTGCTTCAAATGGACTCATTTTGATGGAGGATTGATAGTTGTTGTTGTAAGAAAATTCAGCTAAATGCAAGTAATCTTCCCATTTTGATGGCCTATCCATCACATACATTCTCAGCATATCCTCCAAGATCTGATTTGTTCTCTCGGTTTGACCATCCGTCTGAGGGTGATACGCAGTACTAAAATTCAATTTAGTGCCCATGCCCCCAAACAGACCTTTCCAAAAGGCGGCTATAAACTTGGCATCCCTATCTAAAATAATCATTTTTGGGACCCTGTGTAGCCTTACTATTTCTTTTAGGAACACATATGCTACTTGGGATGTCCCAAAAGTAGATTTTACAGGGATGAAGTGTGCAGCTTTTGTTAAGGTGTCTACCACTACCATCACTGAGTCATGCTGGTACTTGGTTCTGGGTAACCCAGTTATGAAATCTATAGAAACAGTGTCCCATTTCCATTCTGCAATTGGCAAGGGATTTAAAATACCAGCTGGATGCTGAGGTTCAACTTTGACTAGTTGACATTCCATGCACCGAGCTAAATAGTCTGCCACATCCTTTTTCATTCCTGGCCAAAAAAATTTATTTTTCAAGGCTGTAAGCATTTCTGATATCCAGGATGTCCTGCATATGGATGTTTATGATATTCATCTAGGATTTCTTTTTTCAAAGAATCAACATTTGGGATGTATAATCTATTTTTGTGGCACATCAACCCTTTCTGGTTTTGAGTGTATTCAGCCATTTATTTTTTCAGTATTCTCACTTGTAGATTCTCATAATTTGGATCCTAATCTGCTACCTTTTTAACTAGTTCCTCTAAATCAAAACTAGCACAACTCCCAATGCTTCTTATGTTTTGGCAAGCATTTCTGCTTAGTGCATCAGAATTTTTTTTTTCTTTCCCTTTGATATGTTTTATGTCCATATCAAATTCACTTAGAAAAGATAGCCATCTGGCTTGTCGAGCATTCAAATCAATTTGGGAAAAGAAATATTTGAGACTAATATGATCAGTCATCAACGTAAATTTTTTTCCAAGAAGATAGTGTCGCCACATCTTCAAGGCATGAACTACAGCAGCCAATTCCAAATCATATACACTATAGTTCTGTTCATGTTTCTTAAATTTCCTAGACTCATATGCAATAACAGAATTTTCCTGCAACAAAACTCCTCCCAATCCTTCTCTGCATGCATCAGTGCATACAACAAACTCTTTGTCAGGATCTGCAATTTTCAGTATAGGGGTTGTAGTGAGTTTTAGTTTTAGTTGTTCAAAGCTGTTTTGGCATTTTTCAGTCCACTCAAATTTGGTGCCTTTTCTCTGTAATAAAGTTATGGGATATGATATTGCAGAAAATATTTCCACAAACCTTCTATAATAACATGAAATCCCCATAAATGACCTTACTACTGAAACATCAGTAGGCACCGACCATTCTCTAATAGCCTTTATTTTCTCAGGGTCTACTGCCAATCCCTGTTCAGAAATAATATGCCCCAAATATTGAATCTTATCTTTATAGAATTCACATTTACTGAATTTGGCATATAACTGGTTTTCTTTTAAATTTTGCAAAACTATCCTTAAGTGTTCTTTGTGCTCCTCCTCACTTTTTGAATAAACCAGAATATCATCTATGAACACTAGTACGAATTTATCCAAGTACTTGTTCAAAAAACTGTTCATTAAGCACATAAAGGTGGCAGGGGAATTTTTCAAACCAAAAGGTAGGACTACAAATTCGTAGTGACCATACCTGGTTTAGAAATATATTTTACTAATATCTTCCTCCTTAATTCCGAGCTGGTGATAACTAGTCCTCAGATCAATCTTAGAAAATACTGAAGCTCCTCTTACTTGATCAAAAAGATCATTAATTCTGGGCAATGGGTATCTGTTTTTTATTGTCAACTTATTCAGCTGATGATAGTCAATGCACATTCTAAAGGTTCCATCCTTATTTTTCACAAACAACACCGGTGCTCCCCAAGGAGACACACTCTGTCTGATATAACCTTTATCCAGCAATTCTTGAAATTTCATTTTCAACTCCATGAGTTCAGGGGGGCTCATACGATAAGGGGCTCTAGAAACAGGTGTTGCTCCAGGCACCAAATCGTTTGAAAATTCAATCTCTCTTTTGGGGGGAAGATGAGGAATATCATCTGGAAAAAATTCCTTAAACTCTCTTACCACTGGCAGAGTGTCTAGCAGGTTTTCTTCAGGTTGTTGTCCTAATTCTTCGACATGTACAGCATATACTTGATATCCTTTCCTAGCTGTTCTTTTTAATTGCAGATCTGATATTTGTCTTACAGAGATTGGTTTTGGTTTTCCTTTGAGGATAACAGGTTTCCCTTCCTCATCTATGCAATGCAGAGTTTTATCCCAACAATTCATCATAGCCTTTCTCCTTTCTAACCAGTCCATTCCAATCAGCAAGTCATATGAGCCTAAGGGTAGAATTTTTAAGTTTACTTCTGTCTGAAAATCATTTATTTTAATTGCTGTTTGAGGTAACTTATGAGTTACTTTTCGCTTGGTGCCAGTATCTAGCTGGACCAACCAAGACTGCTGAAATTTTTCAGTTTTGAGATTACGTTTTTCTACAACTTGGGGACTAATGTAACTCAAAGAAGCACCCGGATCAATCAAAACTGTAACAGATTGGTCAGCTATCTTACCTTCCATCTCGAACATAGTAGCTTGATGTTCTGCTTGTCGGTTCTCCAAGGCTGCACTGATAGTGGGTATGTTCCTAGCTATATCGCTCACTGTGGTAGCTTCTCTATCCTTCAGAATCATCTAAATATTTCTGTGTGGACAATCCCTCAACAGATGAGGTTCCCCGCAGCCCCAACATTTCAAAGGCTCCTGCATTTTAACTGCTCCTTCCTTCTTATTATCTCCATCTATTTGTTTTGAACCAACTTGGGACTGGGTAGTTTGACTTTCCTTGGGTTTGTTAAATTTCTTCCGCTGACGGTCCCTGCCAAAGTTCTTCAAGTAAGCTGGTTTCTGTTTCTTCCCTTTGAATTCACTCTTATTTACCCAGCTTTTTCCATGTTCACCCTTGCCTTTAAACTGCTGGTAGAATAATCTAGCTTTCCTCATCGCTTCATCCATAGTTTTTGGATTATCGAACTCTATTTTCTCCTTGTACACAACAAGCAGACAGTTCAAAAACCTTTGTACCTTTTCCTTCTCTTCACAAATATAAGGAACATAACTTAGCAGATTTGTAAACTTGGTGACAAACTCATATATGGTGAGTGGTCCCAATCTGAGTTCATGGAACTCCTTTTCTTTATCATCATAATAACGTTCGTTCAAATAACGGTTTTTAAACTTGACTTGGAAATCTTCCCAAGTCACTGTTTTTTCATCAATGACATGGACCATTTTCGTCTCCTCCCACCACAAGGTAGCTTTACCCTACAACTGGTAGATAGCTAATCTGGCCTTCAGATTGGTCTCATATTCATAGACCTAGAAATACTTAATCAGATTCAACAACCATGCCTCAGCATCTTCCTCCTTCTCTCCATCATAGGAGGGAGGTTTAATTTTTCAGAATTCACCCTGTCATTCCTTCCTCTATTTAGACTGATGTCTATTAGTTTCATCTTCCTCGGAATCATCTGAGAACTTGCCTTTCTTCCTTTTGCCGGAACCTTCACCTTCTTGGCTGTTCTGTGAAGTCAGTTCTCTTATGAGCTTTTCGTGCTCCTCACTGGTTAATGACAGCCTATCATTCTAGCCTCTTAGCTCAGCCATCTCCCATTGCAACCTGTGCAACATAGCCATCAAAGGAGCGTTGGGATATGGCGTGTTATCTTCATCACGCACATCAACATAAATTCCATCTCCTTCAGCCATTGTCTTTTCAGTTCCAGTACCACTGTACACTAAACAAAACAACATCAGTAAAAAAAAACTTTTGTTTTTTGTTTTTTCAACAAGAAATAATTTACACAGTGAGCACAACAACAGCGCAGTTTTCAAACATGGGCTCTGATACCATTTGTAACATACCTCAATTTTTTTTTTCAATGTTGCCTATTAATTATGCCTTTCCAAATCAACATTTTTCCGTCCAGAGTTTATCTCATAATTAAAAGGGAACTTTAACATGATTGTACATAATAATAATAATAATTCCCAGCTTATTATTTTTTTACAAGAGTGTCCTTGTTGAACTTACCATAAGCACTATAGAGACCATCATCATTCCCCTTTTTTTTATATATAATATTGGATGGTCCCATTAAAACAAAGCACATATATTACCATGAAATCGTTTCATCATGGCTCACGTCATTTTTAACTTTGTACTAAATGACTCCACCGCTACTTTAAACGTATTAAGCATCCCATACCTTAATTTTCGAATTGATATGAACTAAATCAACTTCCCTTTTAATTTAAGTGGAAGATATTATAGGTAACTTAATTGAAATTATTACTTTGAACATGTGAATATAAGGTTCACCCATCTTACTATCATAGGAAATCATTCTATATCGAATTGCCTTTGATTATATGTCATAAGGTTTGCGACCCTATCACATCTGGCTTGTGTGAGATAGTACATATAATATCAAATTGATTTGTAACGATTCCCACAATATTTACACAGAGCACGATTGCACTCAATGTGTCGATCTCGTTGGAGGTTTCGTCTCATGTTGTCCTACATATTAAATGTCTCTTGTGTACCTCTCTAATATGATATTCGAGCGCCAACCCATTGTTAACCCTACGTTAAGTTTGTTGCCTTTCTTGAGAAGAGAAGTGGTACCTGGAAGTCGTTTCACATTTATTTTTCTGGATCAAATTCATAAATTCTATCAATCCGCCATTAAAGACCTCTGAACGCCATTGATCTAACCCTAAATTCAAGTACGCCTCTCGCAGATTTTTCCATCTGTATGGCGTGGATGCGTTAGGGTTTGACGTTCTACTTAATTGTGAATTTCTCTTGTTACAACCTTCATTTGGTTCCTGCACGTCTCGTGGCCGGGGTTTCTAGTTGGTGGTATCGACGGTCTTGCCATCGAGACTGCTTGACGCACATAGTCGCTTGGTTTGCATACAGGAGGAAGATTCATAGGTAACTCGTTCTCCTTATTACGCCATGCCTTGTTGAATTTATTCATGCCCTATATCGTATATAGGTTCTTATTATGATTATGATTTAACTCTACAGGAGGAGTTTGAAATTTTGATTTGTTGTTCGTGTTGGAAATTAGCTCTACCTTCTGAGAGCGTTGGTGTCGTAGCGGACTCCTCAGAGTTGTTGAGGAATTTTTGCCATGCGGTAATAATAATATGCTCCACATTCAGGCTTTGTTTTCTCCTACGTTTGCATACAGTGAGTCGAATGACTCTTTTTGGGATCATTGTCATTAAATACTCATGGTTTCGTTTCCCCTTTCAGAGTTGGGAATTAACCAGAGGACGTTTTACGCAATATTTCTCAAGGTAATTTGATATGTATATGGGCATTTATTGAATTCTAGTTGCATTTATATTGGCTTATCCTCGCCTTTTTAAATTTTGCGTTTTGGTTTCTTGTTACTGCAGGTGATTACATTAATTCCCGCCATCATAATTGTCACTCTTACCATGCTCTCGTCAACTATTCTAGTTTCACTCTAAGACGTTTGTCTTCATTTGTGAACTCAGGTTGGTTCCTTCTCATCCCAGAGAATTTCGATTTTAGTAGTCGTTATTCCCATATGTATGGGTCGGCTTTGGTTCTACATTTTCCGTTTGAGATCTTTTAACAATTTTATTTGGCTCGGGTGTTATAAATCCCGTTGCACCTCTGTAAATTTTGTAAATGTATAATTGGACTGTCTAAAATCAACTCTCGGCCTTGGAATACGACCAAGTTTTTTTTGACGATGGAACTCATTATATTATAGTCTGGTTGTATTATACTTTTCCCTTAAGACTATTGCTCCAGAATTTCACGCTTGGGCGAAGCCTATCGAATTCGTTTGGGACACTGTGTATCTATTTCATAATAGTATATAGGGTTTCGCATGTCTGTCATATTCACCATACACTTATTTTTTATTTCTAGGTTTATTCAGTATTTCCACTTGATAGTTGTATATATATTAATTGATGGAAATTTAATACACCCCCATGACTACCTACGAACAGAATTCTTGGGTCCTCTTTCTGCTATTTATTTTTCTATGATGTCTATACATTGACATATGTTTTATTTTTATGTAATATCCAGAAAAATATTTACTATATTAATAATCAGTTTGATGACTTAATGGTTATGTATAATACTCTAATCAGTACAAATTTCCTTTCAATGTATGATTAGGAATTTTAATAATATCCACCTGAGTAATTTTTTATTTCAATTCTTGGAATACAAAGGGTTACTATCATTAGTCCTTCTTGTCCTTATGAGTACATTAGGAATAATGGGTCTAGGTTAATAAAACCCTTAACAAAATTTAAGTGAGTACTTTGCTAGGATACATGGCTTACATGCATTGCAACCCAATGGGATTTATTTAAGTTGTAACCCATTATGTTAATTCAGATAACAAAATTTCTGTATCAGTAGATTGTTTGACTATTATTCTTTTCCTGTCAAGTAGGCAGAATCTAACAGAGACTTTTTCCATTAGAGACATATCAATGACATCTATCTTTCTGTTATAAGGGTTTCATCATTAACATATAATTTTAGCTCTATTTACCTATTTTGGTTTTCTATAATATATCCCAGTTGGTTTCATGATATGAGAATGTCTATATATAGGGTTTCATTCTTTGCCTTGTATTGGTCAAATGTACATGTTCATACCAGTCTTGTAAATGATTTAACTTATCATTTCTATTTGCTTAATTTCTTCAATGTTGTGCAGTTTTCTATCTCATGTATTTAATTCATATAACAAGAATTATTCACTCAGTTCAAATTTTCCTTTTTAAAAAAAAATGATTATAGTTCATCTACATTCACTTCAATAAGGTAACTCTGCAATGTCAGTATTGTGCTTAACCACTATAAGCTCCTCTAATTTCATAGTTGGCTTTTCATCTTCAAATTCTATTTTCCTATTTCATACATAATTTGATTTATAATTCTATGGAAACACATTAAAGTTACACTATAATGATTTATGGGAGTAGTATAAATCTCTAGATTTAAACCATTAGCATGTTTAGAACTTCTGGATGATTTTTCCCATAAATCCTATTCCTACAACTATACAGAATTGAGAAGATTAAGTTCTTCTAAATAGTTCTGTTAAATATATGGAATATCAATTTCATAATTTTTGAAGTACAATAACACTTACAGTAATTAACCATACTACATAATAACAATTAATTCTTAATCATTCTTACAAATTATGAGCATACCACTTCTGCAAATGACTAGTCCTCCCAACCTTCGAGTTCCTGTATCACCAGAACTCATCCCCGAGTTGAGATCATCTCCTAGAATAGACCAACCCCAATCTGTTCTAGAGTAGCTTATTTAAGCTTATGCTCCCCAAAGCCTGTTTCTAATTTTGTGTCCAGAATTACAGGATGCTTTTATTCCTGTTTTCCTAGGCTTTCCTTATTTAGGGACTTTTAAAGATACTTTCTTCTTTTCCAGCTTTTTACCTTCCCAACTACTCTCCACCTCATTGGGGAAATCTAGATTTTTCCTAAAAAATCTAAATTAGAAATAAATTCTTTCAAGGATTTTTGAAAATTTTTGGGGAAAGTCTTAGCCTCTTTCCATACCTCATGGATTTGGAAAGTGATCTCAAAAATCTCATTTGGTCAATATACACAGAAATAGTTTATTTCTTTTTCATGATTAAATAATTACTAATATGGTGTTGGTTCAAAAATCATTGGCTAGGTAGATATAATTTTAAGACATACACCTTAGTTCAATTCTCATAAAAAAATATATAGTTCTATCCAAAATGACCTAAATTTTTGGGTTCCCTTCTAATGAAAAAATGTCGATTCACCCATTATAGTACATGTGTTATAATTGTGTGCTCTTTGTTTGGATCTTGATCTTATTGTTTCAGATCCTTCTATACTATTGTATTTTTTAAATATATTTCTTGTATTGTTAATATTTTGTGTTGACATCCTCATCCCTTGCTTCCACTTATTGTCTCTGAACTTTGGGGCAATATAGAATTATAGACATAATATTTATGTATAAGTGTGTGCAGCTATTACATGATCATAAATTCCTAGTACCACCCTTAATAAATACATAAGCATGAAGGAAGTGTTGTGATGGGTACAATGATAATTTGACATCTTCCTTCATAATAACTTGATCTGTAAATGTTGTCATTCAATTTGGATTGAAAAGATCTAAATGAATAATGTTTTTTTTATGCTAATATAAGTCCTTTGTTTATATGTGCATGCATGTACTCTGTGGGACCCTTGTTAGTTTATTACTATTTAGTACCATTGAGGTCAATAATACATAGTTTTATTATGTAGTTAATAATATATGTAGGATTAGTTTAGGTTCAACTGCATAGATTTGCGACTTAACTCAGTTTGTACTTTTGAATGTTAATAAAATTATCTTATTTTATATATCTTCAGCTTCAGACATGTAATAATAATTTTTATGTGCAAAAGGAACCGAGAATTTTCCCTTCATATGTATCAAGTGCGTATGGTAAACTGCTCTCTATGGATGTGTGCTTCTTATGCTCTGAGTATTTTTCGTCAACATTTTTGGTAAGGTTTTAGGCCAATACTAAATAGGTTTTCTTTGATCCTTGGAAGAAATCTAAATCCTAGCTTTTCTTTTAAGTAAACCTATTTAGTAGTATTTATGTCTTCCATTAAAACAAATCATCACTATTTTTTTTTCCTGAATCTTTGAAATTTTTTTATATCAATGCTACTAATTGTGGGGAACTGCCTTCTATAGATAGATCAGGATTACTGTGAAGGCAGAGTGGTTAGGTCACTTGTTTTCAATGATGGAAATAATACAATGCTTCTATAAAAAATGGCTCATTCTCTCATGTCATTTTATTTTTTTCATTCTCTAGTTGTTGCTCATACACCACCTTTACCTACCACTTTTGTGAGTGCTTTAAGTGCATTTCCATGTGAGCTAGATGATTTTGTCGAATAATTAAGGCCTGCCTCCTCTAGCAAAGGTTCATTATCTACTCAAGTTGTTTCCCCACAAGAATAATTAACATTGACAAGTAGGACACAAAAGTCGGACTCCCTAGATTTTGAGTTGCTAACCTCTTGTTTTGCATCATCATTTATATTGTTGTCATCCACAGATTCATATAAAGTGTCTTCTCTAAGGAAGCCAACACTAAATCCCAAATTCAAAGGTAAGAAAATGGGTTGTGATTATGTTTGTTATTTATATAAGATGCATTTTTTATCTAGATTTTTGGAACATTGGTAAAGAAAACCCAAGTCATGGATTCCTGTCATTGGTGTTGTGAAATTATTGGCCTTGTTTTTCAAGAATTCAAGCTTAATCCAAATGCAAAGAGATATACCCCATGTTTCTCTACACCTAGACCAGTAGCATCTCCAGTGGGTATTTTTTTATGTTGCAGGTAGTATTCCTCCTATGACACCCATACAAAGTGTACCAATAGGGCTTGGAGTAAGTTCTTTGGCACAACAAGTTTCTCAACATGCCAATTTTTCTCAGTACAATAATGGTGTGGTTGCATCTAGAGTGAGTGCTACTTCGTATATCCAACCTGTAGCCACCTTTGTGGCATGTGTGTCAAGAGTTGATGTATCGAAAACTTTGACTACACAACCAGCAGTCGACAAATTCCCCCTCTAGGAAAACAGGTATGTTTTTTGTAACTTTATATAGAGAATGAAAGTTTCCATGTTGAGATATATTTTATGAATATGCTCTAGTAGAGAAAGATAACTTATTTTATCAAGATTACATTTTTATTGTCTTGAAGAAACTGAATGTTTACTTTCATATAGTATACTAGTATGCTACATAACATGCATTAAGATACTGATGCTTGAATAAATCTCAACTTTTCCAAATTAAAGAATTAAAACATGCATTTCCTTTTGAGTAATATTTAATCCATAGTATCTTTGTGTGTAAAATTTGAAATTATAGAAGGATGAAAAGTTTGCACATTTATTACGCAGAAAATTACAAAGAGTTCGAAAAATGGCATAGTAAAATGTTAAATAAAATATTCAAGGTGATCATAATTGATCTCTTTTTGATACTTTACAATGAGGATATTATGATGTTTGCAAGATAAACATATTTCCTCAGTCACATATGATTTCAACTGAGGAACTACAAGAATCAACACCATCTTTGATTTGAACCTAAATAGCCTTATTATCTCCAAGTATTTCCCTAATCACAATGGGCAATAGATGTTACTCATGGATTATTGATCTCATTATATCTATTAGTAAAATATGAAATATGTATCCCTACATTTGAATCTTGGGAAAAAAACATATGATTATTATCATTTAAATCATCCATATCTCTTGGAGCCAAAAAATCCATTTTCTTTGGACAAGATTTATCTATATCCTCAAAAACAAACCTATTATAAGTTGAAGGTGCATTATGTTCTCTTGAGTCTTGAAAAAGTATGATTGAATGAAATTTGGTGAGGACCAGATCCAGGTTTACCATGTCAAAACCTAGGTTCATTAAGATGGCGACCTTGGTTTGAAGATAGCCACCATACAAACTAGGACCACCCATACTTATTGTTTCCATCTCTCTTTCATCATCAAGACTAACATACTGAGGACCTGTAACCCGTGGAGGCCCATGGTAGTCATTGCAATACAATTTATTATAATACATGCATGTCCACAAGTTTTTATATTTAATCTCTGCATCCATCGTGACTATTTCTTATTATGAGATTTACCACAACCAAAAATGGAATCATTCACATAATTTTGAAGAAGTCTACAAAGGTCAACATAATTTTTTTCAAATTTACAAATTCCCTCACATTTTTTGGTTCCTGAAACTCGAGTACTTTCATAACAAAAATAAGCAAAGTCAAGCAACAACAAAAATGGTCCACTAGTCTCTTTTCATTTGCTGATATTAGAATGAAGTTTTATTAGAGACATTGTTTGTTTGTTTATTTTGGTTAGAAAAGGGTTTACTATTGGTTTTATGTGACTTTCAATTTATCATATGTAGCATGTTGAGAAATGGAAAAGAATAACATGTGACATTTATCTTGCAGAAATTGATGTTGAATGAAAGGATACGAAGTTTAGCCATGCTACAGTTCACTTTGGTAAAGGTAGAGGATCATCTTAAAAATATTCCTAAGAATACACCATATACAGAGTTTGAACATAAGTAATATATGGATTTTTCTTTCGTAGGTATGTTCTTTTTCTACCCAAGATATCACAACAAGAAAAATATTGATATTGTAGAAATTGTTTGAGAACCTTATTGAGGTGGATTTTTCTGATGTCCTACTTGATTGATACCTTCTCATATGTCAAGAAAGCTTCAAATATGAATTAATATGTTCCTTAAACAAATCAAATTCAAATTTTATAGATATAAAAGTGAAAAATAAATGTCAATGCCTTTGTTTCATTTTTAGTTGACTCTGTTGTGGGCACGTTACAGGAAATGTCATTGGAAAAAGGATGGGGAGACAATGCAGAGCATGTCTTGGATATGTTTAATTTGTTGTTAGAGACCCTTCAGTAACTTGAGCCATTGACTTTGGAAATGTTTCTAGTAGGGATTCCTATGGTTTTTAATGTTGTGATTATTTCACCTCATGCTTATTTTGGGCAAGAAAATGTTTTAAGAATGCCAGACAAGACATCACTAGAAAGGTAAAGAGATTTTTTATACTTGCAATGTATATTCCATGATATCCTCTCTTTACTGTTTGATTGTATTTTGAACATTTCTTTTGATATTTTTTTTTGTATTTTAAATATGAAATTGAAAATACATGGTATCATGTCCATTTAAAAAACAACCAAAATTTGAAGATGAAATTGGTATTGCACGATATTGATTAGAATCCTTATAACTATTTTGTGTTAAAATATTTTCATAACTATCAAGAAAGTTTACTTTCATGTTTTTTATATAATTAACCAAGTTCATGTGTTAGAAAATGAAATTTTATTATCGAATAAGACGACAAGGATTAAACATCACACCTTAGATTATTTGTTTTCACAAGTTATCTACAACTTGAGCTTTTTAGCATGTAACTTATAAGTTGACATGATTGCGCCTAAGCTTTCCTTGAAGGTTGAGTACTAATTTACTAAGGTATTATTCTCTATGGTGACATTTTATTTTCATTTTTTATACAGGTCATCTGGCCACATAGTGGCCACTATCTCTCAAATGAAGAAAAATTGTTCGATTTTCTTGCTTGTATGGGGAAAAATGGCTTTGACATTGTTGATGTTGAGGTATATGTCGTATAAATTATTTATAGTCTAATTTAGTTTATATTCTAGCGTTCATTGTATTTCGTGTCTTACACTCGACATTGTATCTACTTTTCTTTTTAGAAAAGGAACTAAATATTGATGGTAAGAAGCGGGTATTGAAGAAAGAGGAGAACAATAACACTGGAACGACAAATGCAAAAAGGGAGAGAGAAGAGAACCAGTCTACTGATATCCTTAGAGCCAATATCCCACATAAGACACTTGGCGAATTCACTTGCAATGCCTTGGAGACACAATGATAATGTTTTCAAGTGATTGAAACATCATTTCAGGTGTAAATTGTAGTCCAACCAATATTATGTTGGAAACTCATATTGTAATACTTTATCATTTCATATAATATAATTTATATGGTTGAAATTATTTATAGTTGCACTTGATATTGTTTAGTATTGTAATTAACATACACAACTTTGTGTTTTCATATTAAATGGAGATACACATTGTATGCTATTTTTTAAATTTAGTTGCAAAAGCATACTAATTAATTTATGTTGATTAATAATGAACACATAAATACTAAATTATTAGTTTGTATTGATTAATAATTACATAAATAAAATGAGTATATGACTAAATTAGTCATTTATAATGATTATTAATGAAAGTAATGAAATAAATGTAAACTACTAAATTAGTCGTTCATATAATAAATATGAAACTACCAACAAAATATATATGACTATTGCTAATGATAAATTTGTGATTACAAATGACGACTAAATTTTTCATATATACGACTATTAGTAGCTAATTTACAGTACCTTACAACACGAACAAAATTTAGTTATATTTTTTTGGTCATTAATTGGTTTCAAAAAATGACTAAAATTTGCATATATATGACTACTAGTAGCTAATTTACAGTATCTTATAACGCGACCAACATTTTATTCATATTTGTTCGGTCATTTATTTGTTTTTTCGGGTGATCATATAGTAATATATTTTGTTGTATATTTTTTCATTAATTGTGACAATTAATGACTAAATTAATGACCGCATTTATGACTAAATATACTAATAGATGATAAAATTGAGACAACCAAATAATTACTAAGCTAAAAACAACTAAATTTTTTTCGCATTATAAGATACTGTAAATTAGCTACTACTAGTCACTGACTAAAAAATGGTCTTTTATATGCAAAGTTTAGTCATTTTTTTAGTAACTAATTAGCCATTTTGTAGTAGTGGAAGGAGGTTCAGTTTAAGCTGAAGGGAATGCCCCGGAGGGGTTTTCCGCCAAGGATATCATGGATGATGAAATATAGATGATAGTGACCGAATTTTCCCTCATATCGACATCAGGGGGATGTATCATAATGTGTGAAGAAATTTCCTCTGGTTCTGCGGAAGTAGAACTCACGAGTAGAGGAGTACAAGATCCACTACGAGCAGCCTTGATTTGGAGAACAACCTCAAGGGTGTCATGAAAGTCATCGAGACGGGGAAAAAGGTGAGAATAGTGGCCATAAAGATCAAAAAAAGCACAAGGGTGACTTGTGTGCAATGATTTGAGTTTCTTAGCTGAATCGAGTAAGGTAACATAGACCTTCGGGATATTGGATTTAGGAAACGCCTCATTGACCGCAGGTTTGAGACAAGGAAGATGAGGACAATTTTGGGTGGCATGCCCAACACCATCACACAAAGAGGTGACCACTTAAGAGGCTTAGGAGGAGCAGGAGTTGTTTGGGCTGCCTTATCCTTAGGTTCCTTCTTTCTCACTTTTCCCCCCTCACTAGATTCTTTCACAATAGGAGTAACTTCCTGTTGAGGTGGCTGAGGCACTAAAGCAAAGGGAGGGGTCATAGCGACTGGTTGGACTGGGGTCAAAGTGGTATAAGGTTTGAGCTGACCAGGCGGGGTTTCAGTTGGGGGATTAATGTACCAAGCTAGGATCCCTAGGTTCAAATTGGGAAGGCTCAATGTAGCCATAACAAGCACCGAAAAGACTCCAAAGGGGGGGAGCGAGAAACAATATCTAACTAGAAGGGTAATGGCCCCCAACTAGTTAAGGCTAGGGGGAATCATTCTTGGTTGAAAAGGATTGGAAGGGACACTAGCAGAGGGAGAAGGTCCTTGAAAAGAAGGCCCTACATGCTTCGGCGAGTGACCACTAGCAGGTTGCGGAGGCGTAGGCTGCTGGGTTGTTAAACCAGACTGCTTATGGCTAGTCCAAGATGATTGAATCATGCAAACATTCAATGATTTGGGATCTGTGACAAGAGGGGGGGACTAGGGAATGCACCAAGAAAGGTGGAATCTTTATAGACTCCAGGTGAAACACCGGTAAGAGGTGTGACTGCTTGTTTATCAGCCATTGAAGATATGATAGACTCGAGGGAGGTCTGAGACTTTGGTTCGTAATATGTCAACTGATCAATGGTAACGATATTTCCATTGTAGGAAATCACATCTTACGATGAACCGTAGATGCGACAAAAGACATCGCATAGGTTTAGCTACGGCCCAAAAGGATATTGTAATCCAAGGGGGTATCAATGACTTCAATGTCAATACAAACAATATTTCCCACAAGAGTGATAAGAAAATTGTGGTACATGCTAAGGGGCTGAGAAGAGTGACCATTCCATGCACGCAAAGTGATGGTGGATGGGGCTAAGTCAGGAAATCCTAGTTTATTCCAAACAAAGGAGGACATCATGCAGGTTGATGCACCCTCGTTAATGATACATCGCGAGGCATGGGCATTACGAATCTTGACTGGTATTTGGAAGGTGATGGATGAAGGCAAGGGGGGATGTTCTGACTTTTCAGAATAAAAGGCGATAAAATGATCATCTGAAGGATCCACAGTGCCC
Organism: Pinus albicaulis; assembly: GCA_034641835.2. Lineage (NCBI taxonomy): Eukaryota > Viridiplantae > Streptophyta > Pinopsida > Pinales > Pinaceae > Pinus > Pinus albicaulis. The sequence continues at coordinate 498,455,615 of CM076579.1, forward strand.
AGAGCAGATAATAGAGCTTTACGTTGTGAAGGGCATGGCTGGAGGACTTCTAGCGTTGACATGGCAGCAGGAGATTGTGCCAAGTCATCTATTATGATGAATCGTGGGTGGCTTTGGTAGAAGCAGCAATTCAACGTAATGGTTGTTTAGGGATCTTGGGAATGACCTCTGCCCATGGCTAATGGATCTGTAAAGGGGAATTTGGTGTCGAACTGGACTCTATGGAAACTTTCTTTTGAGACTCGGTTGTAGACGAAGCAGGTGGCTTGTCATATTAGCGCGACCAAGTTTGAAGGTTGACATCAACGGTGTTAACCACTTCATAATTCATCATGAGAATATGGTATTCAGGGGTACCAGACTGTAAGGGTTGAGGGGTAGCCTGACCTTGAGGGGGTTGAGTAGCCACATATCCTTGTTGAGGGAAAGGATCAGTAAAAATAGCCAGTTGAACTAGTGCAGTATTATGAGGAACCGAAGCCATGAATAGTTTTACTTTAGATGTTGCTTGTGATTCCCACAACTGGCGCATTTGGGGTAAATGGGGACAATCATGAGTATAATGGCCATGGACACCACAATAATAACTAGGATTTTTCGTACGAAGAGGCTTCTCCTGCTTGGGCTTATTGCCCAATTGTTGGTTGTTAGTGTTAGGTTGGTTCTCTTGACGCCCTTGATTACCTTGTGCGGGTTAGTTTTGGTTGCATTTCCTCTTTTTTATTGGAATTTGGAGGATAAATCACACTCTATTATGCATACACCTGACTCATAGGGGGAGGTGGCATTTGTGGTGGAGGTTGAGAAGGCATGGGAGGTTGGGGTGTAAGTGTCAGAGGGGTTGGAGCACCGGGCTGTTGATAAGGATAGAAAGGAGGTTTATAAAAATTGGGGTAAATAGGTTGAGCGACCGCGCGTCCTGGCACTGGTTGATACAACGGAGAAAATGTGCATTGTCCTGGATACATGTTGTTGGGAGGGAGATAAGTGCTAGAGGAGCTAGCCCCTCCCTGAGGGAAACCATAACTCATGGGAGGATGAGTATACAGATGTGAAAGAGATCCAACGATACCGTTGGGGGCGTGAGATGCCCCTAGTGCATTGGCACCACTAGGTCTAGGAAGAACCAGTAAAACGGTATAAACATAACCAGATTGGGCGTAGATCAAGTAATATTTCAACATGATTTGGAGAGCTTCTTTCTCTTTCTGAGGAAAATGAGATGCGACATATTTACCAATAGAGGGGAAATCATTATGAGAAACCAATCCATATAGACACGGTTGTCGAATGTGGGAGCCTGACATAAGCTCCTCCTTCTATGCCATTCTTGGACATGGTCAGAAAGGCGTGTGGCAGAAGTTTGACGGAATGCGTTCAACAACTCGATACCTTAATCATATTGGAGAGGTAGCTCGAAGTAGTATGAAAATTATTTAGCAAGAGTTGCAAAAGTGGAATTTGAGGTAGAGGCCTAGTAAATGTACCACTTAGCATCTCTAGGGTGAGTACGATGGAATAACTAAATACGAATGAAGTCATCAGTGATAGAATTGGACGAACACCACATGTGAAAGGAGCGGGCATGATTAGTAGGGTCCTCTTCAGTGTTTCCTTCAAACTTAGGGTTGTCAGAAGGAAGCTTAGTGGGCATAACAGGCCAACCTGGAGCATGGTGTATAGGGTCTTTAATTAACTGGATGAAATCGGGGAGGCTTAAACATGCCATAAAAGGTAGCAAAGGAGTAGCCGAAATGGTTCTAGTAGTGGTTCCACTACCAGTAGCTCCAGAGTTAGGGTCGGGGATACCACCAGACTGAGGACTAATACATACATTAGTGCTTGACATGGTGAAATAATGAGGTAGAGGAGAACCGGGTTCAGAATCATAGTGAGGGCCTGATGGACTAGAATCAAAGTTGGTATGGGGAATTGATGGAGGAATAACTCAGACTTGGTGCTTTGGAGTAAGTCTTCCTAACAGACACTGAGGATGAAGGCCTAAGAGTCTCCGGGATAAGTGCCTTGGGGGCACCATGACGACAATACATAGATACCCAAAAATATGGAAGAGAAATAAATAAAGGCTCAGAGGGGCATATAAATTAATTATAATGTTTATGTCTTGGCTTGGCAGTGTAAACCAAGTGCTCTTCACTTTAGGTGTGTGTGTTTACAAGCAGTGCCTTAATTTTAACTAAGCCCAAACATTTGTGTATAAAGAAAAATAAAAAATGTTGTATAACTGTGAATAAAACTGAAACGATAGTAAAATAAGCATCCAAAGAGCATAAATTCAACCCATAAAGAAGGGCTCCCAAAAAACTTTTCTAAGAGGCGGGAGAAATTGACTCAAAATAGAAAATATGGCCAATAGATATAAGGTCTAAGGGATAGGGATCTAATGACTCAGATTTGCTACAAAAGGTGCAAAAAACAGCGAGAAACTAGAGGGAAAATTGGTGCAAAATGGGAGGTGAAATGTTAAAACCCTAAGAGAAATAAGGGGGACCCTGAGGGAGAGACCAAATAAAACTCAAGAGGGGGTTTTGTATGGGAATATAACTGATCTAAAAGGATCTAAAATAAGGAGAGATCAGACCCTAAATAATGGTTGAAATCACTGCAAAATCTCAGACTACCTACTAAGCTAAACCCCTCCTAAAAAGGTGGAAGTGTACTGAAACCATAAGGGGCTTGTTCCTACTTCAAGGAGAAAAACTGAGCATATCTAGGCCTAAGACGGGTGGAGACAGAGGTCATACAACCTTGAACAGTGCTTGCGGCAAACCCTGAAAGTTACAGAAAAAATCCCGACAAAAGCTGCAGCTCGCAGGTACTGCCCTATAAGCTGCTAAAATCGCAGTTTTGGGCCTAGCAGGTGCAACCTGAGCCTGAACTCGTAGTTTTTGGGATGAAAAGTGCGAGTTGCAGTTCTAGGAGTCTTGGGCGGCAGGTTACGGAAAAATTTACCGTATCCAGCGCAACTGATACCTGTTACATGTAGAAAACACCCAGAAACACTCGGAAGTTAGAATTTTTACTGTTTTATGGCATAAAAGGTTAAAAAAAAACATTTAGAGACTAAAAATAGCTGAATAAAAACCCCTAGTTATTGAAGCAGTTGGTCATGCAGGAATCTGAATAAAACCCAGTGGAGTCGCCAATTGTTAAAATGAATTCTTAACGCAAGTGTACGAAAAAAATATCACTTTAGTTGCACATGACAAACAACCCTAACAAGAAATATGGTTGTCTAACTTCTTTAGATCTGCAATAGACGGTCCAAACAAATGCAAAACAAACCTAGATCTATGCAACAAAAACAACTAAACAGTAAAATGAAATAAGATTTTCTCCAAATATCCAATGGACAAGACAATATTTATAAAGAATTTTTATATTATGTTAACACCTAGGAAGGGAACAAAGAATGATGTTACCAATTCCCCTCAATGAGATGGGTTCTTGGCTGTCCTCAACGCTTCAGATCCAAATTTTATCTCTCTCAATGGTGTAGAAAAACCAAGGCATGTTGAACTCAATGGGAGCTCAATAAGAAAAAAGATAATAAAAAGCGATCAAAGTATGACAATGAAAAAGGATAAAATTCCAACCATGATAAAAGGATCAAAGGCAAAAAATGAATGGAAAACCTCCTATTTATAACAAAATATTGAGTTATCCTTGATAATGGTGCATAGTAAAATATTATTAACCAAGATCTAGATCTAATTGCTTGGAATATTTTGTTATATTTTGTTGGAGGGAAAAGGAACTCAAATTAGTTAAATCCATTTATTTAAAAACAATAAACAAATAAATGAATAATTTATAATTTCAAGGATGGGGTTAAGGAATAATTTAGCAAATAGTGATTTATTTTATTATTCCTAAATGATTTAGTAAAATTTAACAAGGAATATTAATTAAATAATGATTTAGTTAATTATTCCTAGAGAATAATAAGATAAATAATGATTTATCTAATTATTTCTCATTAATTGGGTTAAAAATGACCAAGAATATTATTTAAACAGTGGTTCAATTAATTAATGCTAGAGGAAAATAAAATAAATAAGGATTTATTTAATTATTCCTCATAGGGTTTCCTGTTTGGACCAGAAATAACTTAATAAACTATGGTTTATTAAATTATTTCTTTATAGTGAAAGAAATTTTACCTTACATGGTGTATTTCGATCCATATAATTGTAAAAGTTTAGATGACCAAAAATTGATCTCACAAATGTCACATGTTTAAACTACATGAAAATCGATAACTTACAATCAAGCAAGTGGGGGTTTAAGACAAATTGACATCCTTGAAGGGGCATAACTAGATTACAATGTCCAAGTAGTTCAAGAATAGACTATATAAATGCAAACCCTCTACTAAACCCAATGTTTAGGAAAAATAAGCATTCAAAATATTTGTTTCTTTTGAAAAACAAGAAATTTTTTTTCATACAATCAATATAAGTATACCTCCAAAAAATTTTGAAAACTAAGTGCAAGAAATATAGAAACTAAATTTATAATTTTAGGCTAAATTCCAATTTTAGACAAACTGAGGTTGTTGGATTGATCCACATTTCAAGATAAATCTACAAAGATAGATGCCTTTTTCAAATTAGTAATATCAATATCCTTATTGTACCAATCATCTAGTTTTTTGGCCCCAAAATATGATATGGAAAAAATGTTTTAAGGACCTTATTTTAGTAGGAAAAAAATTGTTTTATTTTAATTGCTGAAATGGGACAAAGTTTGTCTTCCTAAGAAAGATGAGGGAGTTGGAAGAAACACTGTCATATGCTCATATTTTTCCCATATTTTTATTGTGGTCCAAGTAAAAAATTCTTACTATTCACAATTAATGTTAGATACATCCTCATTTATCTATTGTTCTTCATTTTTGGGAATTTAGAACACGACCCCTTACTCCAAATGCTCAAGAAAAGAAATATATTTTAAAACGAGTATGGGGAATTCTTCTAAGTATCAAATGGTTGATATTTTTACTTAATAAAACATGTTTTTTTTCCAATATATATCAAAATGCCAACATGTGAAGTAAAAAGAAGGTAAATCTTTTGTCATTATGGTCATAAAAATTACATTTCCTGCATTAGAACTTGTGTTTATTTGATGATAATGTGGTCCTGGGAGCATTGAAGAAAATCCAATAGTAATACTATTTTTACCTCTAAAATTCCTCCCATGGATATTTTCTAATAACAACCTATGATGGTGCCATTACAAGCAATCCTCAAAGCATTGGGAGATGGTGGTATGACTTGTTATTATAAGATTGAATAGGAATGTAAACTTTGAAATTATTTTAGTTGTTAATTTGAGCTACAAAGTGTCTACAACAATCAATTTAACTCATGCAAGAATATTTTCCAATATATAATTTAAACCTAAAACTTAAACAAAATAAGCAAGTTTGAACAAATATACATTGAAAAAAAGTAGCAAGTTCAAATAAATATACATTGAATTTTCATCATTTTCCTCACCTAGAAATTATGTGCTCACAACCGATGCAAAGTTCCATTATCAAGAAATAAGTGCCACCATAGCATTAGGATTCATTCCAACATCTGCAAAACACCACAAACACACTACAACTAGACCAAATCGTAGACAACCAATGACCAAACTAGGAAGACCATTCAATTTAAGAATAAATGGAAAAATTCCAACTAGGCCCCATGATCAAAATGACATTGGAATAATACTATCAAGTTTAATTAGATATGTACTAAGTCTTCATTGTTTTGAATACCTTATAGCTTTGAACTTGTGACCCTCACCAACCACCACCAACATATAAGTGCCACAACAAGATCATGACTCTTCTCAACGTCTCTAAAGCACCATGTCAACACAAGAATCAAATTGACTTGTAGAAAATGAACAACCAACTAGAAGAACCATTAAAAATGCTAAGAAGACTAAATGTCAAGGGAGCCAGATGACCAAAATACTAGTGTTAAACGAGCTCACAAATGCATGAAAGTAGAGGTAAATACGGGTTTTAATGATCATATTGAATAACAATCATGACATAAACACCAATAAACCATTTGAATACTAAATATTACATATGACCAACAACTAGAGCTTACAAATGATAGAATTTTTGTGTGAACGAGGGTATGATGAATGTCATAGCTCTTTGATTAAAAGCACTGCAAATCCAAACCATCATTTATTGAATGCATCATAATTCTTGGAATAATGAAAATGAAAGTAAGTGCAGTGAAAATACATTCCCACCACCATGTCCAAGGGTTTATGGAACTAGGAAATATGTCACCCAAATATTTTGCCAAAAATTGAAATTCCACTTTGCAAAACCCACTTATTAGCACCTATATATTTTCTCTTATAAAATAGCACTAAAACAATGCATCCACCATTAACATTAAGTAGTATCTTATAACTTCCAACTTCTAAAAACCACCACCTTGACATATTACTATAACAATAACACCATGAATTTTATGTAATGCCTATATAGCACCAAAAAGACATTAATACAAGACTAACTCACAAATAATCAACAACTAGACCAGAAGGCCCACTGAAAACACCAAAAAGAGTAAATAACATGCAAGCTTAATGGCCAAAAACTACCATGGAACAAATTCACAAATCCACTAATCTAGGTCTGAATGTTAGTAAGAAATAAGACAAACATGTTTAAATAGATATTCACTGAACCCTCATAGTTTTTCTTATTTAACAATATTGAACTCACAACCAACAAGAACCACCATCAAGATATCATTGCCACCACAAAACCAACACTCAACTAAGCATCTACAAAGTGTCACAACCCCACTAGAACCAAATTGACTTGTAAACAACCAACAAGCAAACTAGAAGGACCAGTAGTGTCAAAAGCCAACAACTAGATGTCAATAATGGAAGAATGCATGTGTGAATAAAGTATAACAATGACACTAAATCATTGTCACTTTGTATACCTCATATATTTGAACTCTAAACCTCCACAAACCACCACCACAACCATATGAGTGCCACCATAGGACCAATACTCAGTGCAATGTTTACAAAGCACCACAAAAATACTAGAGCTAGACTAGCTTGTAGAGGGCTAACAACTAGATTATAAGAATCACTAAAAACCCTAAGAAAAATAAATTTCAAGTAGGCTAGATAACCTGAAAATCAATTTCAAATAAGCTCACAAATGCAAAAATATAGAGGTAAATATGGGTGTCCGTGGTTAGATATAATAACAAGGATAAATAGTAAACGACCACATCATAAATTCTAATAAATCGAAAAAATACCAATCAGTGCAGATAACTGACTACTAGAGCTCATTAATGGAAGAATGTTGGTGCAAAAGAGGATATTAGGAATGCCACATTGACTATGTGTTTGAATGCACCACAACTCCCACATAGCCATTCTTGAATGCACCACATATTTTGGAGTAATGAAAATGAAAGAAAGTATAATGCAAATGCAATCCCCACACCAGATCCAAGGCTTGAAGAATTTAGGCAAGATGTCACCAAAATAACCTTATTGTACCAATCACTTAGTTTTTTTACCCTAAAATTAGATATCGAAAAAATTATGCAAGGACCTTATTTTAGTAGGAAAAAAAAACTGGTTTATTTTAACTGTTGAAATAGGATAAAGTTTGTCTTCCTAAGAAAAATGAGGGAGTAGGTAGAAATAATGTCATATTCTCATATTTTTCCCATATTTTTATTGTGGTCCAAGTCATAATTATTACTATTCACATTTAAGTTAGATACATCCTCATTTATCTATTGTCCTTCATTTTTGGAAATTTATAACACCCCTTACTCCAAATTCTCAAGAAAGGAAATATCTTTTGAAAGAAGTATGAAGACTTCTTCTAAGGATCAAATGTTTCAGATTGTTACTTAATAAAACACGTTTTTTTCCAAGATTTATCAAAATGGCAACATGTGAAGTGAAAAGAAGGTAAAGCTTTGGTCATTATGGTCATCAAAATTACACTTCCTTTACTAAAACTTGTGTTGATTTGATGAGAATGTGGTCCTTGGAGCATTGAAGCAAAGCTAATACTAATACTATTTTTGCCTCTAAAATTACTCCCATGGAAATTCTCTAATAACAACCTATGATGGTGCCATTACAAACAGTCCTAAACACATTGGAGATTGTGGTATGCTTATTTTATTATAATATTGAGTAGGAATTTAAACTTTGAAATTATTTTAGCTGTTACCTTTTGCTACAAAGTGCGTGCAAAAATCAATTCGACTCATGCAATAATGTTTTTCAATCTATACTTTAAACCTAGAGCTTAAAAAAAATAAGAAGGTTTTCAACAAATATACATTGAAAGGAAATTAGCAAGTTCAAACAAATATACATTGAATTTTCATCATTTTCCTCACCTTGCAATTTTGTGCTGACAAACCATGCAAAGTTCCATCACCAAGAAATGTTGAAATTTGCAACAAGAAACATTGAAATTGGCAACCAGAAAGGACAAAAATTACATACTCATTGGTGAGGAAATTATGTTGCACACAAGTGAGGGATTTATGATGCACATTGGTGAGGAAATTCAGTTACACACTGGTCAGGAATTTCAGTTACACACTGGTCAGGAATGTGGGTATCCAATTTATTTTTCCCTTAAATAAATTAGACAATAAATTGTACTTTCATCTCATAACAACTTGTATCAATTAACTAAGTCATGACAATTGAGTTAGCTCAAGAAATTCGAGTTGAGGGTCTAAGATGAGGCATGTTGTGTGATCCTAATATTTTGGGGGTCCATTTGTAGTTAATGCACTAGTGGGGTGCAAGTGTAATCGGTTAACTCAATTAATTGAGTTAAAATCAGTTTAAATAGTTCTAACTAAGGGATGAACTAGTGAGAGGTGTAGTGAATTAAATTAGATTTAATTCACAAGTAGTGATCAATAAGATAACAGATGATTCACTATTAGTAGTTGCATGCATGTCAGTTCTGAGGAATACCCAGTTGAGACAAAGGTTAAAGGGAACATAACTATTAGTTGTATTTTTAGATAATTTCCCATGCGCGATTATAAAGCCATGAGGAAGCCATGATGGATTGTGAAATTAAGGAATGCTAATTTTCCTATTCAATAGGGGCCTAATTCTTAAGGAATTTTGTGAGCAAGGAGGGATGAAGGAAGGCTGAGAATTGGCTATGTGTTTGTCCAAATTTGCCTAGATCAGCAGGAGACAATTGGCATAGTGTTGGAGAATCTAATGAGAGATTAAGAATTGTATTATTTCATGATTCCTTGACTTTATAAAATATATGATAGCGAGTTTTTGAGGATTTGATTTCCCCAAGAACATCTTGTGTTGTGTGATTGATTTACTTCTTTCTCTTATTGCATGTGATTGAGAAATCGTGTTTTGTATTCCGCAAATATTGTAGAAGGATTCAATATCTTGTTTTAGTACATCGGAAGATTGGATTGAATAAATTGATATAAAATTTCTATAAATTTCTACAAGAAATAAGTGCCACCATAGCACTAGGATCCATTCCAACATCTGCAAAGCACCACAACCACACTAGAACTAGACAAAATTCTAGACAACCAACAACTAAACTAGGAAGATTGTTTAATTTAAGAATAAATGGGTAAATGCCAACTAGGCCCCATGACCAAAAAAGACATTGGAATAACATAACCAAGTTCAATTAGATATGTAATGAGTCTTCATTGTTTTTCATACCTAATAGCTTTGAACTTGCAACACTCACCAATCACCACCAACATCTAAGTGCCACCACAAGATCATGACTCTTGTCATCTTATATAAATCACCACATCAACACAAGAACTGGATTGACTTGTAGAAAACTAACAACCAACTAGAAGAACCATTGAAAATGCCAAGAAGACCAAATGTCAAGGGACCCAGATGAACAAAATACAAGTGTTAAATGAGCTCACAAATGCATGAATGTAGAAGTAAATACAAGTGTTAATGATCATACTAAATAACAAGTAGAATATATGACCAACAACCACGAAATAAATGCCAATTAACCATTTGAATGCTAAATACTACATATGACCAACAACTAGAGCTCATAAACAAAATAATGTTGGTGTGAACAAGGGTAAGAGGAATGCCATAGCTCTTTCGTTAAAAGCAGTGCAAATCCAAAAGCTCCTTTATTGAATGCATCACAATTATTGGAGTAATGAAAATGAAAGTGAGTGCACTGAAAATACAAGCCCACTACCATGTCCAAGGCTTGACGGAACTAGGCAAGACGCCACGAAAATATTTTTCCAAAAACTAAAAGTCCACTTTGCAAAACCCACGCATGAGCACCTATATAGTTTCTCTTATACATTAACACTAAAACAATACGCCCACCATAGCATTTATGTAGTAGCTTTGAACTTCTAATTGCTACAAACCACCACCTTGACATAATGTTATAACAATAGCACCATGACTTGATGCAATGCCTTTAGAGCAACACAATGACACTAGAACAAGAATAACTCAAAAACAATCAACAACTAGACCAGAAGGGCCACACAAAACTCCAAGCAAAGTAAATGTCATACAAGCTTAGTCACCCAAAAACTAGCATGGAACAAATTCACAAATCCAAATAAGACATAAGACAAGAAAGTTTAAATATATATGCATTGAGGCCTTGCCATTTTACTTATCTAACAACATTGAACTCACAACCCTCACAAACCACCACAAAGATATCACTGCCACCACAAAACCAACAGTGGGCTAAACATCTACAAAGTGCCACAACCACACTAGAACCAAATTGACTTGTAAACAACCAACAACCAAACTAGAAAGACTAAGCATTGTAAAAAGCCAACAACTAGATTTCAATCATGGAAGAATGCAGGTGCAACTACGGTATAACAAGGACATTGAATCTTTGTCACTTTGTGTAGCTAATAGCTTTGAACTCCCAACCCCTATAAATCACCATCATAAATCACCATCACCAACATATGAGTGCCACCATAAGACCAATACTAGTGAAATGTATATAAAGCACCACAAAAACATTAGAACTAGATTGGCATGTAGAGGGCCAAAAACTGTTCCAGAATAAAGGGCAGCTATATAAGAGTAAACAAAGGCAAAGGCTTATCTACCACCTAAGGTAGCTGCACTTGTTTCACTTGTGAAAGATCCGTTAGTTGCACTGCCCGTTAGAGATTCATAATATAGCCGTAGTCTAACTAGCAGGAGGAATTGCCCTGAAAATCATGAAAATTCCGATAAGATTTTCAGAAAATCCGGCAGGAATTTTTCCAAATCAATGTTATAGCTATCAAAGTTTAGTATTTTGGGTCTCCTATAGGTTTTTGATGGTGCTGAATCCATTTCCAATGTTAAAATCAGGATTCAAGCACTGTTTGTGCAAGATTTTTTAAATTTTTTTGGCCCGGATTCCGGCCAATTTTGACCATCCGGGCAATTCCTCTGGCTTGTTAGACAACGCCCATAATATATAATTCCATAACTCTTAGCCACGAAGTCCCCATCAAAATATCTATATCCATATCCCATGCCACCAACCGGGGCAACAGACCGAGTCTTACCACCAGCCGTAAAGAATGTGGCAGAGACGGTAAGAGTTTCAGTCCATGACAATGTAACCTATTACGTATATTAATGTTGCGATCATGGTCAGAAAACAAAGGGACCATTCAGTTTAAGATATAGAATCACTACAAAATCTAAGCAAACTAAATGTCAAGTAAGTTAGATAACCAAAAAAAAACCAATGTCAAATGAGCTCACAAATGCACAGATATAGAGGTAAATACGGGTGTCCATGGTTAGATAGAATAACAATGACAAATAATAAATAGCCACATCATAGATGCTAATAAATCTCAGTGCACTTAAGTGACTACTAGAGCTCACCAACGGAAGAATGTCGGTGTAAAAGAAGATATTAGGAATGCTTGGATGTTGGAACCATCTCACAACTCCGTTAAGGTAGGTGTGAATGTCGGTGTAAAACAAAACAACCAAGTTTAAACATTTATGCACTAAACTGTCATCAGTTTGCTCATTTGACCACATCAAACCCACAACTCCGAGAAACCACCACCATGATATCACTGCCACCACACCACCAATCCTAAACCCAACATCTACAAAGTGCCACAATTACGCATAACCCAAGAACCAAACTTTTGACCAATAATACAATCTCCACTTTGCTAACCTTGCCTTATCCACTGCAACATCACATGATAATAATGGAAGAGTACACACATACATATTCATGATGATCCGAAACAATCGTCTCGTGTTATGTGCAAACCACCAGAAAAGAGAAGTTACGTTACCCCATGCCGAGAAATAATCGAATGTTTGGGATGTGGCCAAATGCTTAGAAGTTGGCGCGTTCAACTTGGCAAGGAATGTTTCGAAGGTGTTCCTCATCTAACTTGGTTATGGGTAAAAGGTACAAACCTAAATATAAAGTCAGGATCCTAGTACAGATTTAATGTCCCCAGAATGATTGATGCTGATACTCCATTGATTAAATACAGGAATATCTATACCATGCAAGTTCTGAATATCCCGTGATCATAAACACAACACTATACAGTAGATAATCCAGAATATAATATACAGCGCTGTCGTCTTTCGAGGAATCAGTTGGTAGATATCCAAAATTCCATCTATTGACCCACGTATAAATTGTGTGTATCGAACGGCTCAGACTTTAACAAAGTTTCCACTTTTGGATTACAGGAATATTATAGGGAATTCAAAAAGATAATCGGATTTGTTCCGGGGACAGAACCAGATTTTTCAATAAATAATGAATGCATGCGTTTAATCATGCAAAATATAGAACATCTACCGAGGCCCAGATATCTGAGATTCCAACTTCAAATCAAAACAAACTCAAAACAATAATCGTAGGATTCGCCCTGACAAAACGATAATAAGATTTGAATTCTATGTTACGGTATAATGAACCAAATCCTCGGGCCAGATTTGGGGCCTTGTATTGACCCCCCCGCTCCCCTGCCAGTAATGGAAGTGGTTGGGTTAGATTTTTCAGCTTGTTAGCCCAGACTCAGTTCGAGAGTTAGAATATGCTTTTTGGCTCTGGTCTATAATGTCAAATCAATTGTCCTTTCAAACACCACTACGGCTGTATTGCATGAGTCGTCACATCTCTTCAGGACGGCATCGTAACGACAAGCCTTTAACTGTGTGTATATAGTCTGCTTTCGCTCAATTGTAATTAATTTATAGGAATGCTGTACTCTGCTGTTCAGGCCAAGACCCTCTCTATTTAAACCTCTCGAGCTTCTTGATTTTCAGTCATGGAATGAAGCTTTTGTCATGGGTGGCTTGCCTGGCCACTTTGGTGGTGTTGGGGACCATGAACGAGAAGGGTTCTGAACGAGATATGTTCTTTTCCCATGGTTGGCAAGAAAAAAATGTCAAACTGAATGTTTTTTCTAGGGATTTGTTTTTTGCCTCTTTGCAGTTCTTGAACTTCTAGATTTTGCTGTAGAAATTTCTTTGTGTGTGCAAACTACTATATGTTTTCGGGTTCGAAGAATTGTATGTTTTCAAGTTTGTTATTGCTACTGCGTTCGCTATCTGTTTTTACGCTACGAGCTGTCATGTGCTCGTTATGCAGTTGAGGTAGGTATTTGAATAGTGTATGAAGACTTTGTTTGTTATAATTTTTTTTATTGAAATTTGAAGGAGAGATGACGGGGCGCTCCCTTCAGTCCAACCAAGGGTTGTGTGGGGATGATTCAACTGCTGGTTCATGGATTCTATTGTCTTGTCATGTTGCTGGAGCTGGCTAGATAATGGTGTGCATGACACAGGAGTTGTATTGCCACCATGTGACCTTTACTTGGATTGAAGGGAGCTCCTCGAATGCCTCCCACTTTCAATGGAATTACATTTCATTATCGCACCATATGTAACTAGATATGTTCATTGCCAGTTTTTATATAAATATAGTTAGTTTTTTCTTCTTGTTTCTTCTTGAAAAAACAAGTTCATGGTCAGCTTTTCTATACTAATCAGGTGAGCTCGTACCTTGGTTAAGCTGAATAATGTTTTTTTTTTACTTTAGTCTATGTCTACTAGCTAAAGCTATTGAGAACATGGGGCGTTACAGGTGAAACTCAAGAGTGCTACGGGGAGGAATTACTGTACCGCTGTGTGTATCAAAACCTGGACCCAATTTTGATTCCTCCGAAGTTCGAAAGAGTATTGGAAAAATCACGACGCTTCTATAAAATGCATATTTTTGCCACCCGGCAAACCTCTTCACTAGAGTTTACGTCACATAGTGCTATGGTGTTTGCTTCTTTGCAAGCGCAGAAATCACATTGTTTCTTTATTATTGTGCATCTGATATTTTAACACCTCCATGGGAGGCCGTTATTAAAATGCCTCTGCAAAGTTCTGTAGTTTGATTTTATGATTAAAATATGAAGGTGGTCCATCTTTCAGTCTCTATATTACGAAGGTGGTTGGCTGTTTATTCTCTCTATATATTGAATATATTCAAGCGAGTGATTTTCTGTTCAGTCAAATTCCAGGGAAGAGGATAAGAAGCATCTATGATCATGAGTGGCTGTAAATGGTTTCTTCATGCTTGACTTGCTATAGTGAGACGGGAAAGTTAAATCGAGGCCCAATACAACCATTATAGTGGAACATTGTTTTTCAAAAATGGGAGTGAAAATACCAGGTTGAAACCTCATCTAATCCAGTCGAGCCCGATTGAAATTTTATCTAATCTAGTCAAAAGTATTGTTCCAAATGAAATATACGATCATAGGTATATATATCATAGATGGGTATTGAGCAAATTACGTACAATGAATTATGCACCTGATCGATGTAAACCTGCAAGATAGTTTAAAACTTTAAACAAATGAGCCATGCATATCAGAATGGTATATTTAATGTAAACATTTTATTTATATTGCAGTCTCACATAGATACACCACAATCTATTTTTTCTGACCTACACAACAATCTCCCTATTTTAATGCTTAAATTCCTATTTTAGAATACATTTTTGATAATACCTAAATTGGACATAAAATAATGGCGTTATTGTACTCTCACATAGGTACACAACAATCTAATTTTTTATTTATTTACATTGCAGTCTAGCTGAGATACGCAACAATCTCCCAGTTTTAATGCTTAAATAGTTATTTTAGAACACATTTTTGATAATATCTAAATTAGACATAAAATAATAGCAAATGATTTATGGGTCAAATAAGAATTAAATTTTTATTAAACTTATCAAACTATTATTAAAATTTTAAAAATAGGTAAAAGTGTGAAAATCATCAATTTTGAAATTTTTATAAACCATTAAAATCTTTTGTTGAAATTCTAAAAATATGTAAAAATGTGAAAACCATCAAACCTGTTTTGAAATTCCAATCCTGGCCTTCTGTACTATCATCTCTGCTTTTGTTTTCATGTCGTTGTTCTTTCTTTGAAATTGTTGGGTTACTACAGACTAAAGTATATTTATGAATCACAATGATTTATGCACGTGCTACCGTCATATTGACGGTCAATCTCAACCCCGTAATCTATTAAACCTGCAAAATAGTTTAAAACCTTAAACAAATGCCCCCCCATGTATTTGTGAGTTTTTCATATTTTATTTAATGGGCAAGACACTCTCAAATCTTAAGCAAATGTGCCATGCATATCTTAATATGAAGTTCTAGTATTTTTTAATCTGAGTTTTTAATTTATAGGGCAGATATCAATCTTTTACTTTTTTGAAAAGCGCTTCACAGAGATGCAAATCTATCTACCTTTCCACGTGGACCGTGGTAATGAATGCGTCCTAGTTTTTAATCTTTAAATGTACTTTTTAGAACACAACACTTAAGTTTGTCGTGGTTGTGTTGTGCATAAAATAAGAGCTTTATGGAACAAAAATATTTGCTTTTGTGTTCATATATTTGTTCTTACCAATTGTCGGAGGCTACTCACATTTAATACAATTATTAATGAAGACACTGAAATATATGTTTAAAGATTTAATATTTTTATAAGATCTAATAAACATATGAGTTGTGTTTAGTGCTATTTTTTAATTTTTTTTTGGATTTTTTCGGTTTAATTTTTCTAAAATTTAGGAGTAATTTATTGAAAATAGAAGTTTGATGGGTAATTTTGCTCAATCGAAATGCTCTAGGGGTTTTTTAGGGTGATGAATCCATATATACAGTAAAAAAACCAATTTAAAAAGCATGAATCAAGATTTCACCTTGAAAATTTTCACCGAATTTCGACACTGGAAACTCCAAAAAGTCGTACTAAAGACAACTCCATAAACATATTCTCAATTAATTTAATTAGGAGGAAGCTAATGCTCGGACAAACTGGCAGTGATTTGACACCTCTGGTCTGCCTCTTTCTGGCACGACTCCGCTTTCTAACACATTTCATTCCTCCCCATTTTTGAGGGGATCACCCGCCACCCTCTTTCCCTGACCTCCCACACTTCGCCACCCTCCTCCCCTCCTATCCTTCGACACCCTCACCCACCCTTGAAACTTGACCGCAACATCGTTGAATGCATGCCCATTCAATTCGTGAAGCGTGCTGGATGGTTCCCATTCGATTCTGAATTGGTGAAGCACACAGGAAGAGAAGGCAGATAGCTCAGGTTCGTTCCAAGCAGGGTTCTGGAGCGATTTATCCAATAGCATATGGAGAAACTCGAATTTGGTACATCTAACTCCAATTCTCAATTGCATTTGTATATATATTTTCTGGAAGTTTGTTTTTAGATTCCAAAGCCGGTGTCTGTGAAGAATATTATAAATGTTTCATTCTATCCCACATTTATTTTCCAACATTAGCTTCTTCCATAAGTTAATGGCAATGAAGAAGAAAGAAAATGTTGTTGTAAGCAATATTCAGGACAATTTGATCGATCTCAAACTCTGGAACGAATATAATTTTAGCAGAAGTCAATAGTTCTATAGAAAGGTCATGATCCTAGCATGCTGCAAGTCCATACCTAAAAAAAACTGAGTCCTACAGGAATTTAAAACCTTCTTGACACTGTAAAAATCTTAGCCCATCTTCGCTATTAACTGAGTCAAGCCCTGGGAGCATTGTACCATTTGCTTTACTTGATTTGGATGACAATGAATTGAATATTTTATGGGTTAGGTTGCTGCATTTCTCTACTGCTGGAACCCCAAAACAATAGTATGAAGATTTGCAATGGCATCAATATTCTTAGAAGGTATTTCAGGAGTGGAAACCATGGGGGTTGGAAAAGAAGCAAGAACTTGAGAGGATATGAGTGTCACAGAGCCCCATGGAGGAGTTTTTGATACTTGAGGTTCCATTGATGAGGTTTCAAACACAATGTAACAACTCCAGTTACCACAATTTTTTTTCTTCTAATTATAACATAATTACTAATTTGTTGTGAAGGACATTAATGTACTTCGACATAATTCGACGAAACTCTTTCATTGTATTTCCTGTTATTAAATTTATTTTGCAACTTTTGATTTTATGTGCATAATACTTTTCTGCGATTTATGATTCTTAACCTTCTTACCGAAATCATAATTTAGTTTTGAGTAGGAACTGTACTTGAAGAAGTTCATTACCACCTTATTAATTTTATGATGAAATTTACAATTTTCTATTTGATTCTGTCCTTACCAATTTATACCTATTCTATCATCATGTGGTAACATAACCCTTTATTTTATACCTTAAAATATTTAATTATATTCTAAGTTACTTTCACCCCCTTATTCCACTTCCACACTATGTGTCACCCTTATCCTCCACAAGGGTTAACCTTATCTGTTATATTAATTTATATTATTGAAACATATATTGTTTTTTATTTCAGTAAAGGTATACAATTAAAATTTTTAAAAGATTTAATCATATTCTTAATATATCATAACGCATTCATATAAATTCTAATTTATATGCTCCACTTATCTCCTTTTCGCATATCAAATTAACCATTTAAGGTTTAATGATATATAACTTTATAAAAAGAGGCTGTGCTATACATTTCTAATACTTTTCCTTTCTACCTTAATTACGAATTGACTCCTTCGTAACGTTGCCATGTTATGTCAATAGCTTTGGGGTTTTATTTATTTAAAACTTATATCATATTATCACCGTATAACATATTACCACACTAGTCTTAAATTATTATGGTGATACCAATTAATAGTTGGATTCGAATTTATGCCTAGTAGATCTCCAAGTCAGAGGTTTTAATACATTTTTATTTTCTAGATTTCATTATTTATGACTGTACTCCTGTCATTAAATCAATCACATGGCTCTAGAGATTTTTTTCTATCCACTGTTGGCTTAGATCACTGACATGTTGATGGTCAAGATGGTTTATATATTTGCTATGGTTAATTTCGAAGACCTAACCTTATTCTGGATTTTCATTTTCGTTTTGGGCATTTTTGGCTCTTCAGCTCTGGTTTTTCTGTCAAACCTCGTTTCTGGGTTACCCATGCAGTCTATCCAATTCGATGACTTTACCACTCAATTAGTCTCTTGGATGACAGTAAGGGCTTCATTATCAAACTGGTTATTAACGTTACTGTAATGCTACCTCTATCACATTTATCTTGTTTGCCTTCAGTTTGTTTACTTAGATTTTATTATTTAGTCTCTACAACTAACATAATTCAATTTGGTTATAGTGGTTTCGTTTTATTTGAGGTTGTTATCTTGTCATTCGTCAGTGGTTTCGAAATCGTAATGTAAATTTCTTCTCTGGAAGTAATAGGTGAGGAATTTCAACCCTTAACGGAATTCATGGTTGGTTTTTGCTTTCGTGTTCTTACAAAAACTCTCCCTGAAATTTTTTTACCTCATTACCATCATTTTGTCCAATACGTTTCATTTGTAACTACTAACAGGTTTATGATGGATTGAATCCTCGGTTTGATTAATTTATCTCTGAAATTTTTGTTGCATTACTACCACTATACTATCTGTGTGTTAATGTAATGACATAGCCGTGATTTTAATCCAGCATAAAAGTCTCTGTAGTTAATTATAGATTCATTGTTTTCATTATAGCTCCCTCATGCATATTTTTTTTTTTTTTTTTTATAAATGTTTCCAGTTGTGATTAACTCAGCAAATTTGTAATTTCATCTTATTTTTTCCATACTGTTTGAATTTACAGCGTTTAGTTAAATTAAATTTTGGGTTTTCGGTGAATATGAAACATCATTACTCGACTTCGTTTTTTCCCCAATTTAATCTGAGAAGCCAGCACTAAGCTTGATTGTCTTACCACTCCACAATAGACATATTTGGTTTGTCTTCGATTATCATGACAATCTCCGCATATTGTTATTCAATTTTCTCGTTAAAGAGATTTCACGGATGGGTTTTCACTCGATATTATTTTCTCTCCAATGTGACTATTACAGAGAGTTTGGATATTACATTTTTCCTAATAAAATTTAATTTAATTCTATCTTCTCTATCATTGAGTTTGTATTTTTGACTGAAATCTGTGTAGGAAAATTATATATTTCCTTAATTTGGATTTAAGACAGTACTCATTGATTTTCTGGACTTCTGGATTGATCATTTCACCTGAAGTAAAATCGATTTTCGATTTAACTCAGAGCCCTCATTCCATCATGATGAATTTTGAGTTACTATGTCTCTTTAATGTTCTTCATAACATTCCCCTTTTTTATGACATTGACCTTTATGTTGACTTAGTTAATTTTTTTATAGAATTAACACTACACTGTTAAAGATTTCCATTATGTATGAAATTGTCAACTTTAAATTGGGATCACTGTTGAGATAAATTTGTACTAAATTTAGAATTTTATTAATTTACTCAAATTAATAAAATAATGAATTGTATAGGTACAATTTAATCAATTATTCACATCTTCTCAGAGTTTTAATATGTACTCTGTTGACAAGACTAAAGGTACTCACTTTTCCTCTCGTCAGAGTGATTAATTTCCATTTAATCTTTTATTTAATTTAATTCTTGCACTTAAAAATGTTTTTCTGATGTTTATGTGTAGGTTTATTGTCACTTTTTAACATAGAACAGTAAGGTAATTTTCCAAATTTAATTACACTTGTCAATTAATTATATATTATTTGATTGAATTTAGTTTATATACATACTAATTCATATATAAAAACTATTATGTGCATGCACTCTACTTTCCTCAATGCATAATTTCTTAGTTTAATTACCCCTTTTGTCAATTTAAACAACTCATTCTTCCATTCATTGACAGTAGAATTTTATTTCTTCTATACAGGTTGGTCTATATGGCTTTGAAGAATTCATCCTCCTGAATTCTGAACTATATTCAAATTTATGATTCTTTTGTAACTATTTAGTTAAGACCATGGAGTCTGTCCATAAATTTTGACAGATTGGTATTGTAATTTATATCTAGAATAATATAATGGTTAATTTATTACTACTATGATACATAGTAGTTATTATCAGTATTTTAAGTTAAAGTTATTTATTTCATGTACTTTATGCTGGATGACATTTTTACACTTCTGTGTTAATGCAAGATTTTAAGTCTATCAATAAATCTTCTAGCTAATGTACACCAACAAATCTACTTTGATTTTGAGTGTTCATGTTTACTAAGGGAAGGGAAATTTTCTCTCTATGTACATAATTTCATATTTAATGTTTTATTTTACAAACTGATAAATACACTAAGTTACCTTCTTTCCACATGTATTTATATATGTTTTCGGTGTATATAGTTATAAGTTTTACAACCTTACCTCAGATTTAAACCTAATTACTAGGGTTTATACATTATGAGTGTTGGTTATTAATTTATAATTTTCCGTGTAACCATACATATCAACCATATTTACTATAGTTGTTATCTGTCAAATACATCAGAGTGTCTAATTAAATTTTCTATAGAATTTAATCATGCATAAAAATAACTTTCTTACACAATTCTAAATATTCTAATTGAATCATAATTCAATACAATTAGATAAATTCTAACTTTATTTACCACTAAAATTCATAACACGGAATATAATTTACCTGTGCATACCAATTTTGGTAAGACTATTTTCCACCCAACCTTGAGCTTTTTCTCCACAGCTCCCCCAAGCAGAAACTAATTCCTCCAAAGTGTAGAAAACATCTTGTCTACCTGAGAATGACTTATTTAAGCTTGATTTCCCTTTAGCACGTTTTCATAAATGCGTCCAGTTAATCATGATGTTGTTTTCCTTTTTTCCTAGGCTTTCCTTTTGTTTTTTCCACAAAAGTACTTTAAAACTAGATTTTTCCTCTTTCTACTTTTATTTCACCTCTTCCTAGTAACTTTCCACTTTACTGAGGTATCTTTTAGATTTTTATCTCCAATCTAATATTTTTAATTTATTTTATTTTCTCCAAGGATTTTTGGAGAATCTGGGGAAATCATTGGAATATTATCCATTCTCATGGATTTGAAATCCCTGTCTCCATGTATACTCTAGTCTTTGCATAATAATTCAAATTCCACATTTATTAAATTTAAAAATATGTCCACAATAGTTGTTTTCCTTTAGGTCTACTCAACCTTTAGGATTGTTCAACTATCTAAGAAAAACAGTAAAAATAGGGATATTACATATTCCCCCTCTAAAACAAAGCATCATCCTCGGCGTTGCAAAATATCAATTCATTTTGCAAACAATGATGGATATCTTTCCTTCATTTCTTATTCTTGCTCCCAAGTAGCTTCTTAAGGTGAAAAGTGCCTCCACTGCACTTTCACCCTAGCTACCGTCCTATTTCGGAAATCAATTTCTTCCCATGCCAGTATATAAAGTGGCTCTGGAAGAAATTCTCATTCTGGTTCCACGTATATCACATTCCAATCAATTACATGAGTAGGATCATGTACATACTTTTTCAATAAGGAAACATGAAAAAAATTGTGAACCTTAATGTGATTAGGTAGAGCCAATTTATAAGCTACTGATCCCACTCTTTCTAGGACTTCAAATGGTCCACAATAGCGTGGTGCTAATTTAGAACATCTACCTGTATATAAATTACTCTTTTTAGGCTTAATCCTCAAATAAACATGGTCTCCCACTTTGAATTCTCTATGAATTTTCTTTTTGTTTGCATATCTCTTTTGTGTGTCTTGAGTTTCTTTTATGTTTTTTTGAATTCTCTTCATAGTTATTTCCATCTCTTGTAATGCATCCATTCCAAGAATTAACTTATCTTCTGGTTGATTCCAACTAAGCGGTGTGTGGCACTTTTTGCCATACAGTGCTTCAAAATGACTCATCTTTATTGAAGCTTGATAACTATTATTATATGAAAATTATGCTATATGCAGAAAATCTTCCCATTTTGTAGGTCTGCCCATAACATACATGCATAACATGTCTTCTAGAATTTGGTTTTTCCTTTTAGTTTGTCCATATGTTTGAGGATGGTAGGCAGTACTAAAGTTCAATTTGGTATCCATTCCTCCAAATAGAGTCTTCCAAAAAGCTGAATTAAACATTGCATATCTGTCTGATATAATTATTTTAGGAATACCATGTAATTTCACAATTTCTTTCATGAACACATTAGCTACTTGAGTTGTACCAAAAGTAGATTGTACTGGTAAAAAGCGTGCAACTTTAGTCAATGCGTCTACAACCACCATTATATAATCATGTTGATATTTAGTTCTAGGCAATCCAGTAATAAAATCTATGGAAACTAGTTCCCACTTCCATTCTAGAATAGGTAAAAGATTCAAGAATCGTGCTCGATGTTGATGCTTTACTTTTACTTGTTGAGATTCTAGACATTTAGCTAGGTAATCAACTACATCTTTCTTCATACAAGGCCAAAACATGTTCTTTCTCAATGTTGATATTAATTTTTGATAACCAGGATGCCCTGCATAAGGTCATTTATGATACTCATCTAAGATTTCTTGTTTTAATGAGCTCGCATTTGGAATATAAAATTTGTTTTTATAATGAATCATCCCCTTCTGATTTTGAGTATATCCCATTATTTCAATGTTATTTAATTTTTCTTGTAGTTTTTCATAGTTTGGATCTTGAATCACCACTTCTTGTATCAATCCCTCTATATCAAATTTCACACTACTCGTACTATTCAAAATCTGATGAGAATTCCTACAATCTTATTTTCCTTTCCTTAATATGTTTGATTTCTATGTCAAACTCACAAAGGAAAGACAACCATCTATCTTGTCTAGCATTTAAATCAGGTTGTGTGAAAAAATATTTCAAGCTTATATGATTTGTCATCAGTACAAACTTATTTCCTAACAAATAATGTCTCCACATCTTCAAAGCATGTATTAAAACAGCTCACTCTAAGTCATATACAGTGTAACTTTGTTCATGTTTATTTAATTTTCTTGATTCATAGGATATGACTGAGTTTTCTTGTAATAATACCCCTCCTAATCCTTCTGCACATGCATCTGTACACACTACAAATTCTTTGTTTGGATCAACAATCTTCAAAATAGGAGCAGTTGTTAGTTTAAGTTTTAACTGTTCAAAACTATGTTGACATTTTTCTGTCCACTCAAACTTCACTCCCTTTTTCTGTAGATATGTAATAGGATATGCTAAGGTGGAAAATCCCTCTGCAAATCTCCAGTAGTATCCAACAATACCCATGAATGATATTATGGCTGGGACATTAGTAGGTACAGGCCAATCCATGATAGCTTATATCTTCTCTGGGTCTACTGCCAATCCATCTTCTGAAATTACATGACCCAAATACTGAATTTTGTCCTTGTAAAATTCACACTTGCTAAGTTTGGCATATAATTTATGTTCTCTAAGTGTTTGTAAGACAACTATGAGATATTCTTTATGTTCTGCTTCATTTTTGGAATATAGTAGAATGTCATCGATGAACACATAAATAAATTTTTTAGATACTTATGTAACACACTATTCATTAGACACATGAATGTAGCAGGTGCATTAGTCAACCCAAAAGGTGGAACTACAAATTCATAGTGCTCATATCTAGTCCTGAATGATGTCTTTTTGATGTCTTCATCTTTGATTCTTAGTTGATGATAGCATGTTCTTAAATCAATGTTTGAAAAGATAATAGCTCCTATAACTTGATCAAATAAGTCATCTATTCTTGGTAGAGGATATATATTTTTTATGGTCAATTTATTAAGTTTTCTGTAGTCTATACACATCCTGAATGTGCCATCTTTATTTTTAACAAACAATACAAGTGATCCCCAATGAAACACACTTGGTATGATGTAACCTGTGTCTAACAACTCTTGTAGTTGGAGTTTTAATTCTAACAACTCAGGAGTACTCATTTGGTAGGGTGCTCTAGAGACAAGTGTAGCTCTGGGTACCATTTCAATTGAGAAGTCAATTTCTCTTTTAGGGGGTAAATGGAGAATTTTATCTAGAAACACATCTTTGAACTCTCTGATTACTCGTAAATTTTCTACAACTTATTTTTCAGTTTGTTGTCCCAATTCTTCCACTTGTACATCATACACTTGACAACCTTTCATTATTGTCATTTTTTATTGTAGTGATGAAATCAGTCTTATTGATATGGGTCTTTGTTTTCCTTTTACTATCACTAGTTTTCCCTCACCATCTATACAATGAACTGTTTTATTTAAGCAATTAACTATTGCTTTATGTTTTTCTAACTAGTCCATTCACACTAATACATCATATGAGTATAGAGGCAAAATATTTAAATTCAGATCAGTTTCATACCCATTTAATTTTGCAGAAATATTTAGTAGTTTATGGATCACTTTTCTTTTTGTTCCAATAGCTAACTTAACTAACCATGCTTCCTAAATTTTTTCTGATTTTAATTTGCACTTTTCCACCATTTGAGGAGTTATATAGCATAAATTTGCTCCTGCATCTATCAAAACAGAAACAGGTTGTTCAATAGTCATACCTCCGATTTCGATCATGGTTGATTAGTGTTTAGCTTGGCGATCCTCTAGTGTAGCACTGATTCTTGGAATGTTTCTAGCAACGTCATTTACAGTAGTTGCCTCTTAACACTTGAATATTTTGAACTGTTTGATTCTAGGTTGTAACCCTGTATAGAAATTATCTACAAACGAATCTTACAAACAGAAAATAAACAATAGCGAAAGTATAAAACATAAAACATATATACACAGATATTTTCCCCTGGATCCCAAATCAGGACGACCAGCTTGATTTCTCATTATATTCCTTTCAGTGTTACAACACATATATATACATGCCAAAGCATACATAAACCCCAATCCATTAACCCTGGATTAGAACATAACCGTAGTTCCCTTAACTAGTCTACAAAATACCAGGGGTCGAAAACCATTGTCCCCCAAAAACCATGTGCAAACTCATGGACAAAGCCATGGGTGGGTCTGCCTATGAGTGGGTCCACACACCCAAAAAAAATTTCTCGGGGCATTGCCTTGAACCTTGATAGGGGGGCCTGCTGCCCCCCCTTGCTGCGCCTAGCGCAACGTACCCAACATCAATGAGGACAGTCACGTAACATGTCAGGTTCTTCACAACCCCAACACTTTAATGGTTCCTTCATTTTTACAATCCCTTCTTTCTTGATGTTTACACCCATCTGTTTAGATCCAGTTTGTGATTGTGCTCGTTGATTTTCTCTAGTTTTGTTAAACTTCTTCCTTTGATGATTTTTCCCAAAGTTTCTCAAATATGCTTGTTTTACTCTTTTTCCACTAGTCTCACCTTTCCCTTTTTCTTTGTTTTTCCAATTTTCCAGATGATCGTTTCTGCCTTTGAATTGCTGATAACATAGCCTTTATTTGCGCACCACTTCATCCATTGTCTTGGGATTATCAAATTATATTCTCTCCTTATAGATAGTAGGTAGGTAGTTTATAAATCGTTGCAATTTGGCCTTTTCTTCTTTGATATAAGGCACATAGCAAAGCAGGTTAGTGAATTTGGTAACAAACTCATCTATAGTGAGTTGTCACAATCTCAACTCATGAAACTCTTTGGCTTTATCATTATAATATCTCTCATTCAAATATATAGACTTGAATTTAGTTTGAAAGTCTTCCCAAGTAGCAGTTTTCTCATCTAGTACATGTACCATTTTGGTTTCTTCCCACCACAAGGTAGCTTTACCCTGTAGTTGGTAAATAGCCAATCTGGCTTTCAGGTTACTTCCATATTCATAGAATTGAAAATATTTTAGCATATTAAGAATTCAAGCTTCTGCATCTTCCTCCTTTTCACCATCATAAGTGGGAGGTTTAATTTTTCGGAATTCTCCTTGCAATTCATTTTTCTTTCTGGACTATTGTCGAGCTGCTTTACCATAATCAGATCCTTCTGAGTTGGTTTCAGCTTCCTTCTTCTTTATTCCAAGGTCTTCACTTCTGTGACTAGACCTTGAGATTAATTCCTTAATCAACCTCTCTTGCTCTTCGTTGGCTTGCAATAATATTTCATTTCCAGTTCTCAGATGAATCAATTCTTGTTTCATCTCTTTGAACATATCCAATAGCTGAGCATTTTGATCTGGTGGATTTACCTCACCACCCAAATCTATGTACAACCCCCCTCCATCACTCATAATGACACATGTACTTTTCTGCACTAAATCACTGTACACAGAAAATAAATTAGTGCAAAAAAAATTTCAAATTAAATAAATATACAACAGAAAATTTTAGAATCTTAATTTCATGTGTGAGGACACATATATGCCCAGTGTTTCAACATGGGCTCTGATACCATCTGTAACAACTTCACTTACCACATTTTTTTTTCTAGTTATAACATAGTTACTAATTTTTCGTCAAGGACATTAATGTACTTTGACATAATTTTACGAAACTTTTTCATTATATTTCCTATTGTTAAATTTCTTTCGCAACTTTTGATTTCATGTACAAAATAATTTTATAGGATTTATGATCTTTGACCTTCTTACCAAATTCATAATTCAGTTTTCAGTAGGAATTGTACTTGAAGATAGTTCGTCACCACCTTATTAATTTTATGCTGGAATTTAGAATTTTCTATTTGATTCTAT
This sequence comes from Pinus albicaulis, assembly GCA_034641835.2. Classification (NCBI taxonomy): domain Eukaryota; kingdom Viridiplantae; phylum Streptophyta; class Pinopsida; order Pinales; family Pinaceae; genus Pinus; species Pinus albicaulis. The sequence goes on from CM076579.1 coordinate 498,482,811, forward strand.
CCTTACCAATTTATACTTATTCTATCATCATATGGTAACATAACCCTTTATTTTATACCTTAGAATATTTAATTATATTCTAAGTTACTTTCACCCCTTATTCCACTTTCATACTATGTGTCACCCTTATCCTCCACAAGGGTTAACCTTATCTGTTATATTAATTTATATTATTGAAACATATATTGTTTTTATTTCAATAAAGGTATACAACTAAAGCCTTTTAAAGCATTTAGTGATATCCTTAATATATCATAATGCATTCATATTAATTCTAGTCTATATACTCCACTTATCTCCTTTTAGCATATCAAATTAACCATTTAAGTTTTAAGGACATATAACATTATAGAAAGAGGTTGTTCTATACATTTCTAATACTTTTCCTTTTTTCCTTAATTACGAATTGACTCCTTCGTAACGTTGTCATGTTATGTCAATAGCTTTGGGGTTTTATTTATTTAAAACTTATATCATATTATCACTGTATAACATATTACTACACCAGTCATAAGTTATTATGGTGATAGACATTAATTGTTGGATTCGAATTTATGATCCGTAGATCTCCAGGCCAAAGCTTTTAATACATTTTTATTTTCGAGATTTCATTATTTATGACTCTTCTTCGATTATTAAACCAATCATATTTCTCCCGAGATATTTTCTATCCACTACTTCCTTAGATTGATGACATGTTGATGGTCAAGATGGGTTCGTATATCTGCCATGGTTAATTTCGCAAACCTAACCCTATTCTGGATTTTCATTTTCGTTTTGGGCATTTTTGGCTCTTTGGCTTTGGTTTTTCTGTCAAACCCTCTTTTTTTGGTTACCCATGCAATCCATCCAATTCGCTGACTTTACCACTCAATCAATCTCTTGGATGACTGTAAGGGCTTCATTATCAAACTAGTTATCGTTCTCTTCAGGTAAGGTAGTATAGATTTAATGATTTTTATTAATATTATTGTAATGCTGCCTTTGTCACATTTATTTTGTTTGGCTTCAGTTTGTTTACTTAGATTTTATTATTCGGTCTTTGCAACTAATATAATTCAATTTGGTTGCAGTGGTTTCGTTTTATCTGAGGTTGTTAGCTTGTCATTCCTCAGTGGTTTCAGAAATCATGAGGTAAATTTCTTCTCTGCAAGCAATAGGTAATGAATTTAAACCCTTAACGAAATTCTTGGTTGGTTGTTGCTTTTGTGTTCTTACCAACATTCTGCTTGAAAATTCTTTACCTCATTACCATCATTTTGTCCAATACATTTCGTTTGTAACGACTTAACGGTTTACGATGGATTGAATCCTAGGTTTGATTAATTTATCTCTGAAATTTTTGTTGCATTACTACCACTATACTATCTTTGCGTTAATGTAATGACATGCTATGATTTTAATTCGGCATAATTGTCTCTGTAGTTAATTACAAATTCATTGATTTCATTATAGCTCCCTCATGCATTTTTTTTTTAATAAACGTTTCCACTTATGATTAACTCAGCTAATTTGTAATTTCATCTGAGTTTTTCCATACTGTTTGAATTTACAGCGTTTAGTTAAATTGAATTTTGGGTTTTCATTGAATATGAAACGTTATTACTCAACTTCATTTTTTACCCAATTTAATCCGAGAAGACAACGCTGACCTTGGCCGTCTTACCATTCCACAGTAGACATATTTGGTTTGCCTTCGAATATCATGACAATCTCCACGTATTTTTATTCAATTTTCTCGTTAAAGAGATTTCAGGGTTGGGTTTTCACTCGATATTATTTTCTCTCCAATGTGACTATTAAAGAGAGTTTGTATATTACATTTTTCATAATAGAATTAGAGTTAATTTAATTCTACCTTATCTATCATTGAGTTCATATTTTTGACTGAAATCTCTGTAGGAAAATTACATATTTCCTTAATTTGGCTTTAAGGCAATACACATCAATTTTCTAGACTCCCGGATTGATCATTTCACCGAAATTAAAATCTATTTTTGATTTAACTCAGAACCCTCATTCCATCATGATGAATTTCGAGTAACTATGTCTCTTTAATGTTCTTCATAACATTCCCCTTTTTATGAAATTGACCTTTATGTTGACTTAGTTAATTTTTTATAGAATTAACACTACAATGTTAAAGATTTTCATTGTGTATGAAATTGTCAACTTTAAATTGAGATCTCCATTGAGATAAATTTGTACTAAATTTGGGATTTTATTAGTTTACTCAAATTAATAAAATCATGAATTTTATAGGTACAATTTAATCAATTATTCGCATCTTCTTAGAGTTTTAATATGTATACTACCGACGAGACCAAAGGTACTCACTTTTCCTCTGGTCGGATTAATTTCCATTTACTCTTTTGTTTAATTTAATTCTTGCACTTAAGCATTTTTTTCTCATGTTTATGTGCAAGTTTATTGTCACTTTTTAACATAGAAAAGTAAGGTAATTTTTCAGATTTAATTACACTTGTCAATTATTTATATATTATTTGATTGACTTCAGTTTATATACATAATAATTCATATATATAAACTTTTATGTGTAGGTACTCTAGTTTCCTCAATGCACAATTTCTCAGTTTAATTACTCCTTTTTCAATTGGGAAACTCTTTCTATAATTCACTGAGAGTAGAATTTTATTTCTTCTATACAAGTTGGTCCATATGGCTTTGAAGAATTCATCCTCCTGAATTCTGAACTATATTCAAATTTATAATTCTGTTGTAACTATTTAGTTAGGACCATGGACTCTGTCCATAAATTTTGACAGGTTGTAATAGTAATTTATTTTCAGAATAATATCATGGTTAATTTATCACTACTATGATACACAGTAGTTATTATCAATATTTTTAATTAAACTTCTTTACTGCATGTACTTTATTTTGGATCACATTTTTACACTTCTTTGTTAATGCAAAATTTTATGTCTATTAATAATTATTTTAGTTAATGTACAACAATAGATCTACTTTGATTTTGAGTATTCATGTTTACTAAGGGAAAGGAAATTTTCTCTTTATGTACATAATTTCCTATTTAATGTTTTATTTTACAAACTGATAAATACACTAAGTTACCTTCTTTCCACGTGTATTTATATATGCTTTCGGTGTATATATTTTTAAGGTTTACAACCTAACCTCAGATTTAAACCTGATTACTGGTGTTTATAAATTTTGACTGTTGGTTATTAATTTATAATTGTCTGTGTAACCATACAGATCAACTATATTTACTATTTTTGTTGTTTTTTAAATACATCAGACTCTCTAAATAAATTTTCTACAGAATTTAATCATGCATAAATCTAACTTTCTTACACAATTCTATATATTCTAATTGGATCATAATTCAATACAATTAGATAAATTCTAACTTTATTTACCACTAAATTTATAACACAGAATTGAATTTACTTGTGCATACCAATTTTAGTAAGACTATTTCCTTCCCAACCTTGAGCTTTTTCTCCACAGCTCCCCTTGAGCAGAGACCAATTTCTCCAAAGTGCAGAAAACCTATTTTCTACCCAGGAATGGGTTATTTAAGCTTGCTTTCCCTTCAACAATTTTCCATAACTGCGTCCAATTAATTAGGATGTTTTTTTTCCTTTTTCCTAGGCTTTCCTTTTGTTTTTTCCACAAAAGTACTTTAAAACTAGTTTTTTCCTCTTTCTAGTTTTATTTCACCTCTTCTCAATAACTTTCCACTTTACTGAGATATATTTTATATTTTTATCTCCAATATAATATTTTTAATTTATTTTATTTTCTCCAAGGATTTTTGGAGAATGTGGGAAAGTCTTTGGAATCTTATCCATCCTCATGGATTTAAAATCCCTGTCTCCATTTATACTCTAGTCTTTGCACAATAATTCAAATTCCATAATTTTTAAATTTAAAAATATGTCCACAATAATTGTTTTCCTTTAGGTCTACTCAACCTTTAGAATTGTTCATCTGTCTAAGAAAAGTAGTAAAAATAGGGATATTACACACAATTTATTCAATAGATAAATGTCATTACTTTGTTTAAAACTGAAACCCCGGGGCTCCAAATTCAGATGAATATTTGAGGGAATTTAATAGGGTTGATAACCTTCATCTCTTGTAATTGCAAACAAAATTATTATCATTAGACATTTTTGTAACAATAAAAATACAAAAATCTAATCAATTGTTACCAATCAATGTTAATTAAACTCTACAAAATCTTCAAACTTGTCTGAATGAGACAATCCCTCAAAGCCTCCAACATCATGACCCAACATTTATATCTTAATTTACAGTAAAATGGCATATAATGCATTTACCATATATATAATTCACATGATATATTATGTACAATCCCGTTTCAGCTTTAGGAAGAATACAAAACTATTTTTCTCAGTCAAGAATCATGAAACTCTGCCAAAATGTCCATATACTGATAAAAGTACATATTATTCACAGGAAAAAATGGAGCCTAGTATCCAATCATTCTTTTTCTAGCTCTATGCATTGCAGTTGTAGAGAAAAAAAATATATATATATATATATATATATATATATATATATATATATATATATATATATATATATATATATATATATATATATATATTTCCAAATTATTCACATACCAAACTCAATCAGATCAAATTCATATGCACCAGTTGCTACAAACAATATTTATATTGGAAACCTGTCAATCATAGCAACTAGGCTAGGATTGGCTAGACAATAATGAAGGGAAAGTACAATAATGAAGAGAAAGTATGCCTACATGTTCAAGTTAATTCACGATAAGAAAGGAATAGTAGTCCATGGAGAGAAAATAGGAGGAACCATTAGGCTCTTTTGATCAAAAGCCTTCAATATTTCACCTCACCTCAACTACAGGGCCATTCAAAAGGCTCTTGATTATTTTTTGGATCCATTTCTGTATGCCCATGTTGAGCTGAAGATTGTGGAGACCATGAAGAGATAGTGAAACTCGAGGCTATATTTCAATTACTGTTGCAGGTGACAAATGGGGCATTGGAAGAGGAGAACCATGACATGAAATAGTTGGATAGCTTATGAGTATAGAAAAAAAATTGATTTAGTGACATTAAATTATAATCTGCAACAAAAATACAATCCTTTCAATAGTGAGGTGACTTTATTTAGTGACATTAAATTATAATCTGCAACATAACTACATTCCTTTCAACAATAGTGAGGTGACTTATTAGGGTATGTTTCTTGCACATGTGGGATTTTAAGATGGCCACATGCTTATCATAATTACCAACTGAATGACAGCTACCATTTGCATGCTCATGTTGTTGCTACTACTCAGAATATTTATATATGAGTGGCTAAAAATATGGTTTAATTTTTGGAGTTAGCATTGCCAATGGAAGGTACCTAAGGCTACCCAACTATGTTTGGCTATTCCCCTGATATTTTCTCTTCCTTCAAATATCTTTATTTAGTTTAATACCTCACATGCATATGCACGTGTGGTCTGTGGTTCCATTGTGAAAATTTGTAGTTAATAACTAATTCATGAAACCTATGGTTCTCCCTGAGCCCAAATATAGGCAACTTGTAGTTGTGATATGAGCTGTTTCTCTAAAGAATCTTCCTCCAGGGAAATATTATTTGTTGTTGCACATGCATATAACCTTGATTGTGAGGAAGGAAAAATTGAAAAATAACTTTAGTTGTTACCATGCTGGGATTTATCGTCTCTTGTGTGGGTGGCCAAAAATAAAAATTCAATATTTTGCATCACAATATATTGTACAAAAAAAAAAATTCTAAAAGTGGAAAACCACCATGAGAGAATAATGTAAAATGGGAATGTATCCAAGTTTTGGAATATAAATAATGATACAAACATATTAGGGCTAGCTAGATCTATCACTCCTAACATCCAAGGCCAAGTGAAGAAAATTCAAGATAGAAGTCTGTTTAGAGGAAGAGCTAGAGGAGGATTTGGATCGTGCAGTAAGTTGCTACTTTAAGGAGGTCACCTACCACTGGGGTTTCGATGATCTCATTTGAATACTGGTAAGGGAATTGGAATGGAAATGTCACTGAAGTCTCTAGGAACCAAGGATATTTTATCAAGTTTACATTGATTTGGAGTCAAAAGCAAGGATACTATCGGTTTATCTCTTGGTGCCCCTAGTATATGGTAGTATTGTGAAAAAGGAAGTGATCCTTTGGGTGGAAGTTGGTCTAGGAGGAGGTTGAAGAGTATGGAAATGAAGCTTGAGAGCCTCATGCATGTATAAGGCTATACATCTTTGTTTAGGATACCTGGACAAATTGGATAGGGCATGTGTCACTCTAAATAGATAATGGAATCATCCTAAAATATCGTAGTAGATGGGGTAGAAAAAGATGAAGTGTTACTTTGTTAGAGGCTTGCTTGATAGTATAATTTAAATAAGATTAATGATTTGTATCTAAAGAAGACAACCCTTTCTTTGTAAATCCCTGGGTCTCCTTGAATTACACCATCAAAAAATCCTAGGGTTGTAATCTGTGTTTTCTGTTTTAGAGATTTTTGGATGTTTTTTTTAAGGCGTTAGAATAGTATGTTTGTTGTTTTATTTATCAGAAGTTTGTGTAGGTTAAAGTACTAGCAAAAATTTTGATTGGTGTTTTCAACATTAAAAATCTATGATGTCTAGTTAGTTTCTAGGGTACATAATTTTCTCACCATGGTTTCACTTTTGACATGAATCAGGGTATATTTGTTGAAACCTTTTAGGAGTCTGTATATGGATAGTAGGGTTGCTACCTGTGAGAGAAGGTAATGTGGAGGTTTGAAGGGTGAGATGCCCATGATCGATGTTTGAGGAAATAACTGTGAAATTGAGATATGTTTCTTTTAGCTTGCTGATCTGTTTTGTCTAGCAGGGTAGTCCAGTGCAGCACTATGACCACATACAGTCTCAGATTTGAAGATAGATTCGATGGTCCCTCTAACTAAATCACGTGAAGTGTTGGGTATGGATGGTGTTGGAGTATGATTTGTAGAATTTTATTGAGAAATAATATCACTTGCTAGTGTTGGTCTATTCCAAAGACGATCTATCAAATATTTGTATGATGAATGTATGTTATGGTGAATTGAATATAAAAGGTGCATTGGGGGTATTGAATATGATATATCAAATCTTTGTTTGATGAATGTATGCTATGGTGTATTGAATATGATCTATCACATTTGAATGTATGTTATGGTGCATTGAATCTAAAAGGGACATCGGGTGTATTGAATTTAATGTTAAAATTTAAATGCTTAATTCTAATATCATGTTATTGTTATTTTTTTTTCTAGGTATTGTAAGATAAAAATGGTGCAAAAGTGGCTCATTTTCATTGAGGTCTCATGTTTTCATAATCCAAGATGAGCTATCATTCAAATTGTGCTTTATAAATGTGCAACAAAACAAGTGTTGCATAGGAAGAATGAAGTGCAGAGCATGACTACAAATAGCGAGGCATATTACATCGCCCTTGTTGAAGAACTGAAAGAGGACAAAAATATTGGTATCAATGATATCACCATATTTAAAAATTCAAAATTATTTTGTAACCAGATGAAAGGCACATATCAAGTTCGAAAGGACACTCTCAAACCCCTTTACAAGGAAGCCAAGATTAGGAGTTACGAATTCGAATCTTTTAACATAAATTACCATGCCAATATGAAAATAATTTCCACTCATCTATTGTGTGGAGTTATGAATGTTGACATAGTATTATCATCTGTTACACCAAAATTCAGTGAGCAACAACAATGATAGGTTGTTGTTATGGGCTCTGCAGTGCATGCTTGTTTTCACTTTTGTGGGGGCGCTAATGGCATGGTTCTTGCATTAAAGAAGAACCCATTAACGTACTTTTTTCCCTAAACCTGCAAATATTGGATTAGCTTGTATGGGTGACAAGTATATGGAAAAATGTGATATATTCCATGCATATAGAGAAATGTAACATTTGCATGGTTTGTGACTAAATAATTGACTGATTTTGAGGTTAAATATATTTTCTTTTGTGTTTTATTACCATGTAGTGATTTGAATTTTCCAATGCATTGAGGAAATTATGTCTTGTGGTCAGAGCTATTTAGAAACAATGCACACACATGAACCTATACTGAAAATATAATTGAGGACACAAAAATTGACCTGATATTAATCTTAAAAGAAAAAAGTCAACAACATGCAAATTTATGTTAAAAATTGTTGTTGATATAATAAAAGGTCTCAACATGCCTAGGAAATTTGTGGTTTAACCATGATGTATGAATGTACATTTCAAATCTTGTGATTTAACATGTTATTCCCCTATCAAGAATAAAACATATTATGATGCATTTGGTGAAGCCCATTACAAATATCTAGTAATCATGGGTATATGATGGTGGTTCAATGACAATTATGATATATACATGCATTTGTATACAGGGGATGCTTTCAATTTTTTTGTTAAATCAATTTTTTGAATTTTTTACATGGCTAACAATCCCAATGGTAAAGGAAACATATCTCAAAAGTCAAAAAGTGAAAGACATGAGAGGAATGAACAAAAGGTTCACCATCCAATTACGTGTCATAATTCAAAACTGATCAATCTGTGTTTTTCTCATGTCAAACATTAAATATTCCATCCCATACCAACTAGTGGGTATTATCACGTAATGCAATATATACATTTATTGATGTTGATTTCTTATCATTATATGTTCTCTATATTATATATATAAATCTAGTGAAAAATATATATATTCAAATCTAAAAGTGAACCTCATACAAACCTCATCAGAAAAATTGAATTTGAATCGAACTTAATCATTGCCAAACTCGAATTTGAACCCGAACCGTGTGACATAGGTTGTAGCATTTAAAGTAAAAATATGAACCAAATTCCATTTTTGGATTACATTCTCAAGGATAGTTTGCTTTAGAAAATTTATTAACTGTGTATCCACAAGCACAATACATGAGTTTCTTTTGAAAGAGGCCCATTCCCCCTCTTACAAGCAACATTTTGGTGACAATAAGCAACTTCAATATCTCCAACACAATTTTTATTAACCATCTGTATGGAAGAATATTGAATCCTTCATTTGTGAGGGTTCCATTTGTAGCACAGCCAAGCCTAATAACAAGAAAATAGTCTTGTATCAACCACTACTAGCTCCCTATCAACCATAGGAGTCTATCTCCATGGACTTCATCAACAAATTAGTTAGTCATTCAATCACACCATAATTACACCTTTATGCTATTATCTCGTTTTTCTAACATCATCAATTTCATTCTTTGCAGTAAGAATGTCTAACATCAATGCACATTCAATAAAAATTTTATGCTTTTCACATGTATGGATACACTTTGGCCTCCTAGTCACCATTGTTTCAAATCGCAAATTTTTGTTTCTCAACCAATTTTGTGAAGTCAAACATCTTGAGTTGAGCCATGTGGACAACTAGTTGAACATTTTATATGAACACATAACTCATAGGAAAATTCCTATATGCAATAGATCCCCTACACTTCAGTGCTACAAAGCTGTGCTTTGTAGTGTAAAAATTTTCTAGAAAATATTTATAACTACGTAAGGTGATGGCATAAGACAAATAAGTAAATGCTGGCAATAATTATTGTAAGTGAAGACAAGTTGTCTAGCAAATGGTATGCAGACCTCAAAATCAATGTTAAACATCTCAAGCCTTGGTAGTTGTTGGCTAATAAAGGTGGGTCAATGTTAACGTCATGTAAATATTTTATTGCAACTAAACATCAAAGGAAACATCTCAATTATCTCATCTAACTTTGATTTTCTCTTACATTCCTAGTCTACGATTGAGAATATCCTTGTAAATATTAGAGGAAGATTAGTAGGAACTACTTTTCATGTGGAATTTAAAAATTTATAAGCCAATTCTTTAGATTTCCCCACTTCAATAACACTTATTCCCATATTATCTACATGAGTTAGTTTGCTAATGGTTTCTATGATAAGCAAGTTAGATAAGCACATGAAAAATGAAAGGGAGGCTAAAAGAAGGCCACCGCTATTTTCCTTTCATGATAAGGAAATTCAACTAAGCTACTATATTATTCCACAATCATGTATCATTGTCACAATATTGGATTTCGTAGCAGAAATGTGCTCTTCCTGGCTATAATTTCACCACTAAAGCCATATTAGAGCATGAAAAAAAAAATAAGATGAGAAAGACTCGAGTTAGGAAATGATTTACAAAGTGCATTTTGAGAACTGTTGCTTTTCAACATGTCTTTTAGTCAGATATTTGTAAGGGTTTTAGCTCGTGAAACTCGTTATGGGTATTGATGGGTCCTTACAGAATAAGGTTTGGAGAACCATCTCTAGTCTAATTTAAAGGGTCTCATAGTTTTGAAGTGATCCAGGTGGATATTGGTGGCCACCCACATATTCCATTTAAACCCCCACCATCGGTTCTTTCAATTTTTAAGTTTTGGCACAATTTAGTATTTTTAGTAGTTTTTTGGGTCTTGAACTTCCAGAGCCATTTTGAGGCCCTAAATGATGTTTTTTGGTAAAACTGGGAGCAACATGGGTCCATGAGCTGATGTTTCTCACACCAAAATTTGTACTCCTTGGATAGATATTTCTAACAAGATATGATGTGCGTCAAACAAATATCGTATGCAAAAGTTACGTCCCTAGGAAGTTGAAACACCAATTTACCCAAACGAGGCCCATAGTTTTGGCGCTTCATCTCCTACGGTTAGGTTTTTGGATGTTTAGGGTTTTGCACTGTTTCTAAAAAATAAATAGGCCTTCAAGCCTCTTTGTAACATAGTTCAGAGGCATGTAGCTGACACATCTCTTCTTAGAGATAAGCTACCATCGACCTAGCTAGTTTATTTCCATTCTATCTGTAAACATATTTCAGTTATTTGATATTAATGAAATGAAGTATTATTTCCACTACATCTCTATGTTTATTTCTATTTTTCTATTTTATTGCATTCCTGCATAAATCTAGATCAGTGGTATCAGACTGGTCTGCTCTTTCTCTATTTTTCTCTGCATGTCTCCAATGAGGTCAGGGTATAAGGAGTTAGGGCTCGATCTGGTTAAACCCTTGCAAGATTAGCCTCGAAAACCTTAACGACCTCACATGGCAGATGCATAGAAATACGAGGGAGTAGGAGATCTTATAAAAATATTGCTCGAGGAGGCCCTTGAGAAACAAAGGAATGCGATGATGGATAGCTTTGCTCAAATCCTTCAACGACTGCCCACCTATGACATATCTGCATCCAACAGCCACTCTGGAGGAGCCACACCTTTCAAGGTACAGGTAAAATTTTACATTCCTGTATTTTATGGCCAAATAGATGTAGACACCATAGATAGATGGTTGAATTTTCTAGAAGAGTATTTCTCTGTCCACGATTTCTCCGACCGAGAAAAGATTATTTTTTCACTCCTCAAAGCTGCCCCCCATGTCAAATATTGGTGGGAAACCTACCGTGAGCAAAAGGACGAGGGAGAAACCTCTTTTTTCTCGGCTACACCCACTTGGAATTTGTTCCGAGATGGAATCAAGAAACAATATTACCCCGTGGGGAGATATGAGGACAAAGTACATCCAATGGACCATGCTGCGACAGCAAAGGGATCAAGATGTTCATGAACTGATGAATTTGTTCCATACCCTACGCGCAAAGTTGGGTATTAAAGATTCGGAGAGACATTTGGTGCTCAAGTACTGCAGATGTCTACATAGACAGATTCAAGAGGAAATGGAGTTCCTCGACATTACCTCGCTTGGCACAACATATCGCAATGTCGCCAAGATTGAGCAGAAATTTAAGAAAAAGAAGATAGATTTTGGATCCACGAATCTGAAGCCATGAAAAGGCGCCCCCGAACCACAAAACAAGGGGTAGAGCCAAAGGGGGGTGACTCAGAACCCCACAACAAATCCAAAGAAGTACACGGGGAAGTGGTGTGAATTCCATAATAACCCCACTCACAGCACAACAGAGTGTCAGGCCAAACAGTCACTGGTGGCCGAACTGAAGGCACCCGAATCATATGCATGTTCTGATCCTGAGCAAGAACTAGAACAGAGAGATGAAAAAGGGAAGTAGATCATTCATGCGGACCAAAGTGCCATTGTTTCCACCACCAAAATCCAGAGCGAGGATCTTGAGGATCCAGAGGAGGGGGAGCACCTCTTGCATTCACAGATGTGGGTGAAGGGTTCTCCATTGCAATTTATTGTCGATAGCGAAAGCCAAAAGAACCTCATTTTAGTAGAGGTCACGAGGCGGCTCAGCCTACTGACCATAGCACACCCACAACCATATGCCATCGGGTCGCTTCACCTAGGGAGAAATTTGCGTGTTTTCCAACAGTGCCGCCTTTCATACAACATCAAGCCATTCATGAATGAGGTATTGTGTGATGTTGCTCCTCTTGATGTAGCTGATGTATTATTGGGCCAACTATAATTGTGGAGGTGAAATGTTGTGTATGAATCTAGGCCTCTTGTTGTCATTATTACTTTGGAAAATAACTTGTATAGGATACCAGAGGTAATACCACCTCCTGCCATATCTTTGGCTACTGCAAAACAACACAGTAATATTGTTTCCCAAACAAGGGAATTTATTTACATTACCATTCAGCCACAAGGAAAGAAGAATATTGTTGCCACAGGCTCAAAACAAGGCTCCCCTACACAACACCAGCAGATGGACAAAGGCATGGAGGAATACAAAGAAATTTTCTCCTCACCCACAGAGGTTCCTCTACACTGTCCGGACAAGCACTCCATTGATCTGACTCCTGGCACACCACCGCCTGATCTGTCCATAAATCATGTGATTACACAGACATAATCCACACATGTATTGTCTGAGGAAACCAAATTTATTGAACGCATCCAACATGTCCACCAACAGGTCCACGACAAATCCAATGCCAAGTTTAGTGAAATTTTCCTCTCATGAAGGAACTTAATGCAATGGGGAACATTGCTTCCTAAGGAGGGAGGAATGGTCAAGGTGGATATTGGTGGCCACCCACCTATTCCATTTGGACCCACACCATCAGTTCTTTCAGTTATTCACTTTCAGCATAGCTTACTATTTTTAGCAGGTTGTTGGTTCCTGAAATTTCAAAGCCATTTGGAGGCCCTAATGAGCCATGTGGTTATTGGTGGCCACCCACATATTCCATTTGAACCCTGAGCATCAGTTCTTTCAGTTTTTTAGTTTTGGCACAACTTACTATTTTTAGCGGTTTTTCGGGTCCTGAACTTCCAGAGCCGTTTTGAGGCACTAAATGACGTTTTTAGGGAAAAATGGGAGAAACATGGGTCCATGCACCGATGTTGTTCATACCAAAAGTTTTACTCCTCGGATAGATCTTTCTAATGAGATATGATGTGCGCCAAACGAATATCGTATGCCAAAGTTACGTCCCTCGAAAGTTGAAACACCAATTTACCCAAATGGGGCCCATAGTTTTGGCGCTTCATCTCCTATGGTTAGGTTTTTGGATGTTTAAGGTTTGGAATTGTTTCACAATAATAAATAGGCCTTCAAGCCTCATTGTAACACATTTTAGAGGCATGTAGCCACCACATCACTTCTCATAGATAAGCTACCATCGCCCTAGATAGTTTATTCCCATTCTATCTATAAACATATTTCAGTTATTGATATTAATGAAATGAAGTATTATTTCCACTGCATCTCTGTGTTTATTTCTATTTATGTATTTTATTGCGTTCCTGCATAAATCCAGATCATGAAGCCTACAATTCGTTGTTGATTTCACTAAATTCACTTTCCCATTAATGATACTTCACCACCCTCACCAAGAAACATCTTTAATGTCCATGATAACCAATGTCCCTATATTTCCTCATAAACATTTTATTTTATGTCAACATATAATGTATCAGAATTGCATTATCTAGAATCAACACTTAGTAACCCATATGATGCAAGATTTATATGAAGTAATTAGTTACCCATATAATGCAAGATTTATATTAAGTAATGGGCGGAAACGTGAAGCTGGGTTACACTTTTGTGAGAATCGGGGGCCGAAATTTTTTTTCGGCAATAGTTCAGCCGAAATTTTTAATAAAGTTCGGCTGAACTATATAATAGTTCGGCCCACCCATATGATGCAAGATTTAAATACAGTTATTTAATAATGCATAAAAACTTATGGTACTATTTAAGAACAATTATTAAAAACTATATATTACAAGCCTCATGCCAAAAAGGAAGTGCAATTAGAAAGAACAAGAAAAAGTTTGTGAGCATAGAAATCACAATCTACCAAGTTTCTGAGCATAGATAAAATCATAATATACCATACACACAATCATTTATACTCCTTTTTTCCATGTACATCCAATTTTAAGAACTCAAGATTGGAAAAACCACATTGCATATCATAGAAATCACGTACGCAACTATATAATATCTAATGGCTTCATCTTTGACCTAAAAGATGCCTCAAAGTTGCCTCGATGGTGAAAGTTCTCTTGAAATCTAAAACCATCATCAAATCATAACGTGTTCTTATCTAATATGACTAGATACTATTATAATAATGTTTGTTAACGATAGAATAAACTGGAGTTGCATATTTCCCATTTTTTGTACACTTCTGTCCATCCTTGTTCCAATTGCTATAATTAAGCACGTATGCCAATGTGAATCTGTTGGACCATTTTTAATAGGTGGTGTTTCCCCATTCTTCATGTTGAAATCTCTCATCTTTTAATATAGTAGTTTCTTAAAATCCATTGCCCCAAGTTGCCTATTTATTCACCAGGAATATGAAGTCACAATCACTAAACTCTTAAAATCATCTCTTCCATGCCTTCATGTCATTTACCTTACAAATAGTAATGTTGGAAACTAGAACCTTCAAGGATTTTCTTACAAGTAGTAGAATAGTGTACCATGCAATACAATCAACTTTATCTCAACAACTTTCCCACATGGCTATCAACACTGCCGAGACCTCCAAAGAGTATGTAGTTCTTATGCCCTCCTCCATGAGAAGTAACAAAAAACTCCACTACTGGAAGAAACATACACTGCAAGAATAATTCAAGCTTGTCCATCTTGCATATTGGAAACCATTAAAACATACTAGAATAGGAATATGCTATGCACTGGTTAAAGATTAGAATAAATAAAGAATAGGTTCAAAAAAAATTTACACAAAAGGCAACTATATAATATCTAGTAAAATGAAACGAGAAAAAAATAACATTTCTTAAACCCATTTCTAATAAAAAAATGGCACTAAAATGTAGTTAAAGTGGTGGAAAAATTTAGCAATCTTCTGAACATCTCTAAGTTCAAAACAGAATGAAAGAACACAATTGATAAACCGTGGCCATTTAAACACTCCAGGTATGCAAATAAAGGCCACCTAAACACTCCAAGTATGCAAATAACGGATTCTAAATAGCCACAAGAAAAATCTTCCTTGAGGGAAATATTCCTTTGAAGAATCTTCCTTGAGGGAAATATTCTTTGTTGCTGCACACATATGGACATTACCCTAATTGAACAAGGCCACAACTACAATCTCGTGGAACTTGTTTTTTTCCATTTCGCCTATTCTTTAAATTTGATTTTTTTTGGATACAAATTAATTTCCAATACTGCGTTCTATTTTGTATCTGTTTTTGGGTCGTTGATGCTTTATGATATGGTTCTTCTAGCAAAGAATGTATCACACATTGTCTGATATGATTTGTGGTTAGTCATATTCAATGTCTCAGCTTATATATGGAATATATAAGAAAAAATATAGTAGCCTGTATTTTATGAGAAGAAAGGTAACATTCAAAGGACACATTCAAAGCAGTTTAAGCTATACAAGGAATGGGGAAAAAATGTACTATCTTATCTTTTTGTTGTTGGTTGTAATAATTACCTATTATGATGGAGAGGAAAGAGGGCTTCATTACTACTACTCTAGTCAGACATACATCTGTGCATTGGAGAATATTTTCATTTGGAACTTGATTGGGGTCTTTCCTATATTTGCCTTAATGAAGACTGTCTTGTCTCCCTATTTCCTTCTCCTCTAGTCATCCCAATATTCCTTTTCTAAGATTGAAACTTCCTTCCAATATCCTTTTATCATTGAAAATACCTTCTAGATTATAAACAAGTACTTTTATATTTAGTTATTGTTATGCAAGGAATAGGCCTTCAAGTGTTGTTGTTAATTTTTCTCCTTTGGCATGCACTACTTCACATGTCTAAGACAATGTCTAACAGTTCTAACTAGGAAAGGGTCAAACACATCTAATTAAGATAGATAAGTCAATTTATATAAAAACCTATAGCTCATTTGTGGATTCTCATGGCCTTGTCTTATTAATATTTGCTTCTTGCATGAATTTATCCTCTAATGTTTTCTCCTCAAGTAGGTTCTGGAGTTGTAAGTTTAACTTACTGCAATTGATGTTTGTTCAGGGTAGGGCTCTGTTGAATGAAATTGGTAATTTAAAGCTAATAGATGCATATGCAGAGGCTTTGAGAAAGTTGGGATCTAATATGGAAAGAGTTGCTGAGTAGGTATTTGGTATTTTTTTTTACATCTTCTTTAGTATCTTCAAAGACAATTGGTTGAAAATATTGTTGGGAAATTAAATTTTCAGTGTTTTGGCTATATTCATGCTCTCAATATAGCCTCTTTTTAGCCGATATGAATCATGCAATGTTCAAAAATTGTTTTATAACTTGCATCACTTCCGCATAATGGCTATTTGAGTGCAACAAACGGGAAATGAAACTGGGCAGAGAAATAAGAAATGTACTTGAAGTTTTCATACCCTAGAATTTCATAAACAATGCTTGGTTTCTCTACAAAGTGTTTCTTGAAATTAGGAGTGGTGTAGTCTACATATAGAAATGGGTCTTAGAGGAAATCAGACTAAATTTAACATTATTCTCAACATATAAAAAACGTTTTTTAGGGAGTAGCAACTCGTCACATTTAGTTACTCCCTTTTACGAGGCTGTTACTTTTCAAATAAGGGATGTCAGTGTGTTTGGAATATTTCCTTATAAAGAGGTAACTGCCATGCGTTCTTCAAAATGGAAAAGGTAAAAAATGTTGGCTAAGAGGTTGTCATGTATATCTGATTCTTTCAGAATATAAAGTAACATGCTTGATTTATAGCTCAACAAAAATTACAGAAAGGTATCTTGGACAACACAAGAAAATGGAAGCTCTAAATCTATCTACATGGCAACATCACGACAACCAAATATTTATATGGTTGTTATTTAAGGCTCATAAACATAAAGTAACTGTGCAAGGACAGGAAATGCATATTACAAGCCCAACCAAGGATTCTTACCATTTGCTAAATAATATTTTGTCTTCTCCTAAGATTGCATGTAACTTGGATATTGGTTTAACCATTTCTTCTTTGAGACTGGTCCACTCTAGAGATAGATTCTTTCCTTTTTAAGGTAGTGTATTTCTTAATCTCATATTATCATATTACTGTAACTTATTTTTGACTACTTTTCTGTAAACGGTCTTTGAGATTACGTCACTGCAATAATATTTTTTTATAGGCATACGAATATCATAACTATTTCCCTGTCGTTTTAGTTATAAGAAATGCAATTATACAATGAAAATAAGAACACTTCAATTTAATAAAATCTCAATGATTTTGCCATTCTAACCTCTTAATTAAATATGAATCTAGATGTAATTTCCACATCAATTCTTTTTCCACATTCATCTTGTCTATGGTCGATTGCTGCCTTTGCAAATTTTCTCGTTTTTATGACATTTTATCTTGCCTCATGATGTTCACTTCTCAAACATAGTTCCTACATAATCCCTTAAAAAATTAAGTTTAAACTTCTTTGTCATCTTTGTTACACCATTTTTTGGTCATCTAACTTATTATCATTAGATGGACCCAAGTACACCATGTAAGACCAGTTTTATCCTAAGTAAAACTGCTTTCACTATGTTAAAACAGGAAAACCCAAAAGGAAATATTAAACAAACCCATATTTGTTTGATTTTCCTCATGGAATAATTAATTAAACCATAATTTAATTATTATTCCCAGTCATGTTTAACCCAAAATCAAAGAAATTAATTAGATAAACCTTTATTTATCTTATTATTTTCTAGGAATAATCATTTAAACCTTATTTAGATGATATTCCTTGCTAAATATGACCAAATCACCCACAAATAATTAAATAAATCACTATTTATTTAATTATCTTTCAACCACCTCCTTAAATAATTAAATAAATCATTATTTATTTGATTATCTTCTAACCGCTTCCTTAAAAAGATAAATAACTCATTTATTTATTTATTTTTGACAAATTAAGGGATTTGACCCAAGTCAAATACCTTTTCCCTCCAACAAATATAATAAAATATTCCATAAAAAGTGGATCTAGATCTGGTTAATCCATGCACCAAGATCTAGAATGACCCAATATTTTGTTATAAATAGGAGGGTTTTTCCTACCATTCTTCACCTTTTGTTGCCTATTAGATCACTCTGGATCTATACACTTGGTCACACATCTCCATCACTTGCTCCCATTGAGCTCTACTCTTTGCATTGGGTTTTCTACATCAACTAGAGAGAGAAATCTTAGATCTGAAGTGCTGAGGACTTCCAAGAACCCATCCCATCGAGGGGAATTGGATACTCCTTCTAGTTTTCCTCACAGGTGCCCCATTAATACAAAAATTCTTTCAAAAATTGTTCTTGTCTTGTCTATTGGTATATGGAGCAAACCCTTGTTTTTACTGCTTAATGTCTTTCCATGCATAGATCTGGTGTTTTGTAGCTCTTTTCTTGTCTAACTAACCACAGATCTGAAGATATTGGCAGCCACTTTTGTTGTTAGGGCTATTAGTTATGCGTAGCTAAAGTGGTCCTTTTTCGTACACTTCGACAAAGGATTCATACTAACAAATGGCGACTCCACACGGGTTTTAAATTACGACCGTTGTCGTTTTTCATATTCCTGCATATCCAGCTACTTCAGACCCTAGGGTTTCTTTTCAGCTATTTATTTTTCCTATTTTTATGTTGTTTTTCTCACATAAAACCCTAAAACATTAAAATTTCTAACTTCCATGTGTTTCTGGCCCTATTGCGCAGGTAAGCGACACCAGCCGCAACTGAGACGACAACTTTTCTGAAAATCTACCGCCGAGACAACCGGAACGCGGGGTCGCACTTTTTGGCCCAAAAACTGCGACCTGGACCTCCAGGTCGCACTTTTCTGCCCCTTTTCTGCGACCTGCACTGAAAACAGGTCAGAAACTGCGACCTGCCAGTTTTTCAGTGATTTTTCTGCAATTTTTCTGGGTTCTGTTGCAGCTTCTGTCAGGGTCTTCCAGCCTCTGTCTCAGCCCGCCTTGACCAAGTTCTGATCTGTTTTTACTCATCTAAGTGGAAACCTAGCCCCTTAGGGCTTTAGTACCCTCGACTTTTTGTGGAAGAGTTTTAGCTGTTTCAGCCGTCGGTTTTTCAGAGCTTCAGCCTTCTTTTTTCCAGATCTGTTACCTCCCTTTCAGATCCTTTGAAATCGGCCTTTCTTCCTTTCAAATCACCTCCTGTCGTTATGTTTGGACCTGCTTTGAAGGCCTCCGCCTTGCCCCCTTCGGTTTTTGCTGATTTCCTTCCTTTTTCCAGCCACCTTGCCTCTGTCTCTTGGCTGTGATCTACACCTCTTTTCAGCAGCTTTATCCTTTAGATCCCTGTCCCTTTTGACCTTAGATCTATTGGCCCCTTTTCCGTGTGTTTTACATAGATTTTTCCCTTTCTTTTCAGATTATTTTTGAGAGACCCACCTTCTTGGGTTAGATAGATGCACAAGTAGCTGTTATTTTTCTGTTATTTCAGCATTATTTACTGTTCTTTGTAGGTTTATTTTCAGCTACGCAGCACACTTTTTTCTTGCTCTCAAAACGGAAAGGGTTTAAAAATTAAAATTAACGCACGCCACACACTGACCCTAAGCGAAGAAGCGCCTGGTTAACACCGCCTGGCAAAGACTCTAAAATCAATCGTCACTGCACCTTTTCTGCCCTTGACCTTAATTGATTTTGTCCCTTTCTGCCCCTGTCGGTTTCCTTCTTCCTGTCATCATTGTGCCCACAAGGCGCCTTTCCCGAAGACTTCTTAGCCTTCATCCTCAATTTCCGGTCGATCGACCTGCTCCGCCCCGCCGTCGTCGAGCCAGTCCACCTTCGAGTCCGCACTCCGACTCCTCTCCTGATTCATCGGGTCCTTCTTCTCCTCCCGGTTCTCCCCCTGTCACCTTCACTATGTCTGGTCCAGGGCCTAACGCTAGCGGTTCTCCCGGCCCTAATGCCGGCCCTACTACTAGCGGAACTGCCACAGGAACTACCTTGGCCACCCCTGTGCTGCCGTACATTGCAGGCCTCAGCCTCCCCGATTTCCATCAGTTGATCAATGACCCCATTTACCACAATGCTAATTGGCCTGCTATGCCAACCAAGCTCCCCTCCAACATCCCTAAGTTTGAGGGCCTTAATGGCGAAGATCCAACCAATCATGTCCGATCTTTCCACATGTGGTGTTCCTCCAATTCCATTACCGATGACTCCATCCGTCTTCGTTTGTTCCAACGCACGCTTACCGGCGAAGCTTCTAAATGGTATGTTGAACAAGCCACCTCTTCCCATACCACCTTCGAGACTCTTGCCCAAGCCTTTTTGTCATACTTCCAGCTTCCTCTCCGATACGACACCAGCACGGAGCTCTTGACTTCCTTCAAGCAATCCTCTTCAACACGCCTTTCTGCCCATGTTCAGGAATGGCGACGAAGACGAAGCTTATGTCGAGCCCCTCCCTTTGAAGATCGGGTTTACATGGACTGGTTCCTTCGCACTCTCCCGTCTCCCATCGGCAAAGATGTCGCCTCTCACTTTCCTCAATCTGAAGAAGCCGCCCTCCAAATAGCTCTAAAATATGACCTGATCTACGCTCAATCTGGTTATGTTTATACCGTTCTTCCTGACATCCCCAGGCCCGGTGGCGCTAACGCCCCGGGGGCATCTCATTCCGTCGACGGTATCGTTGGAGCTCTTTCCTATCCGTATGCTCAACCTCCTGTGGGCTATGGTCTCCCTCAAGGAGGGGCCAGCACCTCAAGCGCTCTTCCCCCTCCCGGCAACATGTATCCAGGATACGGCATGCCTCCTCCTTTTGCCCAACCTCCTGCCTACCTCAATGTTGCCCAACCTACCCATTACCCTTATCCGCAGCCTGGTGCGCCAGCTCCTCCAGCATATGCACTTCCTCCTCCCTTGCCTCCTCAACCCCAGCACCAGCACCTACAGCCCCCTCCAGGGCAAGTATTTGCACAGCAGGGCGCGACTAATCCCCCTTCTTCTCAAAGAAGGTGGAGAGGTAATCCAAACCAATCTGCCCCTGGTACCCGCGGACCCAATCTTGGTGTGGACCCCAACACTGCCAACCAGCAACAGGGCACTCAGCCCAAGCCGGACAAGCCGCTTCGCACAAGTAAGCCTTGTCGATGTTTATGGTCATTACACCCACGATTGTCCCCTATTACCCCAGATGCGGCAGATATGGGAGTCTCAAGCCACATTGCGCGGACAGCACGCCTCCCCTCATGCTCCTCCTAATGTGGCCACTACCCAGCCAGCTGTGTTTACTGATCCTTTCCCTCAGCAAGGATTCATGGCTACCCAACCGCCCGACAGCCAGGTAGCCGCCCCCCCTTCCCTTTCTGGTTCCTCTGATTACCAGATCTTTATGATGCACTCCGATCCTAACCCGCCTGTCGATCTTCACCTTCAAACTCAGTCTCGCCAGTACTCCAAGCCTCCTGCTCAGTCTGCTCCCGAGCCTCCTTCTTCAGGTTCTCTAGAGCCTCTTTCGTCACCCAGTGGCCCCTTACATATCCCTCAACCAAAAGTTGAGGTTCATACCAAGATACCTAAGGGCCCACTACGTCGAAACGCTGCTCCCAGTCGAGCTGCCCATTCATATAGCATAGTAGATGATTTGGCGCAATCTCCTACCGCCATTTCCACACTGGAGCTCCTCCAGTCGTGCCCTTCCCAAAAGAAGGCTCTACTATCTACCGTGGGAACTGTAGATCCTGCTGATGACCAAATTATTGTTTTCGACGCCACTCAATCGGACCATCCTCCTCTCCCTCCTTCCGTCGCCTTCCAAATCCCAGTCAAAATCCGGAACGCCAACGTGTCCCGGTGTATCATTGATGAGGGGGCATCCACCTGCGTGATGTCCGCTTCGGTTTGGAAGCAACTCAGATCCCCTGAGCTGGCCCCCTCCACGATCACCCTTCGTGCGTGGGACGGTCATGCCTCCTAGCCCATTGGCCTGTTTCGTAATTGTCCTATCACCCTCGCCGGTAAGACTGTTTGCATTGACGTCGAAGTCATCGACGCCCCGCTAGATTACAACATTCTCTTGGGGTGAAGCTACACCTATGCTATGTCTGCTGTCCCATCGCGGTCTTTCGCAAGATGTCTTTCCCCCATAATGGAAAGATAGTCACCATTGACCAGTTGACATATCATGAGCCGAAATCTCAGACCTCCCCTGAGACGACCATCTCTTCCGTAGCCAACAAGCAAACCGTTGATTCCTTGACCAGTGTCTCCCATGGTGTTTACAAATATTCCTCCCTGCTTGGAACTTTCCCTAACCTTCCCCCCCCTCCGGTCACCGATCCCAGCTCATCGAATGTTTGCATGATGCAATCGTCTCAGGCTGCTGGCAAGTGGCCTGCCTCGGCTAGTCAGCAACCTCCTCCTCGCCCTCCGCAACCCGCTCCTAACCATTCATCTCAGCCAGCCGGACCCCCTCCTTCTGGCCCTACCCCTCTAGCTGGTATCCCTGAACCCCTCTATCCTCCTGGATCAGTTCCTCCTAGCCTTAACCATCTCGAAGCCGTTCCTCCTGGTCATTACCCTGCTGGGCAAATCCCTTTCTTAGCTCCCCCTCCCAGAGTATATTCTGTCCCCGTCATGGCCACCCTCTCTCTCCCTAACTTGACGTTGGGCATACCAGTCTGGTACCTTGATCCCCCAACCGCCACCCCTCCTGGTCATCCCAAGCCCTATATGGCTTTGACACCGGTTCAACCGGTCCCCCTAGCTTCCTCCGTTGCCTCTGTGCCCCCAGCACCTCCACAGGACCCTTCTCCTGTCGTGACGGCACCCAGGAAGAAAGGCAAAGCCCGCAAGGGGGCACCCAAAGACAAGACTACCACGACTGACCCGGCCCCTCCGCCGCTCGCGAAGCCTTGCGCTTTATGTGATGTCACCGGTCATGCCACCCATGCTTGTCCCGAGTTGCCCCGTATTCAGCCCATGGTTAAAGTCGCGTTCCCCGAGTCTACGGTCCTTGAAGCCCCCATTCCTTCTCCGTCCGTAACCAAGAACCCCAAGACTCTCCGCACCAACAAGTCCTGTGCTTTGTGCGGCATTCATGGCCATTACTCTCAGCATTGTCCTCACCCGACGCACTACCGCGCCTCTTTAGAGGTAATCCGAGAGTATGAGGTTGAACAAAATCAATCTGCCTCTCCTATCCTCGCGCAGTACGCTTCAGGCCAGCCTGAGGATCCCCCCGCTCCCATCGACATTCCCCCCCCTGATGTTCAGATGACGGAGTCTACTGTAACCATTCTTTACCTATCCTCCTCTGCGAGACACTCGGAGCCTAGCCCGTCTGCATCCTCCCCTGTTGTGTCCCTTGATCACCCTTTTCCTCCCCATACACGAGATCACTCCACCTGTGTCTCTATTGACCTCCGCAGCCCGAGTCCTCACCATGCTCCCGATAGCCCTCATATACCACCCTGTATGAGTCATGGTCATTCTGCCCCTTGCACTCCCTCCTGTGGTTGCCGCCCGATGACTTCTGTACACTCACGCTGCTGTCATTTCCTTTCATCCCCTCATTTATTGTCTTGTCACACCATTCTGCAGGACCCCCCGTCCACACCCTTTATCGGTTACGCCGATGGTGCAAGTCGCTACTCCAGGAATCTAGCCTCGGTAGGTTGGGCCATCTTCACCCCCTTGCATGCCCTTGTTCTTTCTAACGGGGTATGCATTGGTTCTGCCACCAACAATCAGGCCGAATATGATGCAGTGCGTGGTCTCTTAGCCGATGCCCTCTTTCATCGCATCCTCCATCCGCACGTTCGTTTGGATTCCCTACTTCTTGTAATGAAACTAAATGGTGTTTATCGTGTGCATAACCCTGTGCTGTTTAGACGCTATTTACGAGTGAAAATCTTGATACGTGCATTTGAAACCATAACTTTCAACCATGTACCTCGAGAACATAATCACTATGTAGATAGTATTGCAAACCATGTTCTAGATTGGCATTTATCACACACATTTCATACAAGACAATAACATTAATAACCATCAAAAAACGATGCATATCCATAATATGTGTCGCAAAACATGTGTTTAGAGTCCATCTACTCTGATACATACGACATGCCCATAGCATGTTACAAACAAAACCAAAAAGTGGGGGCACCACCTGCCCCTACATACATCATAGGGGGCACCACATGCCCCACCCCTAATCACTATCTGGAGGCTCCCGGGCCAATGGCTCTGCCCCTGCAGCATGTAGATCGCGCATAGCCTGACCGGCCATCGCCATGCGCCGCATGACACCTCGCCACTCCGAGGGTAGACCAACACATGGCTCTATGAACTGGTCGTCTAAGTCCTGCCACCCGCGCTCTGATACTCCGGTCAACAACCTTTCGCATCTACAGCAGATGTCCTCCAGCAGGGCGGCTGCATCCTCATTCTGCGCCGCTCTCGACCCACTTGGACCTGTAGCTCCAGACGCTGCCGGTCGTCCCATATATCCGGCCAGTTTTACCGGTGCTATATCTGCATACCAAAAGTACATGAATCAATACCATCAATTACTATTCAAAAACTTTAACATGCCCACACAAGAATAGCAATTTTTCACTTACCATCGGGCCCCCAGACTCGACCAGGCGGAAGTGGCAGATCCGAATCTCCACAGTAGCTCATCCCACTATAGGGATAGTCGTCTATGTACAATGGCATCTGATCCCAATGGGCAAAAAACTCCGGTCAAAACACCCGCCCGACCGCCCCTCCTCCTCCTCTGCACAGTAGCCGTCCCCAACGACGCATCCTGGGCTCTCTCGGGCCCCCATCTGGAATTTGTACACGAGGCCTCAAGGTCGGGATCTTCTCAAAGAAGAAGGCGCACAACAAAGTCCCATATGAACAGTCATGGTTTACCTTCCGCCTGCATAGTGACAACTGTCGCTTTAGCGACACCAACAACATCTGGGCCCACCCATAGTAGGTCCCACCCAACACACTTTCCACTATCATCATCTGCCCCCCAGTGATGTGATGGAACGCCTGGATGCCCAGGATTCACAGCACAGCTGCGGCCACTGCACGGGTTTCTAGCCTCTCTAGCTCCCCGATCGGTATTCGAGTCCCCTTGACTTGGAGACCCGGTCGACAATGGCGTTCCACGAACTCCATGATATGCCGCCCCCGCGGCAACACTGGCTGTGTGTTTCCCACCATCCCTAGTGGCGGGAGACCAGTCAGGAAGTACACGTCCTGGACCGTCAGCTCGATCCTGTGCCCCTGCACTACAAATATCTCCTGATCTGGATCCCAGTAACTGATAATCCGGGCCAGTAACGGTTCCCCTGCTCTCATCAAAGGGTTCTCCAAGAACTTGAGAACCCCAAATCTGGCCAATACACGGCGAACGCCCTGATCCGCCTGGATCTCTGTCCGTAGTGTCCCCAGATCTCTCTCTCTCCAGTTGACCCGTAACTCTGCCATACCTGCACAAACACATCATTTTTGTCAGCGTACAGATCGGGAAAACCATAACCAAACACCAAAACCCAACTTCCAACCATAAAACAGCACCAAAACCCCCTCATCTCCCAGGTCGCAGTTTTCTGCTCTTTTCTGGACTAGGTCGCACTTTTTGCCCTGATACCTGCGTCCTAGGTCGCACTTTTTGCCCCAAAAAGTGCGACCCGGCCGTAGAGATGAAGGAGGGATTGTTCCTAGATTTTTGGGCCCTAAACTGAAAAAGTAATCCATCAAAATGCAAGAGAAAAGTTAGAACTCTTACCTGCAACTGACGGATCGCGATTCCAACGGTCGGTTTGTCCGCTACGTTCGCCGCAAGATTTAGGGCCTTCTCTCCTCTCTACATTCACCACAGCAACAATAGCAAATGAGTGATTTTGGAGGGAAAACTGCCTTATTAAAAGAGAACCCATGTTTCTTCTTTCGACTGCTGTGACCACACCGTAGCCCCATTTGATGAACCGTCTGCACCGTTGGAAAGCTCTCACCGAGCCCTCAAATGGGTATCTGTTAGTTTTTTGAGATCTAACACTCCACCAGGACACATTTTGTCTAAGAAGGGTCACTTCACCCCTCCTTAAAATCGAATTTCCTCACTTACGAGACTTGTACTTGGGGCACCATCTTGCCTCCTTACTTGTCTTCGTTTGTGTTGATTTTCGTCATGAGTTCCCATCATGTACTCATGTTTCCACGGTCCCCCAGTGGGGCCTTTACTGTGTGGCAGCACCATCGAGTCGCCCTTGTTTAGAGCATCCAAGTTGAGTCATCATTCCCTCCATGGAGTCTATACCGAGTCCCTTTGTACCCCACTATAGCCCTCCATCCGTCATTGATTGGTCTCTCTCTTGTGTCGCACATTATGACCTTCAGTTCCACTGTCCCCCATCCCTGATGATGTTGTGTCAGTCGCTGCCATGTCCTTCATGCCCTTTCTGCTCTAGCAAGGGAAGTCGTCCATTGGCTACTCAGTCCTTTCCACTTCACTATCATCATTAGTGTCAGTCTGTCCGTCGCTCTACTCTTTTCCCTCGTGCCTTAGTTGAGGGTCTCTCATTGCCTCAACTATGGCGGACCTCCTTCTGTCGACATCAACTCATTTATTCCAGAAGCTAGGTCTAGAGGGCGGTGTACCTTGGTTCCAGCTTCCACTCTTGTTCGGTGCCTTGGATCAGGCAAAGGGATATTTCCTTTCCCTTTGGCTTGATTGTTTCTCCAGCTTCTTCAGCATGATCGAGATTTGTATACTTGATGGTCCAGTGATCCAACAGCAGCTCTTGATGATTCCCGGGTGTGTGTGAGATGTTTCAACCCTCATGAGGGGGTGGCCCTGCAGGTAGCCCCCCACATGCCCGGATGACCTCTTCTTTGCAGCCTTTGATGCAGCTCCAGATATTTGATGATGTTGGCCATAGCCACTTGCAGCGCCTCTTCGATTTGCATGTATCATTCAGATTTTGTGAGCCCTTCCCCATTTGCAGGGGGAATTTCGGTTGTATTTGTATCTCATGTACTCAGATTTTATTATACGAGTCCTGGCTGTTATCCCAGGCACAGCATGTATGTGGGATTACTCATTGTATTTTTATCTAGCTCATGATTATGCCAGCTGTATTTTATGGTTCGGTCCCTTGTTTACTGGACACACTATTCTTTTGTACTTTGTCTCTGCCGCACAGAGCAAGCCGTCCAGTACGTACCCCTCATAAAAGAGACTGTTGCACCCGCGAGCCGTCTCCGTGGTCTAGTCCCTCCCTGTTATCTTCATCTACCCTCACATTTTCGACACCCCTTTGTTACCCGTACTGTGTTCTTACAAAACGCATTTCCTATTACACGACGGTTCCCGACACCTCACAGCCGGGGGAAACTACACCATTTTTTGGTCATCTCACCTTTTCTTATTAGATGGACCCAAGTACACCATGTAAGACCAGTTTTACCCCAAGTAAAACTGCTTTCACTATGTTAATTAATGAAACCCCAAAAGGAATAATTAAATGTCCATGGTCATGTTTGATTTTCCTCATGGAATAATTAATTAAACCATAATTTAATTATTAGTCTCTTCATGTTTAAACCCAAAATCAAAGAAATGAATTAGATAAACCTTTATTTATCTTATTATTTTCTAGGAATAATCATTTAAACCTTATTTAGATGATATTCTTTGTTAAATATGACCAAATCACCCACAAATAATTAAATAAATCACTATTTATTTAATTATCTTTCAACTAATTTCCTTAAATAATTAAATAAATCATTATTTATTTGATTATATCCCAACCACTTCCTTAAAAAGATAAATAAATCATTTATTTATTTATTCTTCACTAATCAAGGGATTTGACCCAAGTCAAATACCTTTTCCCTCCAACAAATATAATAAAATATTCCATAAAAAGTGGATCTAGATCCTTCG
This sequence comes from Pinus albicaulis, assembly GCA_034641835.2. Classification (NCBI taxonomy): domain Eukaryota; kingdom Viridiplantae; phylum Streptophyta; class Pinopsida; order Pinales; family Pinaceae; genus Pinus; species Pinus albicaulis. The sequence continues at coordinate 498,511,246 of CM076579.1, forward strand.
ACTAATCCCGCTGCACCAAGATCTAGAATGACCCACATTTTGTTATAAATAGGAGGGTTTTTCCTACCATTCTTCACCTTTTTTTGCCTATTAGATCACTCTGGATCTATACACTTGGTCACATATCTCCATCATTTGTTCCCATTGAGCTCTACTCTTTGCATTGGGTTTTCTACATCAACTAGAGAGAGAAATCTTAGATCTGAAGTGCTGAGGACTTCCAAGAACCCATCCCACTGAGGGGAATTGGATACTCCTTCTAGTTTTCCTCACAGGTGCCCTATTAATACAAAAATTCTTTCAAAAATTTTTCTTGTCTTGTCTATTGGTATATGGAGCAAACCCTTATTTTTACTGCTTAATGTCTTTCCATGCATAGATCTGGTGTTTTGCAGCTCTTTTCTTGTCTAACTAACCATAGATCTGAAGATATTGGCAGCCACTTTTGTTGTTAGGGCTATTAGTTATGCGTAGCTAAAGTGGTCCTTTTTCGTACACTTCGACAAAGGATTCATACTAACAATCTTCTATAAAACAAGAATATACTATAGTACCAGGTACATATTGAAAATGATGAGGTTGTGTGGTATTTTATTTATATATTTTTTGCATTCCTATTTTCTAATGGCATCTCCAAACATTATTGGGTTCATTCTATTCTCAAAGGATTTGGGAGATTAGATTATAATTACACATCAACACTTCCATTTGATAACATATATTCTCATAGCGTTGGGTGATAACCACTGGTCTTGCTTTGATTCATGATCAGAGCTATATTATAATCCTCTAGTATGTTAGTTGTTTGTAATTTGTCTGATCCTTCCTTTCTATGTTGTGGTTTATGTAGTTATAGAGGGTCAAATCTTCAAACATAGGTGATAGAATAGGCAGAGCAATAAGAGCTCTCCACTTCCAAGCGTTGTAGGAAATCAATTCTTCTTCATATGACAGCGAATTGGAATCAGAAATCAGGGACAAGAAATTCCAGGTTCCAGGATTTAAACATAGTTGAAAAGAAGAGTGAAAATGAGGGAAAATAAAGGTTGCAAGGAAAGCGCCAAGGCCACTATGGTTGCTATCCCTCTTTCACCAAGGCCACTTGGATGAAAATGCCATTGGGCGTATTTTTTCAAGTTTATATTGTTGGATGGATTTATGTTTCCATTCTAGATTTGGATAAAACTATTCTAATAGATGTTATCAATAATGTGTGAAGGATTGCAAGGAAAGTATTGATGTTATGAGTTATTTGAACTGGAGTTATCAGGGTCCTTTTCCAGATGATGAAGTCAATTAGAAAAATAATTTTTTCTAATGGAAACCATATATCGTTTTAAAATCCACAATATCAATAATATCCATAATATCCATAAAAATGTACAAAATTTTAAGATATATATTATTCGAGAAAGATATGACCTAGCTCATTGAACATCTCTTTTCCTTTTTCTGTAGTACTTGATAACTTATTAACATTTTTGAGCCATGCCCTCCTTACATGCCAAACACACAATATTACTTCACACCAGGTGATGTTCCTGCCATAAATAATTCATTTAAGTGGGAAACATTTAGATTGAATACAGGTTGCATTGTGAAATAATAACACTGAGTTTACCTCAAAGCAACAATTTCAGCCAATGCATCATCAACCATGAAGGCATTGACCTTCCAATCATGACAAAGTTGATAACACCTATGCATTAGGTGCTCCAACCAAAATGATATCATGTGATGTACTATGTGACATCACCACCCATGCAATGGGAACCCCACTTTGTTGCTCGTTAAACGAAATGAGTGTGTACAACTGATACTAACATATTAAAAAAAATTGAACTTAATTTTACACCATTAATCATATTGATTGATTACAACGAAAATTATTTCAGTAAATGAATCATTGGAACAATACTAACCCCATATTTATTTGTGTTTAATGTTTAATCCACCCCTATTAAGTTATTATGGGATAGCTTAACCATATTATCCAACATCCATTTTTTCTATATTCCAAATATAAACAGAACATTTTCACCATTCGGATTTTGGTAAAAGAACAAATTAGTTTGGTTTTTTACATACCAAAGATTCACACTCATTTCATCATTTTTATGAAGTTGGTAATTTCCTTTCATCAGAAGATTTAGATGTTTACGAAATTTTTTCTACATAAGAAAAAATATCTATCTCGATTCCTGGAATCTATGTCAACGTATTTTTTAATATGCATTTTTCAAATTGATTCAATTAGCACCTGTGTAAAAAAATAACTTTCAACACAAGAAACCATGTCCTTTGAAAGCCTTGGCTTATGTAGAGACCTAGCATCACCTGAAATGTCATTTTTTCCATGATAGGGCCATCCTTCCCCATCTTCATTATCATACATGTTGTATGTTATTATTTTCGATTTGAGGAATTTGAGCCAAAAAATTTGCAATAAAATGGCATTGGCAACCCCTCTTCCTCACAAATATTTTCTTTCGTGTGCTTGTACATTTTTATCTATTGTCCTCTGGACCATATGAGCAAGCATAACTACATAAAAAAAAAATAATACTTAAAAAGATATGACAAATAATAAAGCTCTATTAATACCAACATCTAAAGGAGCCATGTCTAAAATACTTACAATTCCCATCGCAGGGTAACACTACCCCTTAAGCTTGGATTTTTGGTTAAACCTAAAGTTTTTTCCTTTCATAAGGTAAATGTACATGGATCCTCGGGATTCATTTCCTCTCCTTTAATGAAGTCATCCACTCTATGTAGAGGAAGTTTTGCAACTCGATCAAAACTCATGTTAGCCTTAGATACTTCAGACTGGACCAAATCTTCACCAGAAAATATGATTTTATCTTTAGGGTCTTGCACCTCAAGGCCTATTCAAGCCTTCCATTTATTTTCCACTTGATTCAAAATCTGAAAAAAATAAGGAAAAATATTAGGAAACATTTACAAATAATGTCCAGGGATAATTTTATTTTTGTTTTTCCTCACAAAATAAACTGTAGCAAAGAAAAATCTATTGCAAAGATCCGGATATAAAAATTACAACATCAATAGAGTGTACAATTTATGGAATGAGGGATAAACAACATTCGTGATGGTAGAATAAAGGTACTGTCTTCTAAACTTCATGATGAACTTAAGCTTTAATTATATTATTTGTTTTTATATCCAAGGATATTTTAGAATTCATTCTAGATGAAATTCAAACAGAAAACTATGTGTTTTTAATTTCAACAATAAATTGTTGAGAAAAAGGAAAAGGAAAAGAATTTAGTTTGGAGATATCAGAGTGTAAGTGCACCTAGTTCTGACCATACAAAAGGGATTGATTATATGTCCAAATATTAAATATCACATGCCAAATGTGGTTGCTATTATTAGTACTCAAAGATGTTTTGTTTAGACAGGTAGATGGATAGGCTCACTTGCCCCTTTACATCGAAGACTGGATTAACAAAAACCATTTTGTGTTATGTTGGGTTCATTCAAAAGTGGTAAATCAACAAGCTACTATTTGATATTTGTTGAACTTGCATCACCTCTCGTGTGCTTTTCTATTGTGCCATTGGTCTTAGTTAAAATCTTGTGAAAATACATGTTCTACAATCTGGTATTTCATACTGTTGATTTTGGTCATAATCTAAGAGAAAACTAAGCATGTGATTGATTCAAATTTTTTTAATCCTATCTGTTTGTATATTGTTTTCCATCCAAAAATTTGACACATCATAGCTTTTAATTCTCATTTTGAATGGCAGAACTTGCCCTTCCATGCATGCAGATTAAGCATGATTAGAAAACAAAATTAATTGGCTAGGTTGGAATCTAGGCACTTGTAACAAGTGGCATTATTAGCAGGGATAATGGAATGCCTTAAAGCCTTACCTTGCAGCCATTCAACACATTTCATAAGGAAGCAACGGTTTTACTGATTCACTTTAAGTTCTAAAATTATTGAAAAATATTTACACCATTATTAAGATCCAATTGACAATATTTTTTCTCATTGAATCACTTACTATCATGCACAAAATGATATGGATGAGGTCATGAACATATTTTACAAGTATTTTCATTTCATAATAAAAGTAAAAATCAGTTTTTTCCTACATTTCAGCCTGCTTATGAAAGATCCCATTTATAAGGTCTATAATTTTCTGACAAGCAATAGAGAGTGGTTGTAACTTGTAATCTCTCAACTAAACTCTTCAATTATGTTCCATATCATTTGCATAATGTAAGCCAGTATTTCGGGGGTGGCTTTAGGCTTCTGATGCCCTAAAGTCCTCTATCCCCATTTCTCATTATGTTCCCATTTCCCATTTATTGTTTCTAGTAAAATAGCTTGAAGCATGGCAAAAATTTAAGCAAGGGTTGCTTTGCACCTCCTGCTGTAAAAGGCAGACTAAAATGAAATACAAGAAAGACTAAACTAAAATAACACTTTGCTATATTTCTGCAAGCCGAGACAATTTCCCTTGAAGTAGATTTCCACCTGCATTAATATACTGCCAGATTTATGATGTTTTGTCAAAATCTAATTAACTATCTTCAAAGAGGTCACTAAGAGAATCCTATGCAAACAAGAAATAACAAAATCTAACTTTAACTTCTGAGGACTTTTGAAATGGCCTGAAAAATAATTATTGCAGAGAAAATTTGTGTGAAGAAAAATATATAATATTAAAATAGATCACACTTTTGGTTCGATATATTTGACTTAATGGATAAATTCAACGGAATGTCATTCAAAGTCGGTGAAAATTTGTCCAAAAACTATTTTGATATATCCTTCTGTTAGCAATGGCCATTAATCACTTTCCATAGTGGAATTAAAAGATTCACTTGCATGTGAAGTAGCACAATTTTATTTTTAATATCAAATTTAATCTAGGTACAGTTACTAGTAGGGAAAAGTGGCCTCAAATTCACTTTAGTTTATTTCTACAACAATAAATCAAAATTGCGTTTAATAATATTTCTGAAGCACTTCAACAAGTGTTTAAAAATATGACCATAACCAATTGAGTGAAGTATAACTTCATTTTAAGTCATCCTTACCAAAATTTGTTAATGAAATGAAGTTTAAAGTTGTAAATGCATGATAAATTATGCATTAGACCTACCTAACTTATCTGTCAGAGGGAAGTAATCCCGATAATCATGTTTAAATGCTATTTCACTACAACCTTGAGAAAATATGTTTCTCATTACACATAAAATTTCATGTTTTGGGTTCACATATCCCTTAGCATCAACAAAATGTAACACAGGGAAAAAGGGAGCTTTATCAATTGTGTAATATGTTTAATGAATACTCCTTTCTATTGAGGGCATTAGTAAATCTATTTGTGAACAATTAGCTTCCAGCCATTTAGATACCTCTTGATCACAAGCTAAAGTGTTAGAAGATCCACATAGTGTCAAGGTTAGAAAACTAATGACCACTACTTGTATCCAATCTCAGATCAGGTTAATCCCAAACACGACGAATCAACAAAATTTGCAGATCTGTCTTCCAGAGACACTGCAGATGTTCCAAACATATCTGAAAATACAAGAACCATCATTAGGGAAGATACATGAACCCGTATTCTTGTGATCAAATGGGAAACATGCTAGAACATGTGAAGGACATAAAATCAGCCCCTTTTAATGGTTTCAATGTCACAAAGCTTTCAGATATATTGGAGAGCTAACCAGCATTGAAGCCTTGCTAATGATCGTCGATATTTTGGGAGATAGACACCACTAAGAAGGATTTTTATTCCAAATTTTTTTTTTTTTAATGTGACTGCTAGATAGAAACTAGTGAATCTATGAGATACCTAATATTGATATGTAGAAGATATAAAATCATTCAAAATGTGTATGTAGATATGGATATTGGAGATGCTGATTGATAAAACAATCATTTCTTGCAATTATAATTATAAGTTATCAAAGTGGAGAATACTAAATGGCCCAAAATTATTATGCATTCACAAACCAACAAATTCATTTATGCACAATTTTTTTCACTGCACGTCACTCTCAAAATATAAAAGGTCTTCTCTACTTTACTGTGCATGCTGCAGCTACATTGAAATTGGATTTATATTAAGAAGAAAAGAGATTGTGTGATCTTGTAAATTAATTCTTAAAACAAAGATATGTGAAATCTTCCTCTGTTGTCTATGTTTAGCTGGAGAATTTGAATTCATTGCACCCAAACATTCCTAACTATAATTATGTTTGGATATTTCAGAACAAGGAAAGAAGACAACCAATCTGTGTTATCTTGTACACCTTAATCGTTGATGTATAAACGCTCTTTTATTTTTGAGTACTAACTTTGTTCATCTATTTTTCTCAAAATATAAAGGGCCATCTTCAATATACATCAAACTCTCCAAATATGAAAATTTCTTTACTATTGAGAACTCTCCAAATATGAAAAGTTCTTTACTATTGAGAATTGGAGTTAGATGTACCAAATTTGAGTTTCCAAAAAATATATATACAAATGCTATTGTGAATTGGAGTTAGATGTACCAAATTTGAGTTTCTCCTAATGTTGTAGGGTAAGTCACTCCAGAACCCTACTTGGAACAAATCTGAGCTATCTGTCTTTTCATCCGACGCGCTTCACCAATTCGAAATGGAATGGAAACTATCTTGCGTGCTTCACGAATTGAATGGACATGCATTCAATGTTGTAGGGGTCAAGTTTCGGGGGCAGGTGAGGGTGGCGGAGGATGGGAGGGGAGGAGACTGGTAGATGGTGGGAGGGCAAAGGAAGAGGGTGGCGGGTGACACACCATTTGCGGGGCCCTAAAAAATGGGGAGAGACGAAATGTGTTGGAAAGCGGAGTTTGCTGGAAAAGGGAAAACCGGAGGTGTCAAATCACCTCTGGTTTGTCCCAGCATTAGCTTCTTCCATTTAATTATAACACGATGAAATATTTTGTATGAGATTTTTTTGTTTATGGGACAAGAGATCTATTTTTGGGCAACGATTTGACTGCTAAATCTACGAAGGCATACACACTCTATAATCTAAGAAGACATACATACTCTATACCTTTTGATTTTGAACCTGTGATCTCTTAGAAAGAAACACACTCTTAACTATTAGGCCCACTCAAACTGTATATATATCTTTAGGAAAACTAAAACCTAAAATGTACCACACAAATTTTAGAAATATGTCATGTCAACATAAGTGATTTTGGAAACTATCTTCCATAAAACAAATCCATAAAAATGTACTTCATGGATTTCTTTTAAGACATTGTGATGGATTTCGTTTAAGACATTGGGATGTTAATTTATCCCTTATTGAAAAACATCAGCCATAAAGAAACTATCTTTCTAAAAAACAAAGCCATAAAAAATGCACTTCTGGATTTTATTTTAGAAACATGTGATGTTAATTTATCTTTTTTGGAAAAGCATCATCCATAAGATAAAGCCAAATTTTTGTTTTGAATAAATATTCCACATGGTGTTATAACTATGTGATGACCAGACATAATTTGTACTTGTGTTTTCATGATAAATTTTGAAACCTACTAGCAAAAGATAAGAGAAATATTGGAATAAAATAAGGAAGCTTCGAAAAAAAAGATGAATCTAATTTTAGAAATATATAATGTTAACCAATTTAAATTGATATTAATTGAGTTTAACTGGCCAATGATAAGAGAAATACTCGAATAAAATAAGGAAGCTTCTCGGGAAAAAAAATGAATCTAAAATAAGCAAGATTCTTGGAAAAAAAAATGAATCTAATTTTATAAATATATAATATTAATCAATTTAAATTGAGATTAATTGAGTTTATTTAAAATTACGAGGAAGAATGATGGTTGATATAAGTTTTTTCTAATGACTAAAAGTCTCTTAAAAAACCAAAAATATATATCATATAAATTATAAAAATATTTTTGAAAAAAAAATCATACATTTAGAAAAAACTGTTTCAAAAAATAATTGAAATTATATATAGTAAATTATTTAAAAAAATCATTGAAATTCTATATATATATATATATAGTAAATTATTTTAAAAAATAATTGAAGTTATATATTTGAGTATTGAGGGACTTTAGCAGTGCATTATATTAGATATCATTTTCTGGGATTTAAGTGATTGTGGGGAAAACTTCTGCTCGAGTAAAATTTTTACCGTGTAAATCCCGTAAAAATTTAACTGTGTGTAAATCCCGAAAGTGATGATTGATGCTATGTGATTCATTTCACTAGTTTCAATCCTAGCTCTTCACCCCTGTAAGCATCATCCGATGCAATGAATACTAAATAGACTATTCAATTATGACTAACTCTCATAAAAATAATTATAAATAAATACTTTCTTAATACAATTGAATCTCAAAAAATTATCTAAAATTATATATATATTAAACGAAATCATGCATTCTTAAATATAAAAAAAAATGACATTACAAATCTCTGAGGTACGTTGTGTCTTTTCCCACTGCTTCCTTGCTATATAATTATACTAAATGTTATAATAATATTTTCATTCCCTTAAAATATCTCATCCCATTTATAGGCCCTGAAAAATTAATACACCCACCAACTTCAAATCCAACAGAACATCTGAGGTGAAAATGTGAATTTGGGTTACACTTTTAGCCCTTTTTTGAGAAACAACTTTCATTTTTTTCAGTTCTTCAACTTTCTGCAAACTATAACAATTTTTCTGTTTAAAATTTCATTTTGTGATAAAAATAAAAGTTGTCAGAAATTTTGTTAGCTTTCTATTATTTATTTTTTGTAATTTTTTTATGCACATTTGATATGTCAACTTAGCGTTTCTTTGAGTGTGTGTTTTTTAACAATCAAAATATTCATAAGAAGTCATGTTAATACACAATCTTTGAAAATTGTTGTATTCTTTGAAAATTTGTGTTTTTGAGAAAAAAAAAATGTGTTACGACAATCTAGACAGAGTCTACTTCGGTTTCGTCATATTTACAAAGCCAATGGATACATATCATAATTACTAGAATTTTTTGAACATGTCCAATATGAAAAAACTGCCTTTCTTGAGTATGTTTCGCGACGCAAGAAATTTCTTAACATATAAGCTATAAACTAAAAATATAAAAGCTACCCATTAGAGACGACAGAGCAATGTAATGCCCCATAATTTTTTCAATTTTTTTTACAATGTATTTTGGGAGATAAATAATTTTGATTTCACTGAATCACAATGACCCTCAGAAATTGTTTGCACCCATTTTATTACAAAATTAATTAAAATTAGTAAATATTTATGAAATTTCATAAAAGTTATATTTCCTGAAAGTAGATTCAATTCTAAAAATGTTTGTCTTGGTTCCGACAGTTAATTCAGAATGTTTCATGGAGTTTAATCAGTCCAAAGTTGCATAAACGTATTCAGAGCTTGGATCTGCGTAACTGGTGACGCGTTAGTTCATACGAACTTTGAAAAAAAGTTCGGCCGAACTATTTTTTGCGCAAACAGGCCGTTAAGTCTCACGCCTTAATAGTTCGGCCAAACTTCTGGCTTATTTTCCTTCGGTTGGAAAATTTCGCAAAGCCCCTCCAAAAAATAATTTCGCAACAATATAAATTGCCGCGAAATCATTCATAATTTTTGCACATTTCACACATTTGGTCTGATTTTACAAAGGTCTTGATTTGGGTTTAAAGAGTTTTCTTGGAGATTTGTGTTTAAGGACATTTCTTGGAGGTGTTCTGATTTTGCAAAGAATTGTTTTGGGTTTAAGAACTTCTCTTGGAAGACATTTCTTGGAGGCGGTCTAATTTTGCAAAGAATTGTTTTGGGTTTAAGGAATTTTCTTAGACGTACATTCAAAGGACATTTCTTGGAGGTATGTGATACATTTTTTTGGATGTTTTTTGTTCATTTTTTTTGAAATTATAGATTTGAGCTTAATTTCGAATTCTTGGAGGCGGTCTGATTTTGCAAAGAATTTTTTTGGGTTTAAAGACATTTCTTGGAGGCGGTTTGATTTTGCAAAGAATTTTTTTGGGTTTAAGGAATTTTCTTGGACGTACATTCAAAGGACATTTCTTGGAGGTATGTAATGCATTTTTTTGGATATTTTTTGTGCTTTGTTTTTTTTGAAAGTATGGATTTGGGCTTAATTTCGAAAAGATATTTTCTAGAAGTATTTTTTAAAGTGACGTTTTTTTTTTTTTTTTAATTTGGAGGCATTTTTTGAAGTGACATTTTTTTAGAGTAGGTGTTTTGAGTTGAAGTAAATCTTTTGAGCTCTGTTTCATTTTTATAAGACATTTTTTTCTCGGACTTTTTAAAGTAAGTGTTTTGGATTGGAGTATGTATTTTTTGAAAAAATTTTAAAATGATTTTTTTTTTTTAAATTAAATATTTTGTGATGCTTTTTCTAATTGAGTTATTGTCTAAATTTTTTAAGGAAATTTTTTGAATTTCATACTCTATTATCATGGGAAATCGAAGGAATTGTGCGAGAAAATATGATCGAAAAAGAGACCCTGAGGAACGTAGAGAAGAAATGAGACAATCTCACAAAATAAAGATAGAAGAACTCTCAAATATTGAAGGGGAAGATCACCCTCAACTAGAAATTGAAGCAAGTATGTAAATGTGAATATTATAATTTATTGATATATTTAAAATTTTCCTAGTGTAAAATGTGAAGCTTAATTTTTATTTGATAAACTAATTTGAAAAATATTTTGCAATGTAAATAGAGAGAGATATTCCTCAAAACATTGATGATGAGATACAAAATTTTGAAAGAGAAAGTGAAAGAGATATTGAACCAATGATTGAAGATGGTGAAAATATTGAAAGAAATTCAAGTGAAGAAATTGAATCACAAGGTGTGTGTATATATATATATATATATATATATATATATATATATTGAACACATGCACATATTATTGAAATTATACATATATTTATTAATTTAGTTATTTATTGAATACGTAAACTTATTATGTACTATTTATTCAAATATGTACAGATGAAATCAGTGTTGATGATGGGATTTTAGAAAATGTTGACACTCACACATATGGAGATAAAAAAACCTGACCATTATATACGATATCGTGTTAACCGCATTTTTGAAATGTATTTCATAAAGGAGCAGGTGACAGTTCAAGCTCAAATGTTGAAAGGTCTCCTATCATTAAGGAAATTAAAAGAAGCTACGACACTACTGGGTATTCGAAAATCAACCAAAGATTAAAAAAATGAAGAAAAATGTGATACAAAATATAAGTAGTGCTATAAATTCAATTAGGAGATCTAGACAGAAAAATGTTTCAATTGTACATAGAGGAATACATATGGTAGTGGTTTCATCAGGTACTAAAGAGAATCGTTTGGTAACATCTATGGCACGAGAATTAGGAACGTCGCGAAAAACTTACAAACATCGGAAATTTCGGCTGCAAATTGATGTAAATGATGAACTCGCTTGTTGGAAAGCTATTTGTAGGCAACCATACAAAGATAGACTTGGAGAAAATATTAAAATATATATATATGAATATTGGAAGAACAATTCGCGTGCTTCGCCAACTGCAAAGCATGTGATGCGAAGAAAAATAAAATGAAATCAGTACAAAGAACATGAAAAATATTTCTTGGAAACCACTTAGATAGAGTTATTCAACAAGTTCAAAGAAGAGGATCGTGAAACTCATGTTTCAATCAGTGCTTTTGTTCAACAAAAACCATGGTATGTAAAACCTATCACCATACATGACAATTACTGTTGCCGTTATCATGTGGAATTTGAGTTATATTATGACACATTCCTTGATTTTGGTAGAACACTATGGAAGGATTCACCTCCTCTTTCCACTATCCGTGATTTCATATCTCAAATTCTATGTGAAAGAGAAAGAAATGAACTATTTTACAAAAATAAATGTGTTGGTGGTAAAAAATGCAATCATTGTGGAAATATTGTCGATCATGACATCCCTTGCTTCTCGACTTATTTGAGAAGTCGCATCCATCTCTGACCATAGAGTTTCGACCCGAAAAGGTCGACTCACCAATGGTGGCTCAGGGCGAGGCAACTCCACATCTCGCTTAGCGCCCTTATGGTCATACAATCAACCTTTCCCCGGACCAAAAAATTCTGACGGAAGGTTATTGTAGTTGGGTTCCATATTCAAAAAAAAATTCTGCGTAAAACAATTGTGCAAAATAAACAGGAACCTCGTCGTTCCATGGGAGCCTTCCATAGGCCGCAAGGTGCCTATCATACAAATAGTGAGCTATATTTGGGTGCTTGAAATATTGCACCTTAAACATTTTTCTTTTTGGCCCTTCCTTGAAATTAAACATTGACTTTGCCATATCTTTTGTAACTCTTTGTTTTACATCCTCCCATTTATCGGGACCCATTACTGTTTCCTTTCTCTTTCTCATCACTTCTACAAATGTATTAGTCATTGGCCCAAGATTTTTGTACACATTTACAATTTCGCCCAATGAATGTGTAACTATTTTGAGGCTTTGTCGACCCTCAGTAGGTAGAGTCAAAGCCACGATATCTCTCCGCAATTTTGCATGAATTTGTTGACACCTTTGTAAGGTGCATTGCACCATGTTTCTTTCCCATGGTATATCAAAAATGTTGGCTGGATAAGTTGTGGTGGGTAGACAACCTTCTTCTTGAATGTAGCATTCTGCCTTGCATCTATTTTGACCAATATTTGGAACATTTTCAGCCTCTACATCAATATATATAAAATTTTGTATATTAGAAAAAACACATGTAAATAAATTTGTACAAATTCAATGAAAAAAATATTGAAATTGATGGCAACCACGACGTGGTTGGTTAGCATCTTCTCCACCCTGAAACTATTGAGACCAAGAAGGATCCTGCTGAGAACCAGAACTAGAATGACCTTGCTGAGAACCAGTACCACCAGCCGTTGATTGGCCTCCAGGGGAATAAATATCACCACCTTCACGCAACCTGGTACTACTCATTTATGGCCCTCTAAGGGGATTTGAACCACTACTAACCTCTCGAGACGAGAGAGAAGCTTCATAAAGAAATACAAATTTATAATCAATTGAAAAATACATTCATGTGTACATATAAATACATGGACATATTCATTGATTAAATTGTGTGAACCATACCATGACTGGGTGAACCATGGGCATGCTCCATGGATGGAGTAAAGACCCTTCTCCTCTTAGCTCCTAAAAAATAAAAAATGAAACTTATTAACAACTAATTTAACTCACAAAATTAATAAAAAATCAATTCCATATGTACACACATGTATGGAGATTTAAGATTATATTTAAATACCATGAACATCCCTCGATCCCTAATCCCCCATATGGGATTTTGTTGATCTTCGTCGTTCATCCTCCATGATATATATATCTATTGGTGGACATTTACACAAAATAAATTTCAAAAAATTAATGTAATTTAGTGTACACAAATTATGTAGAGCACAACTTTCAAAGCACTAATTAATGTGCAAAACTCAATTTAAGAAAAAAAAAAATATATAAAATGATAAATTCATCAAATTGCGCTTTACATGGTGGGAACACACTTGGTATAAAATTGAAAAAAACACATGGTCATTAAAAAATAAGTGAAACTGCATTTAAACAAACTCCATTTAAACAAAAAATTGTTGAAGTCCCTGCAATTTAATTTTGTAAAAATGTGAAGTTCACCACTTGTTGCAAATGTGAAGTTCACCAAGTTGTGCTTTACATGGTGTGGTGGGAGCACACTTGGTATATAATTGAAAAAAGCACATGGTCATTAGAAAAGACACATTTATAAGTACAAAACACACACATATCCAAGATATGTTACAATGTCCATCAATAAATTTTGAAGGAGAGCGTCTCAACACTAATTCATCTTTGAGAGATGAATCTTGAATTTTTGAAGAAAAGCATCTCAGAACCAATTCATCTTTGAGAGATGAATCTTGCATTGGCATTGCTCTATATAATTATAATTCATCTTTGATAGATGAATCATAAATTGGCATTGCCCCACGCAATATATCAACAGACATCTTATTCACATTTGTACAATGCCTTATACTAAAAAATTGAAATTGGCTAACGATATTTTTTGCTATTCCATGCAGTTCTTTTAGCCTCTCATTCTTAACTTGGCACATGCCATTCATCTGGTTGCACACAAGTTCATAATTGGTGAAAACTACAATTCCATTTGATCCATACTCCATCATTGTTCCCAAGCCTTTTATCAATCCAATATAATATGCCTCGTTGTTTGTTGTTCTTCCCGGTATATTCATTTTCTTTTGGATGACTTTGCTAGTCAAAATATTGGAAAGCACATATGTAATCACTGCTTTCCCTAGATTGGGATAGCAAGAAACTTCTATGCATAATTTCCATTTTTCAACCATATTTAATGGTTTTCTTATCCCTGAAAAAAAAAAAACAAATTCAATAAAAAAATAAATTGAAATTTATTGCAAATGCATGGGAGAAATGACACAAGATCATGAGGTAAATGACATGTGCATGGTTTATCTTAAATTTTGACTTAAAAAGTTTATGGTCTATAATTCACATCTAAAATTAATGGGAGGAAGCCTTTAGTTTGTGGGAGAAATGACACATGTACACAATTTACCTTAAAGTGGTTGTGTTTTATGGAAATTAAAATGAAGAGCCTCTATTTAGATCTACTCCAGAGATTGATTGTAGGGTCATTTACTAGATATGTCACCTTTCATAAAATATGAGATCCAGAGGCTACCTATCCCTTTACAGACTCTGCCTTTAGAACTTGTAGAAGTTAAGAAATTTACATTGACAAATTTACTTGTGAGAAATTTACATTGACAACATATAAAGATTCAACTAGGCTTGTGAAAAGTACAAGTGGACAATGTATATTTCTACTTAGAAGAGTCTTTGGTTTAATGGTTAAGCAAGAAAGAGTCGTTACTTTCTCTATCTAGAGTAGAAGTGGAATACATAGTAGTTACTTCTTTTTAAGTGTTTTTGATGAAATGGGCTCTACAAGATATTAAGGTTAATTTATTTTTGAGTGAGTAGAAGTGGAATAGACTTTTTGAGTGTTTTGGATGAAATGGGCTCTACAAGATATTAAGGTAAGGTAAATTTATTTTTGAGTGTTTTGGATGAAATGGGCTCTACAAGATATTAAGGTAAATGTATATATCTATCAAGTGTTTCAATAGAAGTTTACTAATAATTTCAAAAATAAAATATTCTACTTCCTTCATTCACTATTTACATATCATCATAAAGTACCACTTCCTCACACAACAAGTCTTTGAGAAAATAGTGAAGATGGAATACATACCCACAAAGCCTCTTGTCAGAGAAGCATTTGAATATGTGAGAAACAAATTAGGAATAGTTCTTGTAAATTATCTTGTTAGAGAACCATTTGAAAATGTGAGAAACAAATTAGGGATAGTTCTTGTAAATTATTGTCACTTATTTGACTTCAAAAGAAGATCCTATGAAATTGAGTGCAATATCTATGTGGGAGAGTACACAATATCTAAGGGGGAGAATACAATATATTTGACTTCAAAAGAAGAGCCTATGAAATTGAGTGCAATATCTATGTGGGAGAGTACAAAATATCTAAGGGAGAGAATAGATATAAGGAAGGAATAAAAAGAGTAACAAAAAGAATATGATTGTGTCAATAATTTGAAGTAGTCAAGAAAGATAAAAAAGGACCATCAAAATTGAGTGCAATATATATATGATATCTATATGATCAAGTGTCAATAATTTGAAGAAAATAAATATAACAAAGGACCATCAAAATTGAGTGCAATATCTATATGATTGTGTCAATAATTTGATAATTTGAAGTAGTCAAGAAAGATAACAAAGGACCATCAAAATTGAGTGCAATATCTATGTGGGAAAGTACACAATATCTAAGGGGGAGAATACAATATAAGGAAGGAATAAAAATAATAACAAGAAGCATATGATTGTGTCAATAATTTTAAGTAGTCAAGAAAGATAACAAAGGACCATCATCAAATTCAAATTGAAAGATCAAGTAGTCTTCTTCATGAAGAAGAAGCATTAACTAGGTTAATCATTTAAAGGGTTCATTTTTTAATGAAAAATTTATGAAAAAAAAGTACATACATGTACATATATAATTTATATAAACATGTAAATAAATATTCTCAAATGTACATGGTAGTATTATAAATTTTCATATCTAATTATAAATTTTCATATTTAATTAATAGATGTTGAAGATGAGTCTAGCGCATTCTTTATTGGCATTATCATAAAATTCTCAAAAGCTCCTCCTGAATCTAAAAATGAATATGGAATGAATCCTAAAAATGAATATGGAATGAATCATTGTACATTATTATAAATCTTGTATTTAAATGAAATTTGATCTATGAATAATATGGAATGAATCATTGTACATTATGATAAATCTTGTATTTAAATGACATTTGATCTGTGAATAATATGGAATGAATCATTGTACATTATGATAAATCTTGTATTTAAATGACATTTGATATATGAATAAAAAAGAAAATGGGATCATCTCTTCATATATATATATATGTGTGTGTATAAGAGAGAAATAAAAATCAAAGGTAATTCCACCAAGCTTAAAGGAGCATGTCCTAATACATTAATTTATGTCCTAATACATTAAATTATGTTTGGTTTCTAGAAGCATTAATCATGAAGAGTCATGAGATCCACATTTCGACCATACTATTTGCAAGTTAAAGGAGCATGTCCTAATACATTATTATGTTTGGTTTCTAGAAGCATTAATCATGAAGAGTTATGAGATCCACATTTCCATCATACTATTTGCAAGTTCACATTTCCATCATGCTATTTGCAAGTTCTATATGAAGATATGTAGTCTAATAACTAATTAACAAGTTGTGATGTCCTAATACATTATTATGTTTTTATTCCATCATACTATTTGCAAGTTCTATATGAAGATATGCAAGTTCTATATGAAGATATGTAGTCTAATAACTAATTAGCAAGTTGTGATGTCCTAATACATTATTATGTTTGGTTTCCATCATACTATTTGCAAGTTTTATATGAAGATATTTAGTCTAATAACTATACAGTATAGCCCATATAACATATAACGGCCTTTGATAATATGAGAAAAGAGTAAAAAAATAGAGAGGCCTCCCAACAGAGTTCCACCTGTTCATCAAGGTAAGAAACATAATATTAGAAGTGAAACAGTGACACCACTGAACATATGTGAATTTAGAATGATTTCAACTCTTCAAAGGAGAAAAAACCCCGTTTCATATATTTATAACAGTTCATATACAAAATCCTCTTGATATACCCATAACAAGTTAACAAGTATAAAAGTAAAATTTTGCCTCATACAGAAATACATCCAAAAAAGACAATATGTAGTCACATTAAAACAGTAGAGCATTCTAGTTCAATCATTATTCTTGTAAAACAAAGTTCCCTTCACCCTCATATGCCTAATTATGGTCGTTTAGCTACAGTCTATCCACACCATGAGCGATTACAAAAAATAGTAAAGGTTGCACATTCCAGTGTTGATGAATTGAGAGAAGGCTCAGTAATGGCATAAGCTTAACAGTCGTGGTAAACTTCCATGCATAGGTGGAGAATCAGCTAGAGTGGATGAAATTGATGGATCCACAGGAACAGTAACAACTGCAACAACCGAATGCATATCATACTACCAAAAATTCAACATACACCTTACAGCAAAAGGTAATGAAATTTAAAGAATAATTATGGTTGTTTAGCTATAGTCTATCGGAACCATGAGTGATTACAAAAAATACTAAAGGTTGCACATTCCACTGTTGAGGAATCGAGAGAAGGCTCAATAATGACATAAGCTTAACAGGGGTGGTAAACTTCCATGCACATGTGAAGAATCAGCTAGAGTGGATGAAATTGATGGATCCACAGGAACAGTAACAAATGCAGCAACCAAATGCATATCATACTACCAAAAATTCAACATACACCTTATAGCAAAAGGTAATGAAATTTAAAGCATAATTATGGCCATTTAGCTACAGTCTATCCACACCATTAGTGATTACAAAAAATACTAAAGGTTGCACATTCCAACGTTCAGGAGTCGAGAGAAGGCTCAGTAATGCCATAAGCTTAACAGGGGTGGTAAACTTCCATGCACAGGTGGAGAATCCTGATTGTTCAGATAATAAAATTGGTTCTATTAGAGATAGGTCGTATTGATGACCAAGAAAACTCTGGGGAAGAGGCAAGCTCCACCTTCACTGTTGGTCCCATTAAGCCCAGCCTCAGTAGAAGTGTGTAGCAGCACTGGATGGACGGTCTATCCGCCCCTAAGTGGTATTACCAGTAATTCCAGAGGAGCTACTGATTCAGTGATTTATAGTCCTGATAGATTATTGGCTGACTGGGGCTAGCAATGAACTTATGGTGGGCACTTAATGAGAATCCATATTGGCTGTGTATGGAAAGGGGGAACCCTCTGACAATGTGATTGGGATATATGGGCTATTGACTGGCTAACGAGATCCTGGGTGCAATAATAACCAAGGAGCTCGACCGAGAGAGGAACTTTAGTTGCTCTCCAAATGTCTTAGTGCGTGTCATAACACGCTAAGAATCAGCTAGAGCAGATTAAATTGATGGATCCACAGGAACAACAAGAATTTTTTCACAATGTTTATCAGCTAATTGACATTTCTGGGGATGGTTTTGTTAGCCTATTGACTGAATCTAGGCAGACCAAGGATGGTCTCAAGCTACCTACTGATGACCAGCTGGTGGTACAGATCAAGGGAAAGACCATTGTCATTACTGAAAGACCATTCTTATCCATCAAAAAACACAAAAATAGCTATACACTGAGACAACGTTCCAGAGCTCAAAACGTTTAATTTTACTTAGTTTGCAATCATAAAATAGATATGAGCCAAATAAATCTAGAATTACATTTCAACTTGATCTAAACTTCCATGCACAGGTGGAGAATCAACAACAGAAAGAATTCCTACCTGGTGGTTCGCTTGATGTCACCGCAGATAATCACCAATAGAGCGGAAGTAGCCCCAGACCAGCAACAGCACCACAACAATTCAACGAATAGAGCAGAAAGACCAAAACGCGCGAAGAAACAAAGCACAGAAACACAGAAAATGCGCGAAGAAACAGAGCAAAGAAACACAAAAAAAGCACAAATAAACAGAGAAAAGAAACATAGACGCGAGAAAACAATGAAATTCGTGGGCGATATATCTATAAGAAATAGTTCGGCCGAACTCTTTTAAGAGTAAAAGTTCGGCTCAACTACAAGTTCGGCCGAAATTTTGTTGCCAGTTTTCCCATCTCCGATGAAAACTCTGTTTTCCCACGCCGTCAGTGTGCTTTCAATCTAAACGGAAAAATGAGTTCGGCCAAACTTTATCATAAAGTTTGGCCGAACTATTGCCGAAAAAAAATTTCCACCCCCAATTCTCACAAAAGTGTAACCCAACTTCACATTTTAGCCCATTGTCGAGAGTAAGATGAGCCAATCACAATAATCAGTGGTGATATACTTGATGTTCAAGGCCTATTGGAAGATTTCACCCTTTCAAATTACATTAGTTTATTTTCAAGCCCAATCTTTTAAAAATAACTTGAAAAATTGTGAGTATGCCTCCATGAACATGTATAGTTGGAAAAAGAAGCGAAATCAGCTTTTCGGCAGCCACCATTCAACAGTAGCAAACACTGGTTTTGCAAAAGAGTATGTAACTTCCTGTTTTAGTCTTTTAATTTATCTATTGTTGCACGAATTACTAAGATACATTTAAAGTTAAACATTCAAAGTTAGACATTAACACATTAATTTTTATTTTAAAGTTTTAATTAAAAATGATATTTCTTATTTGAGTAAAAGGTGAAAGTAACTGTGTGGTAAATTTTTCCAAGAAACCGAGTAAGAGGTTGAGACAGTTGTGACAGTTACCTTCCCAGAAAGGATTTAAGGACAAATCCTAGAAAGGAAGGGGTTCTGTGTGGAAAAGAAGAAGGGGTTAAGTAGTGGATGTTTTGGGACTTGAATATCTTGAGCCGGGGTGTAAACTAGTGGAACTCAGAAGTTCACCCTAGTGTAGCCAAATTGGATTTTGTGAAAATCTTGAGGTCTGATTGCCTCTCTCAGAGAACTACCTCAATCTAGATGAGGAGCAAGGGGGGAGCAAAAGACGTAATCGCCTCGCTCAAGGTTGGGAGGACCGACAGTTACTGGAAGGACCGGTAGTTATTGTGGAAAACAGGTATATTCTACCATTTTATGTTTACTATTAGAATTTGCAGTAGGGTGATGTAGGACAATTAACTGTAGAAAAATTTATGACTTGATTATCTATGTATATATATGTTCATGCTCAAAAGAAAAGAACAGTAGAACAATTAATTACTAGTTTTAGTAAATAACAGAGCCAAGCTGTTGCATTTAAAATTATCTCGTTGTTTATTTTAATTTCCAGAATTAATTCACTGTTTTATTTAAAAACATATGACTACCTACTGTTCATCAACGTTTTACGCAGATGTAGGAAAATTCACCTATTGCTGTAGTATTTCATCTGAGAACACACATTATTGGAAATACTTGATATTTACAATAGAAATAAATATATGAGGAAATTTCTATTCTTTTAAGAGTAAGAGAGTATATGATATAACAGTAAACTTTAAAATTCAAGAGAAATAAGCTACCATTTTAATTTAGAAGTTTCTTTACTGATAAAATAGGAAATCGGAAAAACCTCTCAGCCACAGAGGGTTTTATACCACATGAGTGAGAAATCGATTAGTTGTGGGTTTCAGACTAGAACTCTACAAAGGGGGGCTCCAATCCGAGTCCCGACAACTCTCTACCAAAAAAAATGATTTTAATAATGAGGGTTTTAGTATAAAAACCTTTGAACAAAACAAATAATCAAATAATCAGAAGAACTTCAATAATTAAATAAAGAGACAGAGTTGTAGGCCTGGTCGTAAGAGCCGGCACCGCAACAAAAACATGGAAAACAACTTTCTGATGAAACCTTCTAATTCAACGCATACTTCATTTAGAGTAACTAAAATTGCAGTTAGAAATGGTATACAACCATAGAGAAAGACCAATAACGCATGAATAAGACAAAACTGGTATATGGATTAATTTTCTTAAAATATTATTCCACAGAGATAAATAAAGAGTCTTAAAAAAATATATGTTAGTCCTTAAATTGAGACGAGTAAGATTAAGCATAACGATGTCACAGATATACTTATTACAAATGTAATGAAAGAAGGAGAAAAGAGAAGAAACTAAATATGAGATTAAACCCATGAATATTCTAGTTTAAAACAAATTAAGAAACTTGAAATATAAATTCTTCCTCATTGAGGATATGAACAAAACTTTAACATAAGTGGACAGTCATCCATGAGAGGCAAAAACTTAAGTTAAATCCATGACTAAAGCCAAAGAAAAATGAAGACCGAGACCTGCAATGTATGAAGTGAATGGGAAAGTGAATTACAAACGGAAATATCCATGCTTAATATAAATAAGTTCAACAAAGGACAGCGTCTAAATTAAATATTTTGGAGGAAGGGAAGAAGGTTGCCTTTCTTTGCATCGAAAATAACCCGAATTAAGCTCCAAGCTGTGCCTCGTAGAGACAGAACAAAAATCAAACTGTCAGAAAATCTGGGTAATAAAAATTGTATAACCTTAATACTCATAATAAATATCTGTGTAAACAAAAAAAAACAACACTTAGCATTCAAAGAAACTTACTGTAGCATTCATCGTTGCAATGGCACGCAAGGGAAGGTCGGGGCTATCTGAGCGGCGGGATTTTTATCTTAGAACAAACCTTAAAAAAATTGTCGAGAAATATAGACCGCCGTTAACAGTTCTCTTACACCGTAGTAGAAGATGAGAACAAGAAATAAATAAAGATGAACCATGTCCAAAAACCCATTCTCACCAGTGGAACCCCATGACAGAGGAGTCAAAGGAAGAAGGCCTGTTGTTGCAGAGCCAATTTTGGCCACCAAGAAGGCAAGAATGGGATAGAAGTGGGAGGATGGGGGCGTGTGGTTACCCTAACCCACCTCCTCAGCCCACTTCACCGTTGGATGTGTCTAATGCATGATCTATGGTGGAAGAGGCGCCAAGCAACCCGACAGATGGAATCCGTAGCGCAAGATTCGAGAACCAAAAGTGGAAACGTAAATGAATCATAGATATTTATAAAGAAATTGTGCTGGAAACGGGATTCAGAAGCCAATGTGTACATCATACATTTAAAGACCTGTACATTGAGTAGACGTGCTGACATAATAAAATAAATGCCAAATCTCGATGCCGAAGTTTGTGCAATGATAATTAGAGTTTAGGAAATCTAGGTTGCAAATGTTGTGTAAATTTTGAATGGATTTAGAAATATAATGACGAAATGTTTCTTAATGTCAAAAATTACAACAACAAATGACATAACCATTGTTAAGGCTTAAGCGAAATAAACAATGTTTACATTCTGGCAAAATAAATATTACCTTTTTACATACTTTCAATCAGAGTTGATGTGAAGTGTAAGTGTAATATATATATTCACTGTTTTAAATATGGTTATTTACATGTGGGGGTGACAGAGTACAACAAAGCTTGCTTTCCGTTCTCATTGCCACATACATTATTCATCTAATAACAAACAACCCAAAATCCATTGATTCACAACATGAACACATCAAGTATTAAATGAGAAATTCAATCAATATCATATTTGAAGCGTTAATGACAACTAAAACACAATTTTTTTAAGTCTTGCACAGAAAGTATTACAAGGAATGAAGTTCTTTTGGTCCTAAAATGTTTCTCTCATGATAAGTGTCCGAGGCTAGATGGATGGCTCGCAGAATTCTTCATTTTCTTTTTCGACATCATGGGAACTGAAATAATAGAGATTGTGTCCAGAGCAATTCCGGACTTGGGGATATATGTCGGCTAACCTAAATTCCACTTTTATTGCTTTAATACCAAAATCAGCGGATACACAGTCTTTTGGAGATTTCAGACCCATTGCACTCTGTAATCTAATTTATAAAATTACCTCAAAAATCATTGCAAACAGATTAAAGTGTACCTTATCAGGCCACATATCTAAGGAACAATATGGATTTTTACAGGGGCACTCTATACATGATGTTGTTGCTGTTGCTCAGGAGGTACTTCAAACTATGCACATGGAAAATAAAGAGGCTGTTGTGATGAAAGTTGACCTTTATAAGGCATATGATTCAGTGGATTGGTTGTATATCAGGTTAGTACTGCTCAAGATCGGGCTGCCCATAAGGATCATTAAATGGATCATGTCCTGCATCTCCACGGTCAGATATGCAGTTATTATAAATGGACTTCTGAATCCTTTTTTTGAAGATGTTGTAGGTTGGCATCAAATGGCTTTACATACCTTGGTTTCAAGATCAAGCCATGTAGTTACAAGAATAAGGATTGGATGTGGTTGATTGATCAGTTCAGGGTGCGGATCAACAGATGGACCCATAGATGGTTGTCAATGGGAGGTAGACTTATAATGATTCAGGCTGTTCTTTCACAGACGATGGTCTACTGGGGCCATCTGTAGTATTTTCTTGATCAGATTATTGTCATGATTAATAGAATCATTTCCCAGTTTCTTTGGGGGGGATCCAGTTTGACACAAAAATATCACTTATGCAGATTGGAGGTTTTATGTCGACCCAAAGCGCATGATGGGTGGGGCATTCTGATCGCACAGGTTTTTAACAAGGCTTTGCTGGTTAAATCCTTTTGGAGGGTTATCAAAGGACATAGTATGTGGAATGCTATCATCAGATGCAAATACATAGATGGAGATGCCCTCCATCAATTACTCTGTAATGAGTTTTCATTTCCTCGGGCTATATTAGCCATATGGAGGAGTTTTAAAAATGTGTCGGGGCATGTGGCCAAGAGATTGACCTGGCTTTTTAGGGACGATTGTCGTATTCCTCTATGTTTCAAGAATATATTATGTGTTCCACAGTAATCCGGTCTTTCGGCCCACCTTCTTCATCGCCTTGCTCATCGCGGAATATTCCTCCTATCGCAAACTATTCACTATTGGATATTTGGTGCTCCGGTCTATAAAACAGACCAGCAATTGGGCCTAGCAGGTATGGATGCTGATGAATGGTGAAATTTTCTCAATACCTTAAGAAATGCCGGATTATGTTATGGCTAAGGCGGGGATCAGATAATCTGGGATGGGCCTCTTAAAGAAAATTCAGTGATTGTTAAGGATGCATATCAACACATTAATTCTTCTTTATATACGGAACAGATCACTATGATTTTCTCTCCTTTCTGGCGTAGAAAAATTCCTACCAAGATCTTACTGTTTGGTTGGCTAGTTTGGAAGGGGAAAATTCTGACTTGGGATAGTCTCATTAAGTGAGGGAAATATAGACCCGACAGATGTGATATATGTTGCAACGATGAGGAAACCATTGCACACCTTTTATTTCGCTGCCTAGTGGCTTTTAACCTATGGAAGCTGTTCGACCCATATCTTATTGATCCCTCATGGAACCCGAAGGACTTCATTTTGGTTGCGCTTGAATGGGACAAGCTGAAAGGAAAATTCCGGTCTCTACCTTTTTTCTTCATTTGGGAGGTCTGGCTCACCAGGAACAAGCTCATTTTTGAAGGTAGGCCTTTTGTAACCAATTTGGTATATTCTGCTATCATGAGATGGATTGATGAACAACCTCTTCCACAAATTAAGATTTTGGATGGCTCTCACCGTATCTGACCACATGAGATACCCATCCCTGCTATATTTTTTGATGAGGCACGTGAGGAGGGCATTATTGGATGCGGTGCCTGGATAAAGCTGTCACAAAGAGAAAGGATCCACATATTCTGGAATGGTGGGTCGGGTACAAACAACAAAGAAAAGATCATGGCCTTATGGGGGGGCCTCTTGGCTGCTAACAATTTAGAATTACAGAATGTTAGCATATATGGAGATTCCAAGCTTGTCATTGGATTGATCACAAATAGCATCAGCTTGATATATCCAGACTTACAAGGTTGGATTCAAAGGACACAGAGGTTATGATAGAGGTTAAACTGCCCATCTATCAGCCATATATACAGAGAAAACAATACACGTGAAGATCATTTATCAAAACAGGGTATGAAAGCTAACATTGGTTTTTTGCAGGTCAAACAGTTCAGGGATGGCAATAAAATTTGGGATACATCTATTCCTATCCCTTAATCACTTTAGCCCTGTTACAAGCGAGCCTGATTTTTCAAGCGAGCCAATTTTCTCTTTTTGCTAAAATATACTGATCATCATAGGTGCCAGGGTGTTTGCACTTCTGCCCAGTTTTGGATTCCTGTTGATTTTCAAACCAGAGATGATCCCATTATTCTACTATGTACTGTGGTCCTCGGTTTTTTAGATCTTTCCACATCACATACGGGTCTGTCCAAAATGGTGGGATATAGGAGCTGCGATTTTGTCAAATGATATCTGTGCTAGTTTTCATCACAAGCGAGCCTAAATACATTAAAATGGATTTGGATGAACCTTATAATTAATCTTTCTTACCCAAATTCATATGCCGCTAATCTCCAGTTTTCTAATTAGTACAGGTTTACACAGTGGTTACACTAACACTTTTTATTACGTCCTATATATTTTTATCATACAGTCAAGTTTTTGGAAAATTTGCAGGGATATGTTCTAATATGATGGGGTAGGTCCTTCACCTCCCGAAATTCTTTCTGCCTATGTTTACAACACCTCTTCCTCCTTAGAAGGGGTATTGTTTTTAAAGGCTATGATATGATGATTTTCTCGCTTATATACAACTAAGAATGTAATGAAATGTTTTATGCACTGATATACATAATATACAACGTTTTTTTCTTTCTTAAAAAAAAAAGAAACATGGAGTTATCATTGTATTGACCCTCCATCGCATGCTCTTTGGTTGGAGGACAGGAGGATTGCATCTTTTTGGAAACCATAATTTCTATTTTGGGATATTAGTTATCAGTTTGGAGAGTTTATTAATATTTTTATGGAATTCATAATTTTTACCATGAAATACTAATTAGATACTAGTTACTAGTTTGAAAAGTTTACTAACACTTTTAAATTTTGAATCTCTTCACACTATCTAAACTTAACCCTCAATTCCATTCCGAAAAATACCTGATCCTAAATTCCATTCCAAAAAATACCTTTGAAAAGTGCTGGAAGAATCACCTCAGCCTAGAGATTCTAATTACTGATTTGGAAAATTTAGTAATACCTGCAACTGCAAGAGTTGATGTAACAAAAACCTTTCATTTCACTTATTCTTCCCAATCACAACTAACATAATAATTTCACTTGTTCTTCCGAATCTCAACTAACATAACATAAGAGATTTGAAATGCTTTTGATGAATAACAGACTTTAGTTGTGTTTGTTGTACTGAGCCTGCAATGCGATGTCTCTTACTCTTCCCAGACTTCCCGATAAAGACAACATCGTCCCATTTACTGACAAGGACAAAGGCTAAGATTCAGATTCCAAAAGGTGCAGTTCTGAAATTTTTTCTAGTGGGCAATTCCACCTGTGGTGGACAAAGGCTAAGGTTCAGATTCCAAAAGATGCAATTCTGAAAATTTTGCTAGTGGGCAATTCCATTTGTCTTAGTCTAAATAGCTTGTTTTTTTTCCTGAAATTCATGGATATTTAGACAAGGTTTGGGCAATTCCATTTGTCTTAGTCTAAACAGTTTGTTTTTTTCTGAAATTCATGGATATTTAAACAAGATTTTAAGAAAATTTAATAGAGATATTTGAAAATCCAAGTTGCAATTGTTAAATTTCAAGATTTTGTGTGTCTTACAAGTATTTTTTGATAGTGCTGAGTCCATTTTTACTATAAAAACATGATTCAAACACTATTGCAAGATTTCTTTAAATTTTTTTGCCCAAATTCCAACCACTTTTGACCATCCAGAAAATTCTTCCTCGTCCTTAAAATTCTCCATTTCACGCTGCAATCCAATCCTGCCCATGCTTTGCCAAAACACATTAAAAGATAATTCAGCCCCTTCTTTGGGAACTTGTTTAATTTTCATTCTAACTAGCCCAATACAAACCCCTGGAAAGGTGGGTGGCCCATGATTGGAACTTGTGATGCCTAATGGATACTTCTCATCATGTTCGCTATTATACACCTTCTATTGGGAGGGAGGTTCTACTTCCAATAGGTTTTCATCCATACCAAGTTTGAGAATCTTGATCAAAGGTCTTACAGTCCCCATTTCCATTTCATAATTGTTTAATGTTTGCTTTAGCAATGGAGGTTTGCGTGGTGGCAATCCGAGTGGTTTAGTGTGAACCATAACTTTTTCTATGCTTATTCAATTTCCAAATACCAAGTAAAACCAGCAACTGCGTAAGCAAGTTCCACTCTGATTGCATTATTATATCATTACTACATATTTTGACGCTTTCATCCAACCAAATTTGAGAATCTTGCTCAAATGTCTTACGGTCCCTGTTTCCATTTCATAATTGTTTAATATTTGCTTTTGGAAACGGAGGTTTGCGTGGAGGCAATCAAAGTGGTTTAGCGTGAACCATAACTTTTTCTATGTTTAGTCCATTTCCAAATACCAACCAACAGTTGCATAGGCAAGTTTCGTGTTGACTGCATTATTATATTATAATGATATATTTGATGTTTTCATGGTGATAGCAATATTATATTATTATTATATATTTTTACTTTTAGAATGGAATATGGAAGGAATTAGTTTATATTAGTGGGACATAATTTAAAGAATTGAGGAGAATTTTTTTTTTTTAAATTTTACTTATTAAATGGAGTGATTTATGTTTGTATTGTACATTAAGATATTTTTTTTATAAATGTAGATTTAATTAGAGTTTGTATGTAAAAGTTATGTTATTTTAGTGATTGTTACTTGTAGAAAAAGAGTTAGTTACTAATTATGAAAAATAATCTAATCTAGAATGATCAAATTTGTAAAATTTAGTTGAATATAAAAAATTAAACTTAATCATTAATTAAACTATTAAGATATGTTTAATAGTTGGTCCACTAGAAAGAAAAAGAAAAAATCTGAGAAAATCCCACCCGACATTGTCGGAGTTGGTCCGTGGTCGGTGAAATTGTTTCCCTTCGTGCGCCTTCCACTTAAAGCTATAGGCCGACCACTTTCGCTTTCAACTTGGCCCACTAACTGCTCCTATTGGCGATCCATGACTCACTGTTCTTTGCTTGGGACTGCGGGCTTTGTGCTGACTATCTCTCTTTGCGAACAATTCTAAGTTACCAATGATACCTGAATGCCTCTTGACGATGTCCAACCACGGGCAATGCGTTAAAGGAACATGCTTCACCGTCAATGAAATTTAATAAAAAGGCACTCGCCCATCTCTCTGCCCACTGCAAATTTCTCGACTCTTTCACGAGGATCACACACTCTCTCTATGGGATTTAACTTCTCGAACTTCCTATTCCTTCCGTTACTCTGCCCCGATTCCCATTCTTGACTTAAACGTTAACAAGCGGTTCTCTAGATCTATGCAGTGTATCCTTTGTTTTTTCCTCGGCAGAGGAGTTTACACGTTTAATTTTGGCTCTTCTGCTTGAGCACCACTAGCTTGCACCTTCCACTCAACACTTCTATACTTCAAATGCAAATTAATGTTAAAACAAGGTTATGCTACCCCTTTGAGTGGGCTGTATCCTGTATTCTGACAGATTTCGAGCAAAAAAAATACACAGACTACATTAACACCCAAAAGGTGTATTCAATAAGAACTATCTCTAATTCATTTAGATTGGATGAGCACATTTCCCTTAATAATGAAATGGCTCCTGCACCTGGCTCATGACTCATGCACATTCTTCATAACGTCCTCCTTATATGTAGACCATACATACTCTCTTGACAGAGCCTCAACACATTAGTTCAGATACACAAACAACACTGTAGGAAGACGTAATTCAGACAGGACCAAAAACACCAGAAAGTTTCAATAGTCTATTAAAATAAAACAAATATTTACAAAGACGAATGTTTAATGAGATCTCTTCCATACTATTTTGTTCTCTCCCTCTTCTCGAGGTCTCCCTTCTTATACATAAGATGTACAATTGGAAAATATCCCAACACAGAGATCATTTGGGACACCTGTCCCTGCAATCTGAAAGTAACTTACAACTTAGTTGAACACCTATTGCTCTTACACATGCACATTTGGGAAAATTTCTAGTTCAGAAAACCTACAACTAACCAAAACTGCCTAACCTCTGCCAGTCCAAGACTCATCTAGAGTCAACTAGAGTCAAGGCACTTGTACACACCTTAAAATTAATAATTCGGATGTACACAAATTTACATTTAGAGGAAAATTATTTTCCCCTTGAGAAAATTTCAGGACCTCTTTGGAGTCTACATCAATGCATTACTTAAAGATGATGCTCCTACATTAGGGTTCCCAGGTAGAAAATTTTGACCTCTTGGTCAAATGTATTTGATTCATCAAATCCTCCAATGTCCCAAACCTTATTTTGTAGTTGACTCCTCAAACTGTTGTCCTATTACCACTTTCTTGGATCCCCAACTGTGTAGTTGACTATCCATGCTTTGATACGCCTCATTGATTCTCCGAGTGTCATTTCAGACTATTCAATCTTCCATACTTCAATTTTTATCCTCCCATAAATTTTGCGGATGTATATTTGTGTAGTTACCCTCATAAAAAAATCACGTAAAAATATATAAGACCATGGTCGATGGGACATGTATTTTAAGCTGAATGTTGGGAAAAAATCCTAGCGGTGATTCATTTCGGTTTATTATGGCTAAAGAAAATTGGCAAAAACAAGGGCTAAGGCTTTAGAAGGAGAAAGTGGCATGTATTGGCATCTGTTTATGAAAATAATGGAAATTAGGAGAAAATGAAGGTGAAAGGTCACATGTTGCAAGTGAGGAGAAAAATGAAAGAAAATTATGGAAAATGAAGAAAATAAAGGCCTTATTGATAAAAAAGCTTCTGTGGATCAGTGGTCAAGACTTGGTTAGTTCAGTTTTGGAGTTCTCATTATTCTTTCTCTCTCTCTCATACTCTTGAGCCCTTGGAGTATTCTTGGAGCACTCTTGGAGAGTGTGACATACTTGGAGATTTGGATCAAGAAATAAAAGGAAGAGTAGGAAGACACAAGAGGACATCAAGATCGATATCTACAATAGGTTCTGAGTGCAGGTACCAAGTTGCATGTATGATTACCTCACTATTTTTGGCATGCATGGTATTTCATGATGTGGTTTCTTGATTATGATATGTCATTGGCATGGATGATTGCGAGGATTGACAATGGATTTGCCTAGCCTTGCCATTTCCTAGATAGCCATGGTTATTGTGGGTTTATTTCCATTGATTGTTTTATGATTGGTTCTCATGTTTTCCCCTTAGCTTGGGTTGATTTATTAGTTCCTGGGAGCCTTGGTTGGAAAAATTCTTTGAAAGCCCTATAATGACTTGGGTTGAGTTATTAGTCTCGGATCCTTTGTTGAACAAACACTCAGGAGCTTGACGAACAACTGTGGGTTGAGTTAATAGTCCTCGAAGCCTTGGTTGGACAAACGCTCTGGAATCCCTAGGTGGGTTGAGTTACTAGTTCTGGAAGCCCTATAATAGTTGGGGTTGAGTTACTAGTCCTGGAGCCTTAGTTGGAAAAATGCTTCGGAGCTTGACAACAACCGTGGGTTGAGTTACTAGTCCTGGAATCTGGGTTCAAACAAACACTTTGGAGCCTTGGAAGGCTTGGGAAGAGACCGATATGGTTATGGTTACTGATTTATGAACGTGACGTGGAATCACTTGTTGAGGGTTGAGGCAGGTTGGCCTCTAGAGCCCTTGTTTGGTTTTAATTGATGTGTTTGATAAAGTCTCACATTCATGCTTGGAATATGACACGGGGGTGATTGGCTGAAGTAAGATTTGACTTAGCCAATCTATGGTCGGGTGGAATGTGGAATTTCCATCTCCTGTTGGTTTTTACATTCAGTAATGAAGGGGTCATTCCTTTGGTATTTGGTATGAAAATGTACTGGTTATTCTGTGGATTCTATTGCTACTGTATCCATGGTATTTCTGTTGTTATTATGCTGGTTATAAGCATGTATTCTATTAGTGATGATGTATGGCTCTATCCATGTTTTTACTTGTAAATGAATGCATGATGTATCTATGGTAAAATAGATTGTATTGCAACTAATGATGTAAGGGATCAATGCTTCTTATATATTCTCAGATAAGTATGAGACCCCTATGCTTAAATCTACTATTTACACCTGTAGATTTAATGTTTGTGACATGTTTGACAAAATTACGCCTATAGATTCAATGTTTGTGGCATGTTTGACAAAATGGTTGTCATGGATAGGAGGGGTCTAGATGATTTCGTGTTGATGTGATTTCTTTTGTATCATTGTTCTTTTGTTATTTATCATCCCCTAAGTTTTCATAAAGTTCTAGGCAGTGATCGGGGCTCTAGGCCTAAAAAGGTGGTTGAAATCCTGAAGTTGCAAGTACAAAATTGGGCATTAGGGCCCTAGCCAAATGCATGAAGCGTTGTGCCTGGGGCTATAGCCTCCTGGCCACAAACATGTAGCCTTATGCCTGTGGATATGGCTTAAAGGGATCAAATTTTTAGTGTGACCTAGGAATAAGAGGCCTGAAGAGTTGGGTTTCCTCATGGGGGTGTTGTTGTTGTAAAAGGTATTTTTGATGTGTTTCCTTTGATTACACTTTCTTAAGGTCACCTAGGAGGTCGAATCTCATTATATTGACCTCTTGTCAAATGTTTACCTTGGTTGGCTGATTACTTGGGTAGATTTGGGATGAGAGTGTTACATAGTGGTATCAGAACATGGTTGAACTCTCATACTAGATGGGTGATGTTTTGATCATGTATTTATGTTGGTTTCATGCGTGTGTAGTATGCTTGTGGTGTATTTGTGGTTGTTACATACATATGGTGTTGGTCATGGTTACAGTGGTGTCTCCTTGGGAAATTTGTTGGCGTTGTTGGGACATGCAGCGTCATGTGTGTATGATTGGCTATGTGTTGCTACATGTTATACATTCATTGTTTGTTTATGCTTGGTTACATGTTGTTCATGCTTGGGTGTTGTCCGTGCATGCTTGGGTACATGTCGTTACATGTCATACATTCATTGGTTTTTCATGTTTCGTTACATGTTCATGGTTATGTATTGTCTGTATAAGTTGACATGGTTGATGTTGTCATGCATCGTGAGGTCATTGTATGCAATTAGGTCATCATGATGATATTGGTATGTTATGATTCTAATGTGTTGGCTGAGATAGAAGATGTAGATTGTCAAGGAAAATTTGCAACACTAGATTTTTGGGTAAGAGCATATCGTCATATAGGTATTGTATGTTTGGCATGTAGGTATGATTGGTTAATGGTTGTTATAAGCATTAGGGTTATGTGCATGATCGCTAGTTTATTGATTTTATGATTCCATACATGATAGATGTTATTTAATTAGTGTGATCATATGTACATGTGTCGGTTAGTCAAGAATGGTATTAACTTGATGATTATGTTATATGTTGTTGATGAATATGCTAACTTGTAGTTAGCTCGATGATTATGTTATGTTTTGTGAAAACTAAAGAGCCTCCCCTTAAGATACATTAAAGTATGAGTTTCTTATGTCACCTACTTTGTACTTGAATGTTTGATTATGTCATTTATCTGTTGTTTGCATGTTTTATTAGTTGTATGATATCAGTTTGTGTCTATGAGATTGCATGAAAAAATTATTTGGTCTTAAGATGG
Organism: Pinus albicaulis; assembly: GCA_034641835.2. Taxonomy (NCBI): domain Eukaryota; kingdom Viridiplantae; phylum Streptophyta; class Pinopsida; order Pinales; family Pinaceae; genus Pinus; species Pinus albicaulis. Next base: position 498,544,279 of record CM076579.1, read on the forward strand.
TTGCACTTTAGTATAACCAGGTGATAGTGGTAGCATTATGTATTATGAATGTTAGTTGATTATGATATGTTTGTAAGTCTTGGTAAAGGTTGACTTTAGTTAATAGATATGATGTCTTGATATTTGGAACCTGTGATTTACATGTGAGAACGGTTGTAGGGAATCATGCTTTGTATTAGCATGCTAAGCTAATAGTTGAATTGTTTATATAAATAATAGCAAGGTGATGTGATAACATATAGTAAGACTCAAGTAGAGCAAGGTAAGATAACTCATGTATTGTTATATTTATTTATGCATTGAAAATTATGTGTTTATGCCAATATGATGAAGGGATTACATGGCAAGAGTTTTCCATGAAATATTAAAGAAGGATTGGGTTGAGATTTCAATTGGAGTGATCTGTATGAGATCTTAATGAAATTGTGCTTGAGAGTTTGTAAATTGCAAGTGATTAAAATGAGTTTTTGTGAGCTTTTATGTTAATTTTTAAACACATAAAGCATGAAAATAAACTCTAAAATATACAGAAATAGTATACAAATGCACCATAATAATAACCACAACACAACAAATCATGAAGGAGTTCACCCCTCCTAGGCTATGTCTCCCTCATCCAGCTTCCAATGGCTTGGTCATCTTTCATTATGCTCACAATGGTGATTATATACATTTACACTGCTCAAATGTCTTCAAAACCTATTCCATCAGCATCAAAATACCCAAAAATGTCTGTCTAGTTTTTTTCTAATCCAAAATTGGTCAAAAACTGAAGACATTATGAACCTACCTAGTTTTGCTGCTAACTGCACCACAATTTCCCCAAAATCTGGACCGGTCCTACAATTTTCCCTTATTGCGGCTGACTGAGTGACAATTTTCTGGAATTCTAGACGAAATTATTAGATCATTAAAATGCCCAATAACACCTAGATTTTGAAATTTTTAACTATATGGTTTGGCGCATTTTTTTTTTTTTATAATAATAAACACAAACAATTTGATAAACTGTAGGCGATTTAGATGGACATGGTCAAAGTGATGTGACATGGGAGGTTAGAGTGGGCGGTTCATGCGGGTGGCTAACCTCTGCCATGCCCCCCGTTTCTAGTGAATGGTCATGTCATATATTGTTTGGGGGGTTAAGGTTAAGCCCTCACCCCTACCCCCATACCTCTACCACATGCATTTTAACATATATTTTCAGAACATATATTATAACAAGTAACTCGGTGGTCTGATGGTAAAATGTTGAGATGTTTGCAAGGTGGTCATGGTGATGAATCCCTCCACGGTGCAGTTTGGCCTTAAAATAAATTTTTGTGGCCTCCTATGCCATGTAGCAACCTTTGTTTGGGCCATGTGGAAAGATGCGGTTGGCCATCAACCACTGATTAGGTGATCATGTCCAAAGTTGAAAAAATGCTCAAAAATGGAATTGCTAAGAATTGGTTGCAACCTGAATGATCGGATAGAACTCGTTGTTGCGATTCTGGTGCCATGAACAAGACTCAAATCCGACGTCATATGTGAAAGTTATGCAGGTTTAAAGTTTTTAGTATCCTTCAAAAATCCAGTCGACCAAAGTTGAATTTTTATTTTGAAAATATTAAAAAAAGGATATTCTGAGAATATTCCTTGGAATATTCCCCAAAATATTCCAACTAGATGAATCATTTATCGACAAGTGGCAAGTTCGTATTTGATGTTGGGTTGACTTGTTTTGGGCGGACAAATCAGGCGTTGCCACGTGGTAGGCCCGGAGGCCACCACGTGGCCCTAGGCCACATTTGAATGGCATATGGTAAAATTTGTTGGGTCTTTACAGCATTTGAAATGGCTACCTCCTGCCGAATAATGCACACGCCTACCGTTAGGCCACAAAGGTGGTTCTTAACGATCATGGGAAGCCACGGGTATTTAAAGTTTAAACAACAAGCGGTTGGGTGGCAAAGGGGGCCAGCCCCCTAATACATATGAATCCGAGCCGAGAACCTTGCGCTTAAGGCCTTAAACAACGAAGAATATGGTTGATCAAACCGTATTACGTCTAAATGTGACCACGTTCAAAAACCGTTAACCAATGGTTTTAATGTGAAGGTTTAAATAAGGCCGCGGTTAAGACGGCGGTTCTAATGGTCCATGTGACCGTAATAAAACACATTTAATTTAACAACCAATGGTTCTGCCAGGTTTGGAGAGGATTCTGCCTATTTCAGCCTTCCGCCAAATTTGTCGAGTTAATTTGGAGTTAGCCCACATTTAGTGGGATTTTCAATTGACATTGGGCAGAAAATTTGATTTGAGCATAAATTCTTCAATATTGAACCAATTTGGACGAAATTTTGGTCAATTTAGGGTATTATGAGAATTATGGAGAGTTTGGGACAGGTTTTAGAGCCAACATAGGTGTTATTCAGCCACTCTTTTCTTCAGGGAAGCTTGGAGAGCCATTAGGGCCATCAGGGAAATGGAGCTGTATTGGGCTATACTTCACTGTTTGAGGTGAAAAAAAAGTCATTTTTAGCTTATTTCTATCTTATGAATTCAATTTCATAGCTGATTTTTCATATTAAGGCATATTTCTCACTGTATAACCAATTTGAGCAACTTAATAGAGCAAGGACATGCCTATTGGGAGCCTTGGACCCGACATATGTAGCCCTGGATGGGTGAACTGCCTCATCATGTTGCTATGTGTTGTTATGGTGAATTTTATCCATTGTGTATTTCTGATTTAAAATGTTAAACATTAATTTTAATTAACATTCCCTCACACATAAACTCAGAAACAATTACCAAAAACACTTTGTTTAAATTGCAAGACACAGAGAATAATTTGCACACTTAATTTAATGGAAATGGATACTTTGCATAGCATTACAAATAATTTCATTTTCAGATCAGATGGTATCGGAGCTAAGGATTTGAGCCTTAGAAGCTAGAGTTTTACTCAGTATTTTTTGTGTGCAAAGATATAGTTGATTGTTTGCAAGTTTTGATGCTTACTAGGCTTAAACTGAAGAGAGGTGAAGGACACTTGGTCAGTGCACAAAGTAATCCACAACCAAGAAGGGCCAAAGAGCCATCTCCAAGAGTCACTGAAGAAGCCTCAAGCATGTCTTCAAGAGAAGGAGAAGCTCATGAATATATTTATCCCAAATTAGAAGAACGAGTATTCCGAAAAGCTTTCCTAGACATGACAGAGATGGTGAGGATACTCTACCAAGAAAGGAATGATAGGCTTGTTGGAGAAGGGTCTAAAAACCAGAAAGAAGGAGAGCATTCTTCAGGAGGAAAGAAAAGTGATGACAAGTCAAAGAAAGGACACAGAGGAAATGGTGATCCACCATCCCCATCTTCATCCTCTTCCTCTACATCATCATCCTCAACTTCGGTGAATCAATCTCACAAGTCTAAAACCACTGGTAAAAGTCCATTTTTAAAGATTTATGTTAAATTTGAGTTACCTATGTTTAACGGTGAAGTCAATGCAGAGAAACTTGACAATTGGATAAGACAGTTGGAAGTTTACTTGAGGATACACAACCTTCATGAATACGACACCAAGATTCAGTTAGCCTCTTTAAGAATGGAAGGAGCAGCATTGGTATGGTGGGAAGCCAAGACCAAGGATGAAATTAAAAAGCATGGTAAGATCACTTTATCACTAAATTTATTTCCGCAATTAAGAAAAATTTTTATCCATTAGCTCATTTACAAAAGGCTATCATGAATTGGCAAAGTTTTAGACAACTTAAGGGACAAAGTGTTCAAGATTACACTCAAGAGTTTAGACGAAGGGCTTTATTACTTGGAATTGATTTGCATAGTCAAGATGATTTGCTGAAATATATAGGTGGTTTACACAACTATCTTATACATACTATCCTTATGTTCATTCCTACTAGTCTAGACGAAGTTTGTGTACAAGCTATTAATTTAGAGGCTATAGGTAAACAATGTTTTGATGGGAATATGGATAGTGAATTTAAAGGAAAAGGGAGGAAAATAAATGAAAACTATAGGAAAGAAAAAGGAAAGTTATTTTGTAAAAACTGTTCCAAAACGAGCCACGATGAAGACCATTGCTGGAAACTTCATCCGGAGCTGAAACCATAAAAATTTAAAACCAAAGATAAGGCCAAAGAAAAGGGCAAAACAGTTGAAACTGTTGAACAAGAGTTAGGGTCTGAATCAGGTGATGAAACTAAAAGCATAGCCATGGTACTAAAAAACATAAAGGGGAAAGAGATTGTTAAGGAAACAAATCCCAGTTCTAGCACTTTAAACTGTCACATAAAAGCTCCAAATGAAGAGAGGAGGATAGAGTTGTTTCATGTGAGGATAATCTCAAAACACACAAAGATAGACACATTATTTGACAGTGGGTCTCAAGAAAATCTCATCTCAGAAGACTTAGTCAAGAAGCTGAAACTTGAGACTATACCTCATCCAAAGCCATATCCACTTAGATGGATTGGCAAGGATGCTAATTTACAAGTCTCAAGGAAGTGAATGTTGCGCTTCGACATAATCAACTCATTATGTTGATTTGGTTGAATTAGATGTGGTACCACTTGACATTACATATGTTGTGTCGGGTAGTCCATATTTATATGATAGAAAAGTGATCTTCCATCTCCATGAGAACAAGTATCATCTATTCAAGGATGGTAAGGATTTTATTGTGAGAGCACATCTAAAGAAGCTAGAACCTTGTTTAGTCAACACAGGACAATTTAAAAGGCTTGTCAATGCAAGTCAAAATCTGACTTGTTGATGATTAAGCAAAAATATTTTGTACATAATACTTCTCATGTTATTTATAATGCAAATGATGATATGTTTCAGTCTGAAAGTAGGTCATCTTTGGAAGAAGATGACAAGATGTTGCAAAAAGTGCCTTTGGTGTCGAGAAAAAAGTGTCGGTGCAAAGTGGTGCAAGAATCCAAGAGAGGGTAAAGCATGCAAGCAAATAGGGCACAAATTTCAGCATGGGTCATTGTTGGTTTCATAATGGCAGATTGGTATGGCGAGAAAACTTGGTGGAGAATCGACACAAGTACATGACTCATTTGGAAAAAATTCGCCATAAGGACAATTGGCAAGGTGAATCTCAAATTTTGTTTTCTTTGAAGGTAGACCATTGTAGAAACAATATGTATTCTGTAAATTTGAAAAAAATTGTATCATGACTTAGTTAAGGTTATCAACAGTCAGTCCACGGATTCAAGGAAGAATTTATCCTTTTATGAGAAGCTCAATTTGATGAAGTTAGGAAGATTTCAATGGCTCAAGGTTGGAAGAGTGGAAAATCAATCTCCTCATCCTCAATTTCTATAAATCAGAGAGTTTTGGGGTCCAAAAGCTTCCCATTTAGGAGGTGTGATCAGGTGATCATGTCCAAAGTTGAAAAAATGCTCAAAAATGGAATTACTCATAATTGGTTGCAACTTGAACGAACAGATAGGCCTCGTCGTTGTGATTCTAGTGCCATGAACGAGACTCAAATCCGACATCGTATATGAAAGTCATGCAGGTTTGAAGTTTTCAGTGTCCTTAAAAAATGCAGTTGACCAAAGTTGACTTTTGACTTTGGAAACATTAAAAAAAGAATATTCCAAAGAATATTATGGGAATATTCCTTGGAATATTCCCCAAAATATTCCACGGAGTATTCCAATTGGAAAAATCATTTATCGACAAGTGGCAAGTTCGTATTTGATGTTGGGTTGACTTGTTTTGGGTGGACGAATCAGGAGCTGCCACGTGGCAGTCCCGGAGGCTGCCATGTGGCCCGAGGCTGCTTTTGAATGGCATATGGTAAATTTTTTTGCGTCTTTACAAGATTCAAAACGGTGACCTCCCGCTGGCTAACACACGTGCCTACCGTTAGGCCACAAGGGTGGTTCTTAACGGTCATGGGAAGCCACGCGTATTTAAAGTTTAAACAACAAGCAGTTGGGCGGAAAAGGGGGCTAGTCCCCTAATACATATGAATCCGGGCTGAGAACCTTGCGCTTAAGGCCTTAAACAGTGGATCATATGATTAATAAAACCGTATTACGTGTAAATGTGACCACGTTCAAAAACAGTTAATCGATGGTTTTAATGTGAAGGTTTGGATAAGGCCGCGGTTAAGACGACGGTTCTAACGGTCCATGTGACCGCAATAAAACACATTTAATTTAACAACTAGTGGTTCCACCAGGTCTAGAGTGGATTCCGCCTATTTCAGCCTACCGGCAAATTTATCGAGTTAATCTGGAGTTAGCCCACATTTAGTGGGGTTTTCAATTGACATTGGGTAGAAAACTTGTTTTGAGCGTAACTTCTTCAATATTAAACCAATTTGGACGAAATTTTGGTCAATTTTGGGTATTATGAGCATCCTGGAGAGTTTGGGACAGGTTTCAGAGCCAAAATAGGTGTTCTTCAGCCACTTTTTCTTCAGGGAAGCTTGGAAAGCCATTAGGGCCATCAGGGAAATGGAGTTGTATTGGGCTATACTTCACTGTTTGAGGTGAAAAAAAATCCATTTTTAGCTTATTTTTGTCTTTTGAATTCAATTTCACAGCTGGTTTTTCCTGTTTATTCATATTTCTCACTGTATAACCAATTTTAGAAACTTAATAGAGCAAGGAAATGCCCATTGGGAGCCTTGGACCCAATAGATGTAGCCCAGGAGGGGTGAACTGCCTTATCATGTTGCTATGTGTGTTATGGTGAAGTTTATCTGCTATGTATTTCTGATTTAAAATGTTAAACAATAATTTTAATTAACATTCCCTTACACATAAACTGAAAAACAATTATGAAAAACACTTTGTTTAAATTGCAAGACACAGAGAATACTTTGAATGGAAATGGATACTTTGCACAACATTACAAATACTTTCATTTTCAGATCAACCACCCAATGAAATTCAACCAAATCAGAACCAATAGAAACTCGACAAGTGGCGAGGTTTGACATGCTTAAGAAAATTACCTTTCAACCAACCAGAAGAGGCCACTTGGCACCATTCCACTGGCCTAATTTTTCCCCTCTCAGTGGCCATTTTTTAAAAATTTACCTCTTTCTGAAAACAGACAAAACACGTTTATGGGAGAATACAGTGTCAATTTTCCACGAAATGAGTTGTGCCAGTTTCAAAACGACAATATATACGTAGTCATTTAGGTTCCACACCATTCCGACAACTTTAATTTTTTAGCATAATTTTCAGCACCTGGTCACTTCTCCCAACTGGAAGATTTTGGACCCCAAAATATCACTTTCGGTTGTTCAATAGATGAGAGTAAAATTCCCTCACCTTTCCAATCTCGATCCATTAGGCCTTGCTTGGATTTGTGCCTTTGAGCCCCACACGAAGGTACTCCACATTTCCTAATTTTGAAGACCTTATTCTTCTGTCAAGAATGGTTTTTTGTTGTAGTTCATCAAGGTATTTAGGAGAAAATTCCTCTGTGAAAGGAATTTGAACATTTTCTCCTTGATCTTCAATCAAAGCCTGCTCATACAAACTTAATTTCTCAACATTAAAAACAACATAAATTTTCATATATGAAGGAAAATCCAACCCGAATGCATTATCAACAATATTTTCTAAAATTCTATATCGAATTGGTTTCTATTTTTTACCTTCTCCTTGAAGCCTTTATTTTCTAACGTGAAGCCAAAATTCATCACCAACTTGGAATTTGTGATCTACACTATGCTTATCATGCCTTGTTTCGTACTTGACTTGGCACTTTTCTAGTTGTTCTTGGACTGCTTGATGCACCAATTGGATTTGTTCATTGAACCTTTTAGCTTTGTTTATGTCACTATGACCATCAATAGCAACATCCTTTCCAAAAATTAAATAAAAATGAGATTTAGGTAAGTATCCCAAACATGCCTCAAATGGTGATGTTTGAGTTGAGGAGTGCTTCGCACAGTTGTAAGCATGTTGAATATAGTGCAAGTTTTCATCCAACAACTCAGGATGCTTGTTGCAATAACCACGAAGAAGACGCATCACCATCCCATTCACCACCTCTATTTGACCATCTATTTGTGAATGAAATACTGTACTCTTTTTCAATTTGGTGCCCATGAATTGCCACAAGCTTGACCAAAAGTTCCCCAAAAAGTGGGAATCTCGATCACTAATAATGGTTGTGGAAAATCCAAAATGCACCCATAAATTATGAAAGAATAACTGAGAATTTTTTTTAGATGTAATTTTATTTTTACATTGCATCAAAATAAAAATTTTGTTGAACCTATCCACAACTACAAAAAGATAATCATGATTCCTCTTTGACATAGGAATACCTCCAAAAAAGTCCATAGAAACACTCTCCCATGGACGATAAGGTACTGGAAGTGGAGTGTACAATCCTAAATTTCTATTGTTATGCTTACTAACAACACATAATGAACAACTTATAATAAAACATAACACACTTTCGAGCATATGAAGCCAATAAAAATACCCTTGTAGATGTGCCACCACCTTACACCGAAATGACCAGTAATTAGAGAAGTATGTGCCTCTCTTATGATGTTGAATCTTTCTCCCTATAGAATATAAAGCTTACCAAGATGGTACAACAAGTTATCATGCATGTGATAATCAAATTCCTCTAATTGGTTCCCTTGACTTAAAGTTGCATATACATCTTGAAAATCACCATCTAAAGCACATTGTTCAACATAGATATCATGCAAAACAAATTATGCTTAAGAATAGTAGTAGCACTAAAAATAGGCCTAGAAATCATGTCACAACTTTATTGTAGATACCTTTCTTATACCTTATCAATAAGAGGAGTTGTTGAAGAAAACCCATCCATCGAAAGTGCCTTGATCTCTGCAACTGTTTTTGCCATTGCAAGCATTTCAATGATTGATGATCAGTGTGAATGATTGTTTCCTTACCCATCAAGTAATGTTTCCACTTTTTCACACTTTACACCAATGAATATAACTCCTTTTCATATGCAGGATAATTAATCATTGCACCATTAAAAGTTTCAGAATGAAAACATATGGGCTTACCATGTTGCATGAGGACTGCACCCATGGCGTAATCACTAGCATCAGTCTGAATCTAAAATGGTTGCTCAATTATAGAAGTGCAAGTACTGGGGCTGAACTGATCTTTTATTCAATGCATAACATTTCTTTTTCTGTTTACCTCCCCACTGGAAGACCTACTTCACACTTGTCAATGTTTATAATGGAGCTATGATAGAAGAGAGGTTAGCAATAAACTTCCTCCAATATTGTCTACTCCCAAAAAACTTCTTACCTCAGTAACTATTTTGGGATTTTTCCTATTCAAAATTACATCAACCTTGGAGGGATCTATTTTAAATTCACCTCCTCCAACAATGTGACCCAAATGCACTAAATATTTTTTTCCAAACTCACACTTTTACATCTTTAAAAACAATTATTCTTTCTTCAATACATCAAGTAAATTTTTGACATGCATTACATGTTCTTCACAATATTTACAAAAAATTAAGATGTCATATAAGTAGAATATCACAAACCCATCTATAAATGGCCTCAATACATCATTCATCACATGCATAAAGGTAGTCGGAGCATTGCAAAGACCAAAAGGCATAACAAGCCGTTCAAACAAACCTTGTTTTGTCTTGAATGTTGTCTTCCATATGTCACCTTCAATAATTCTAATTTGATGATAGCCATTTCTTAAGTCCAACTTAGTAAAATAATTTTCATATTTCGATTTATCAATAAATCATCAATTCTAGGAAGTGGGTAGCAATTCTTTACCATAATTTTGTTCAATGCACGAAAGTCCACACACATGCGCCATGTTCCATCCTTCTTTGGCACCAAAACAATAGGTGACCCACATGGCGAAGTACTTGGTCTGATGATCCCTTTTTCCAACAACTTTTGAATTTTATTTTTAATTTCTACACTTTCCATCACTGACATCTTGTACATGCCAATGTTAGGAAGAGGACAATATTGCTACAATTGTATTTCATGTTAGATTCCCCTCTTGGGAGGAAATACATTTGGCTCCTGAAAAATCTCATGATATTGGTTAATAACCTCAACCAAATCAGATTTTAATTTTGAATCACAACCTTGGAAGGCTTCATTTTCAACATCATTATTTTTCTTGACCATTAAAAGCACACAATTCTTGCTAGAGTTAATGAGTCTATTCATTTTTTTGACATTTACAAGTGAAACATTTAGTTTCTATCGATGTGCTCTAACAATGTACTCTAATCCATATTTTAATAAGTGATACTTGTTTTCATGGTGATGGAAAATAGCTTTTCTATCATACAAATATGGGCTTCCCAAAAAAATTCAGAAATATCAAGTGGTACTACATCAAGTTCAACTTCATCAAGAAATTTTACTGTAATTGAAAATTTAAAGATTCATATCCTCGTAACATGTAAGTTTTCATTCTTGCATATCCAACCTAAAGAACAAGTTCCTGGATGAGGAATGGCATCTAAGTTTAATTTCTTGAATAACGCTTTGGAAATCAAATTTTCTTGTGAACCACTATCAAAGAGTGTATCAATTTTGGTGTGCTTTGAAATAACCCGAATATGGAAAATTCAATTGTGGTTTTCTCATCTTGAGTATCATGAGGAAAAATTCAAGAGATAGTGATTTCTATGTCCTACCTGACATTCCCATTGCTGTGATTTTTGTTTCATCTCCCGAATTTGAGCCTAAGTCATGTTGTGTAGTTGAAACTATCTTTTTATTCCCTTTGTTGTTAAAATTATTTGGTTTCATCTCAGGATGAAGCTTCCAACAATGAGCTTCATCATGACCCTCTTTGAAAAATTCTTGCATGTTAGTTTTTCTCCTTCCTTTTTGACAGATGCATTATTATTTCCTTTCACTTTGAACTTACTCTTACCCTTGTCTCCACTTCTGAATGGCTTCTTGCTACCCTCTTGTGAAATGTTTTTCCATCTTGCTTCAAGATGTGTGGCCTGAACACAAACCTCATCTAAACTCGTAGGATTAAACATAAGGATAATATGTTGTAAATAATGGGGTGAACCACCAATATAGTTCAACAAAGTGTCTTGTGAATTCAATTCTACACCTAATATCAAGCACCTTCTTCTAAATTCTTGAGTGTAGCTTTGCACACTTTCCCCCTTTAGTTGTCTAAAATTCTGTCAATCCATAATATCCTTTTGCATATAAGCTAATGGATAAAATTTTCTTATAAGTGCAGCAATAAAATCTATCCAAGAGGTTGAGACCTTACCATACTTTTTCATATCCTCTTCTATTTTGGCTTCCACAAAATCAAAGTAGCACTTTCCAACCTCAATGAAGCCAATTGAATCTTTGTTTCATCATATTTTTTGTTATGTATCTTGTAATAAACTTCAAGTTGGCAAACCCAATTGTCAATTCTTTCAACATTCACTTCACCATTATACATAGGGAGTTGGAATTTGATATCAAGTTTTAATAAGGAGTTTTACCATGCACCCTTGGGGTATGTGGAGGAGTTTGGGTAACAGTGGTTGTGGAAGAGGAAGAAGATGAGGGTGAGGATGGAGGTGAAGATGATGATGGGGAAGAGGGTGGTTATTCACCATTCCTTTTGAATGGTTATCATCATATCCTCCTTTTCCTCCAAAAGAACAGTCTCCTTTTGAAGGCTTGGAACTTTCACACTGCAATATTGAAGTCCTCTCTTCATAGAGAACCTTCATCATTTTAGTAATTTCAAATAAAGATTTTCTAAAAGTATTTTCTTCATCTGACATGTTATCAACTCCTCCTTCATGTGACATGCTTGTTGAAGCTTCAACTGCAATTTGAGGAAGAATTTGTGGTGGAGATTGTGGAAACTTTTCTCTTCTTGTCCTTGACCTAACTTGAAGACTTGCAACCACAATATTTCCTTCTCCTCTCTTGAGCTTCAACCTTGTAAGCATCACATACACTTGCAAACAATTAAATCCTCACAAAAGAAAAGGAAACTAAAGCTCTGATACCAAACTTGATATGTATGAGATCAGAATGAAATTATGCTTGAGGGTTTGTAAATTGAACGTGATTAAATTGATTTTTTGTGAGATTTTATGTTAACTTTTAAACACATAAAGCATGAAAATATACTCTTAAATATACATAAACAATAAACAAATGCACCATACTAATAACCACAACATAGAAAATGATGAAGGCGTTCACCCCTCCTTGGCTATGTCTCCTTGTTCCAGCTTCCAATGGCCTGGCCCTCTTTCATTATTCTCAAAATGGTGATTACATATATCTACAATGCTCAAATGGCTTCAAAACCTGTTTCATCAGCTTGATAATACCCAAAAATGCATTTCTAGCCTCTTTTTGATTCGAAATTGGTCAAAAATTGAAGAAGTTACGATCCTCCCTAGTTTTGCTGCTAACCCCACCACAATTTCCCCAAAATCTAGATCGATCCTGCAATTTCACACTTATTTCAGATAATTGATCGACAATTTTCCAAAAATATGGGCGAAATTGTCGAAGCATTAAAACTCCCAATAACGCCTAGCTTCCGAAATTTTGAACTATATGGTTTGGCACATTAATTTTTTTTTAACAATAAAAAATGGGGACAATTTGATAAACGATCAATGATTTAGACGGATGCGGTCACATTGATGTCAAATGGGAGGTTACAGTTGGCAGTTTGTGTAGGTGGCTAGCCTCCAACACACCCCTTGTCTTTGGCGAATGGTCGTGTCACATATTTTATTTTTTTTGGGGGGGGGGGGGGTGTGTGGGTGGGGTGCGGGGCTAAGCCCTGGTTCCCACCCCCATACCTTTGCCACATGCACATTAACATATGTTTTTGGACCATATATTATAACAAGTAACTAGGTGGTATGATGGTAAAACGTTGTGTTGTTTGCAAGGTGGTCACAGTGTCGAATCCCTTTGTGGTGCAATTTGTCCCTAAATAAATTTTTGGTGGCCTCCCATGCTGCCACGTGGTGGTCTATAGTTGGGCCATGTGGCAACATATGGTTGCCTAGTAACTACCCAATGAAATTCAACCAAAGTGAGCCAATAGAAACTTGAAAAGTGACGAGGCTTGATAGGCCTAAAAAAAATTACCTTTACCAACCAGAAGAGGCCATATGGCACCCTGCCACTAGCCCAAATTTTTTCCCCGTTAGCTACCATTTTTGAAAAAATTATCTGTTTGGGAAAATGGACAAAATGCATTTCTGGGAGCATATGGTGTTGTTTTTCTGTGGAACAAGTTGCACCAGATTCAAAATGACGAGATCTACATGGTCATTCAGGTTCCACACCATTATGAAAACTTTCATTTTTTAGCATAATTTTGAGCTATCATGAAGGCACTAGAACCATGGAGATTGAGTCATGGTTTTTTTTGTAAAGTCTTGTGTCTTTGGAATTTTGTGATTTTCTTGCGATTTATTTGCAGTTTTGATTACGTCTAGTGTATGGCCATACCGCTTTGTTTTTGGTGTCTTATTTCTATTGGTTTTCCTGGTTTTCTTCTTGTTCTTTTCTTGTTCTTATCCTTGTATTTTATTTTTTGAGTCTTGGGAATTGGTTTGGGAAAGAGGAGAGTTGATGTAGCTCGAGGAGTGTTTTTTCGTACCCACTAGGTAATGTAAGGCCCGCATGGAGCTCAGTTCATGAGTAAGCACAACGGAAGGTAAGAATATGATAGTCGGTTGGAATTGTTGGGTCCATTGGGGTAAATGGACAGTGGAAATACATACATGAGAAAGGTGACAGGAAATGTAAATTAAATGAGCTCAAGGTAACATATTCCTTGGATATGTTGGGAACTATTTTTCTCAACGTTGTGCATGTTGTGCACAAATAAAGGAAGTTCTCTTAACGTAGACCTTATGATATCTAGCGATTGTGTTGTGATCATGGTTATGTCGATGTTTATATATGCATATATGTATTTTTGTGTGTATGTATGTATGTATGTCATTTTTTACAGGGTCATCATGGATCATGGTTGTTTTATGATGATATTTATATGTGTATATGTGTGTATGTCATTGTTTGAAAGGAACATGATTGTTTTATGCTAATGATTATATATCTATGTATGTATGTGTCTATGTCACTGTATGACAGGGTTTTCAAGGATCATTCTTGTGGAGGAATGATTTATTATGCAGGTGAATGGCACAAATAGGTTCTTGGTATTATGAGGAATCAAGTAGGAAGAGTAGCTCTGGCAGATTGATGAGGTTAGTATCATGTGGACATGAATTGATATTATATGTTTGTACTATGACTATGTTTATGTTATGGATAGGTAATGCTGAGGGTTACATTAGCGAAGTGAAGGTAGTGTGACCTGCGACATGCTAAGATAAACATGGATAGTGGAAAGACACTAGAGGCAAGGTTGCTTGTGGGGTCAATGTGTGATCTATGGATGTAAAGTGCTATTGTTATGTATATTTTGTGCATGTTTCATATTCAGCAAGTCTACCTATGGTGATGTGTAATGTTGCATATGTATTACTGTGTACATATGATGTTGTATGTCTATTGTATATATGGTGTTGTGTGTATATTGCATATGTAGTGCTAGGTATAAATGGTGCTATGTACAAGTTGGATATGCAGTCCTGTGTACATATCGTATTGTGTGCATGTTGGATATGTCGTGTTGTGTGCATGATGGATATGCGGTGATTTGTACATATGGTGCTATGTACATGTTGAATATGAAGTGCTATGTACATATGGTGTTGTGTGCGTGACGTACATATGGTGCTATGTACAAATGGTTTTGTGTGCATGTGGTGCTATGTACATGTTGTACATTTGGTGTTGTGTGTAGGTGGTGCCGTATACATGTCGTGCACATGACGTTGTGTACAAGTGGTGTCATGTACATGTTGTGCATGTGTTGTTGTGTACACATTGTACAGGTGGTGCGGTGTACATTTGGCGTTGTGCACATGTTGTGCATATGGTGTTGTTTACATGTGATGTTGTGCACACGCTGTGTAGGTAGTGCCATGTACAAGTGGTACCATATTTGTGCATGTCGTACCTGTTGTGTTGCAGGCATGCGGTACTATGTATGTGCATGGTGTAATTGTGGTATAGTGACATATGTATTCATTGTGTTGTACTTTGTATATGTATATGTATTGGGTTGTATTGTACAATGGATTTAGGTGTATGTTTTGTATACCGGTGTAGGTATATGAATTGTGTGGTGTTGTATGCCTTGTGCGGATGTATGTGTTGTGATGTACACCGTGTGCATGTGTACGTGATTAAAGAGAAGCAAGGGCATTGGGTTCTTGTCGAGTGTGGCAACTGATACAGTTTGTGTACAAAAAGAGCAAAGGAATAATTATGAACTGATGAAAGATAAGTATCGGTAATTTATTTCAGTCTTGTTATCCGTGTGATATGTGATTCTGACTTATGATGGTTACATTTCATTGATGATTACGGTTTATGGGTATTCATGTTAGTCATGATTTTAATTTATGATGGTTGTTTTTTGAGCTAATTGGATGTGATATGTTTATACATGATGATTTGATCAAACAATTGGTTTGACTTGTTGTGATAGGAAGTGAAAATATTTGCAAGTGTACCTTATTGATGAGCTACCAATGAGGTATGATGTGAATTTATTTCAATTTATTTTGAATCTAATGGAAGTTATGTTCCTGGTACATGAAGCACAAAAATTCCTAGTTGGATGATTGGAACTGATTGCAAGAATTAGCAGCAACAACAAAAGGAATTGAAATAAGAAACAATATGTTGGTAAAGCACTTTAAGATCAGAGCCATTGTGGGACATTGGTAACCAATAGTTTCCATTGATTTACATGACCATGCTGTCACTGGTATGATGGTTTTGAGGTAGTGATATGCCTTGGTTTTTGTATCTTCCGATGTGAGGAAGCCTTTCCAGGGGATGGACTTCCTGAGATGGGGATTCCAACGGAACTTGGAAGGTGAGTGACTACATGCAAGGGGATGAACAAATTGCTCAAGGGACTATGTAACATAGAAGGGAAGGTAAAGGATGGATTTTTTCTTGGTCATTACCATTTCCAGATGGAATCAAATGCACATTGGGAGTGTGCCCTGGAACAACTGAGCTGGTAATTGTTCACTGAAAGGACAAGTGGCGCATGATTCGAGCTCTAGACATTAGATGCAGCCTTGAATTTGGCAATGGATTTTAGATTTCCTGGGAAGGAAGTGAATCCTGGTATTACTTTGAGGGTGGAGGTGTGAGCCTCCGGATTCCCTTGTTGTTGATATGTGCATCATATTCTTTTATTTGCTAGTTGAGAAGATGTGCATATGTGTATATTATTGTAAATATTATATCGAGGTGGTTTATAAATCTCCCTCGAGAGTATGGTTATTTTATGGTTGAAGAAAATTTGCTTAAGTATATGTGGTTGTTATTGTAAATACCATAATGAGTTATGTTATAAAGCTCCAGTAAACAATATGTTTGTCATGTTTTAGCAGATGGCCATTGTAAATACTGCAATGAGCTATGTTATAAAGCTCCATGGAAATTATGTTTTGTTTTCAACAGTCTTAATGGTTTAAATGGTGTCATTAAACGTTGAGGACAGTGTTCCCCCAAAGGGGAGGGTTTTGTAATAGCCTTGGTAAAAAAATCATGTAAAAATATATAAGACCACGGTCGATGGGACACACATTACGAGCTGAATGTTGGGAAAAGCATCCTAACGGGTGTTCATTTTGGTTTATTATGTCTAAATTAAATTGGCAAAGGAAATGGCTAAGGCTTTAGAATGGAAAAGTGACATTTATTGAAATTTATTTATGACAATAATGGAAATTGAGAAAATGAAGGTGAAATGTCACAAGCTACATGTGAGGAGGAAAATGAAGGAAAATTATGGAAAATGAAAAAAATATACGTCTCATTGATAAAAACGCTTCTAAGGATCAGTGGGTAGGATTTGGTTAGTTCAGTTTTGGAGTTTTCATTATTCTCTCTCTCTCTCTCTCTCTCTCACACACACACACACACACTCTTGAGCACTTAGAGAATTCTTGGAGCACTATTGGAGAGTGTGGCATACTTGGACATTTGGATCAAGAAAGAAAATGAAGAGAAGGAAAGCGCAAGAGGAAATTAGGATCAACATCTATAACAGGTTCTGAGTGCAGGTATGTAGTTGCTTGTATGATTTCCTCACTAGTTTTGGAATGCATGGTATTGCATGTGGTTTATTGAGTATGATCTATCATTGGCATGGAGGATTTCCTGGATTGACAATGGATTGACTAGCCTTTCCATTTCCTGGATAGCCATGGTGATTGTGGGTTTATTTCCATTGATTGTTTTCTGATTGGTTCTCATGTTTTTCCCTTAGCTAGGGTTGAGTTACTAGTTCCTAGGAGCCTTGGCTGAAAAAATTCTATGGAAGCCCTGTAACATCTTGGGTTGAGTTATTAGTCCTTAAGCCTTGGTTGGAAAAATAATATGGATCCCGGTGAAAAACTATGGGTTGAGTTACTAGTCCTAGAAGCTTGTTTGGACAAACGCTCTAGAAGCCCTATGTGGGTTAGGTTACTATTCCTGGAAGCCCTGGTTGGGAAAATGCTCTGGAATCCCTATAACAATTTGGGTTCAGTTACAAGTCCTAGAGCCTTGGTTGGACAAACACTATGGAGCACGACAATAGTTGTGGGTTGAGTTACTAGTCCTCAAAGCCAGGTTGGAATAGACTCTCTAGAGCCCTAGAAGGCTTGGGAAGAGACCGATCTGTTTATGGTTAGTGATGTCTGACCATGAGGTGGAATCATTGGTTGATGATTGATGCGGGTTGGCCTTTGGAGCCTTGGTTTGGTTTTGATTGATGTGTTTGATAAAGTCCCACATTCATGCTTGAAATATGGCATGGGAGTGATTGGATGAAGTAAGTTTTGGCTCAACCAATCTACAGTCGGGTGGAACGTGGAAGTCCCATCTCCGGTTGGTTTTTACATTAAGTAATGAAGAGCTCATTCCTATGGTATTTGGTATGCAAATGTACTAGTTATTATGTGGATTATATTGTTGTTGTATCCATGGAATTTTTGTTGTTATTATGATGGCTATAAGCATGTATTTTATCAGTGATGGTGTATGGATCTATCCATGTTTTACTTGTAAATTAATGCATGATGTATGTATGGTAAAATAGATTTCATTACAGCTAATGATGTCACGAAGCAATGCTTCTTAGCGATTCTCATATAAGTATGATACACCTATGCTTAATTCCGTTGTTTACACTTGTAGATTCAATGTTTATGACATGTTTAAAAAAATTACTATCATGGTTAGGAGGGTTCTATATGAGTTCTTGTTGATGTGATTTATTCTATATATTTTTTCTAATGTTATTTATCATCCCCTAAATTTTCGTGAAGTTATGGGCAGTGACCGAGACTCTAGACCTAAAAAGGTATCTCAAATCATGGAGTTGCAAGCACATGACTGGGTATTTGGGACCCTAGACGTAGACATGCAGTGTTGTGCCTGGGGCTATAGCCTCCTGGACACAGACATGCAGTCTTATTCATGTGGCTATGGCACAAAATGGACAAAATTTTAGTGTGACCTAGGGGTAAGAGGCCTAAAGAGTTGGGTGGCCTCCTCAGGGTGTTGTTGATGTTGTATAAGGTATTTTTGATGTGTTTTTGTTGGTTCCACTTCCTTAAGGTCACCTAGGAGGTCGAATCTCATTATAGTGGCCTCTCCTCACATGTTTACCTTGGTTAGCCAGTTACTTGGGTAGATGTGGGATGAGGGTGTTACAAATGGTCCTTGATGTTATTTATGTTATTATCTCGATAGTACTTTGTGTCAAGTATCTTTCCTACCAACCTCATTTATTTAATCTCAGTGTCCAACTTGTCTTCTTTCTAGAACGTACTACTAGCACTGCTCAACTGAATTAGTAAAAATTCCATGGTTGCTATCCTCATTTCATCATATCCATAATCATTCAAACTTTCATGCTTTATCCCTAGCTTCCTTATGAGAGATTGGCTCTCAATTTATACACATGTTTTACAATAAATGCTCTGATTATTAGGTTCTGATTGATCACCATGTTTACCCTTTGCAGAGTGTTGATTGTCTTCTAAAAGAACTCCACATCTAACCTCCCTCTACTAGCAATGAAATGAAATTTCATTGTTATGGGATAGACTTTTACCCTCTCTCCTTATCTCATCTTCTTCTTCCTGCAACAACATCAAGTATATTTATTTTACTACAACTTCATATTCCTTTTCTATGGTGCCTGCAAGCATATAGTTAGTTTGAAAACAAAAATTCTTCTTCATTTATTTCAGTTTCATGAAAATTTTAGATGACTATCTATCACCATCTACACGATAAATTACCATCCTAAAAAAACGTTAGGTTCAAAACCATAAGAATTTTCAGCCTCATTTAATTCCTCTATCACAATCTCCTTATGCTAATATGGAATCTCCAAGGATTTGATGAAATTTGCAGAACGCCCCTCAACTTCCTTATGAAATAAACTTGTCTCATCCTCCTCTTCTTTCTTTGACAACATTTGTTGTTCTACCCCCAAAATAGTACTCTCATTACCCTATTCTACATATATATTACCATGTGACTTGGATGCCTCCAATGCCTCAACTTCTTCTAATTTCCTAGTTGTATTTTCGAGGAAGTCTTCCCCATTCCCAGGGTTTTTCAACTGGTCTTCTAAAATTTTCAAATCCTCTTCATGTTGTGGTAGTAAAGGATTTTAATTCTTCCATTGTTCTTAGTCACTATAGGTATTATTGTGGTTAGTTTTAAATTTCTTATATGTTGTACCTAGGAGATTATTTACCTTTGAAAAAAATAAAAAATACATATATGTACAAAATGAAAATTTGAAAAAAGCAACACTAAGCGGTATTTGAAGTTATGTGTCAGATAGAAGGACCACTTTTGGCACATTGGGTTAAAGGACAAACACTTCATTTATTGGATGCTGTCATTTGAAAATTCTTTTCGTATTTTCGTGATGGAGTGTGAGTAGAGTCACAAAGCAGTTGAAGGTTAACCAGCGGGGTGCCTCCGCTGGAATATTTGACCCCCATCAATTGATTAGAATGTGTGGCCCAAATCTTCTGTGGGGACACTGCTTTGTGATCAAGCTTGTACTATAGAGTATCCCCATAGTGACGACAACCTAATGACAGCCAGCGGACCCCGTGATGACAACAAGCAAGCCAAGTCATCTTCCACGTCACCTTCCACATCATCCCCAACTGTCTTTTAATCACATCATCATTTAATTAATTTTAGCATGTTTTTATCCTGCCCATTCATTTTATTTCGCTATATAAAGAATGGATCTCCCAACAAGCGAATGATGGAGATGCAGGAACTTCTTCAATTCCAGGGTCACATGCTGCTTCAATCTTATGATCAAATAAGTTCAAATTTAATTTACTTTGTTTACCGCAGATGTTTTAATTTTATAATTTTTATTGTAATGGTCGAAGAAAATAATTTGGGAAGTTGACGGTTCCAAAACTGTCCATTTTGTAATAATTTATTTAAGACTCTTGCAAAGAATAAATGAGGTTCCGGACTTTGGGTCTCAGAAGTTTAGCCAATTTTGTACTTTTTTTTATGAAATTAATAAAGTTATTTAGAGAATTTTCCAACAATTGATGAATGTGTTGAGTTCCTCTTGTTCCTTCTTATGTATGTTTCTTCTGTTGGAGTAAAGTAATGAAGCTTCTGGTGTCTAATTTACATCTATGAGTTAGAGTAAATTTCCTTAATAATGCGCTCCTTCATTATGAAGTCATTTCTTTCAACAATTTTCTTCTAAAAACAAAAAGAATAGTTTATGTGATTGACATCATATTATTAATGGTTTTCACTAACATTTCATATTCTCTTGTTCATGCACATTTATAGTTTAAAGGAAATTTGAAGAGTTGTGTTACCAGTAAATATTAAAGAGTTTTAATACATAGTTCTGGGGTTACCATATGAAGGGACAACAAACAATTTTAATTATAAGTGATAGTGAATGTCTTGGGCACTGATCTCCTTACATCTAGAGATTGTCTCCCAAGGAAAAGTAGCTACTTTCACAATTTCGTTTCCTTTCTTCACTTATCCTTATAGGCGACTTGTTATTCTTATTCTACCATTGAGCAATATGCTTTTGGAATTTATGATACAATGGTGCATCATCCCTTTCCACTATGGAGATTGTTGGGTTCTTCTCTTCATCCACGGTTCTTATGAAAGCCTCAAAGTGTTTCCCATACTATGCAAATATTAAGGCTGGCTCATATGCTCCTCCTTCAAATTTCTAGTTACAACTCTCAACTAATTCTCTACTATTTCCCTTTAGAGAAAATTTTACAGTCCCTTCATCCTTTATGACAATTTATGATGGTTTCCTTGCTTCATGATCTGCACATAAATAAGACTGATTAAATTTAAAAGAGTGAGGTTATTGGGCCTTCATTGGTTCTTTTAACAAGAGTTTAAAATGTGGACTTATCCCAAAGTCTATGAGACATTCAGCTGGTTCCATTTCCCCTCCTTCATCCTTACTAGCAAAACTTCCATCCACACACAAATTGTTAATTTAAAAAATGCAAGGATTTCTAGACTCCTATTTCATTAACAAATCCCCTTCTAGTTTCGATTCTTCACATAGTCCTTGAGACTCTCAAGTAGTCCCCTCTCCACATCATCATAATTTTATTCCCCAAGGATTTTTTCTTTTTCTATTTTACAGAGGCAATCATCACGTCTATTATCTCTTTCTCCCTTGGTCCTTCCACAAGTCCCATCTTCTTATGTTTAAGGAGTAATCCTTCTTCTGGGCCGCAAAAATGAATTTATCCCTCATTAGTTTCAACTGATAAGTGTTTCTTCCTCCATCTAGGATTTTATCAAAGGCCTTACCCTTATTTCCCCCCCACTATATAGCTTTTGGGGGTTTCTTTTTAAAATCCTTTTGTTTAACAAATAATTCGAATCTCCTCCGCAGGTTCCGTCTTTGGCCTTATTCCCTCTCTCGTAGTTGCTACATTAGCACATTAAGTTGTGCCTTCAACTTAATCATCTATTTTTTAAACTCATCATCACTCAACCTCATCATGTCATTTCTCTTAGCATCCTTCTCTCCTCTATTATGGTTCTTACTCGAACCTTCACTATGACCAGCAATGGTTGCATTCTTGTTTGTCTGCATGGGATCCTCCATCCTAATCATGAGATTTCACCTAGCGTTCTAATAAGCCCCACCTCACTTTTTACCCTAACACCTCATCTTCACTTGGCTATTGGTGTTTCTCTGGTTCCCTCCTCTAGAACCTCTTGAGCACTCCTTGCACCTACTAGTCACCTCTTGAGAACTTCACTAGTTCTCTCCTCTTGAGAGCCTACTACCCTCTTCTATTTTTTCCAACCTAAAATAAAATACTCCTTTCCTTAGGAAACCTCTTTGCTGTAAGGTTATCTTCCAAAATTTTCTGCCCTATCCAATAAATTTTCTTATTCATAACACCTCTAGACATATAGGTTTCTACCTACAATTTTCCAATTCCCTTTTTATTTTTACTAATTAATAAAATATTAAGATCATATTTACCTAACAGGTTATTTAATTCTATTCCCCTCAATATTTATTCTAGTTTGTGCTCTCTTTCAGCTTCCAATATTTTTCTCTACCTTGACTTCACGAGTAGTCTCCTTCATTATATCTCTGCCTCCTCCCTAGGTTTTGGTTCCTCTATTTTTTTGCTCACATTCTCCACAAATATTTTCCTTATCTTGCCTTCCACGATGTTGGCTACATTATATTAATATTTTTAGAGCGTACTATGCTATGATACCACATTATAATAGGCCCCTTCGGTGGTCTGCTCATTTCCCAAGGTACTTCCTTTTCATTTTATTTCTTTTGGCGGCCCTTTTTTTCTTTTTTTATGACTCTCTCTATCTATTTTTTGCTCCAAGGCCTCACCCTCACATTTAAATCAAAATGTAGTTTTCGACTCCATTTGACCCAAAATCCCCAAATTCCATAACATAATACATAGGTTTCGTGGCCTCCTACGTCCACATTTCAATACCCGTATAAATAGAGGCCTTTTTAAAAGCACTACAACTAATTTCTAACAAGGGTATGGTGAGCCCCTCAAGAATAGGTCAGAGGTAAAATTATTCTTTGCTCATGATTCTCTTCCCATGAGCCTGACCTCACCAGAGGTTGACTATATTAACTTAGGGTCGGAAACTTATCCCCTTCAAAAAAAATTCTATGCACGTCGACTCACCTGAAAACCCACTACGTTGATTGGGCTTTAGTCCGGACTACCCAATGGGGGCGAAATTTGTGATATGTAAGAATTTTTTTTTCCTTCACGCTCATTCCACTTAAAACTAGAGGTCAACCACTTTTTCTTTCGACTTGGCCCACTAAATTCTCTTATTGGCCATCTAGGACTCTCTTTTCTTTTCTTGGGACTGAAGGCTTTGCACTCACTCTCTTTCACTACAAACACTTCTAAGTTATCACTGATATCTGAAAACCTCTTGACACCATGAAACCATAGGCCATGTGTTAAACAAACATGCTTAACCATCAATGAAATTTAATAAAAAGACACTCACCCATCTCTCCTCCCACTACAGAATTCTCGGCTCATCCGCAAGGATAACACACTTTATTTATGGGATTTAACTTCTATATCTTCCTATTCCTTTTGATTCTTTACCCCCATTCCCATTGTTAACTTAATTTAACAAGTGGTTCTCTAGATCTTCACAGTGTATTCTTCCTTTTTTACTCGATAAAAGGAGTTTACATGATTAATTCTGACTCTTGTACTTGAGCACAACTAGCTTGAACCTTCCACTCTGAATTTTATACTCCAAATGAAAAATTAGTATTAAAAAAAGGTTATGCCATGCATTTGACTGGGATCTATTCTATATTTGGGTAGATTTAGAATAAAATAAATATGCAAACTACATTGATACTGAAAAGGTGCATTCACAAAGCACTATCTCTAATTCATTAATATTGGATGAGCACATTTACTAGAATAATGAAATGACTCCTGCACATGGGCTTATCACAATTTGTGCACATTATTCATAACATCCTCATTATATGCAGACCATGCACATACTCTTCACAGAGCCTCAACACATGAGTTCAGTCCAAGGAACAACATTGCAGGAGGACCTAATTTGCAGAGGGACCAAAAACACCAGACAAAACTTCACTAGTCTATTAGAATCAAAAGATATATATAGAGGCAAATGTTTAATGGGATATATTCCCTAGTATTCTTTTCACTCTCCCTTCTCAAGGTCTCCCTTCCTATAATAATATGTACAATTGGAAAAGATCGCAATAAAAAATCATATGGAACACTAGTCCCTGCAATCTAAAACAAACTTACAACTTAAATGTAAACTTGTTTCTTTTACACATGCCCATTTGGAAAAAATTTCTAGTTGACAAAGATAACCTACAACTAACCAAAACTATTTAACATCTACGACTCCTAGGCTAACCTAGAATGAGGGCACCTACACACACCTTAAATTTTGTAATTCTAATTTACACAAATTTACAATTAGAGGAAAATCGTTTTCCCCCTTAGAAAATTTTAGAACCCTTTTGGGTTCTACAAAAATGCATTACCTGAGGATGATGCTCTTGCATGAGACTCCCCAAGTAGAAAATTTTTAACTCCTAGTCAAATGTATTTAATTTGTCAAATCCTCAAGGGTCCCAAACCATATTTTGTAGTTGACTCTTCACACTGTTGTCATGTTGCCAATTGCCAAGATCCAAAACTCTATCTTCTAAATGAGCATCCACACTTGGATACTACCTCATTGATTCTCCTGTTATCATTTCCAAATATTTAGTTTTCCATATATTATTTTGAATCCTCCCATACATTTTTTGTATGTATATCTTTCCAATTAATAGGATCATGCTGCTAATTATCTTCTTCTCCTGATAGTATTTTCTACCAAGTATCTTTTCCATCAACTTCCTTATTTCTTTAATCTCAACATATAACTTCTCCTCTTTTTGGACCATATTGTTAACACTCTTCAATTGCATGAGTAAAATTTCCATGGTTTCTATCCTCATTTCATTATCTCCACAATCATTCATAGTTTCATGCTTTCTCCCTCGTTGCCTTACAAGAGATTGGCTCTCACCTTCTACACATTATTTAAAATAAATGATATTCTTATCAATTTATGATTGAACATCATGTTTAACCTTTGAAACCTCTTTATTTTCATCTAAAACAACTCCATAGTGAGCATTCCTCAGTTAGCAATGAAACAAAATTTCATTGTTATGGGAAAAAATTCTCTCCCCTGCCCTTATCTCATATTCTTCTTCCCACAACAACATCAATTCTATTTTTTTTTACAACTTCATATTCCTTTTATTTGGTGCTTGCAAGCATATAATCAATTTGAAAACAAAAATTCTTCTTTGTTTCTTTATTTTTCATTAAGGTTCTAGATTATTGTCCATCATTGTCTACAACATAACCTGCCATCATACACGAAAAATTAGGTTCAAAACCACAATCCTTTTCATCCTCATTTAATTCCGATGTCATCATCTCCTTATGTTGATCTTAACTCTCCAAAGAGTTGATGAAATTTGTAGAAAGTCCCTCATCTTCCTTATAAGAAAAACTTGTCTCATCCTCCTCTTCTTTCTTTAACAACTTCTGTTGTTTCACCCCCGCAATTGTACACTCAACAACTTGTTCTCCATACAATTTACATGTGATTTGGATGCCTCCAACACCTCAAATTATTCCCATTTCCTAGTTGTATTTTCCAGGTAGTCTTCTTCATTCATGGTTTTGTTCAACTAGTCTTCTAAATTTTTAAAATCTTCTTCATATTGTGGTAGTAAAGGATTTGAATGCTACCATTTCTCTTCATTGTAGGTACTTTCACAAATTTTCTGTCTATCTTCAATTTTTCCTTATAGCCTCCTTCTTTATCTTATTCTCCCTTTGATTAGTATGCTTTTGACATTTATTAGACAATGGTCCATTGTCCCTTTCCTTTGTGGAAATTTTCCGATTCTTCTCTTCATCCATGTTTCTTAGGATAACCTCAAAGGTTTTCCCATTATTTACACAACTTAAGGATGACTCATATGCTCCTCCTTCAACCTACTGGTTACAACTCACATCTACCTCTCTGTTATTTCCCTTTAGAGAAAATTTTGTAGTACCTTCATCCTTTATGAAAACTTGTGATGGGTGCCTTGTTTCATGATCTGCACATAAACAAAACTAATTAACATTAAAAGAGTGAGGATTTTGGGCCTTCATTGGTACCTTTAAAAATAATTATGAATGTGAACTTATCCCATAGTCTGGGAGACCTTCATCTAGTTCGATATCCTCTCCTTTATCCTTACTGTAAAAACATGCATCCACACATAAATCATTAATTTAACAAATGGAAGGATTTCTGGACTGCTCTTTTATCAACAATTCCTCCTATTGGTTTAAACTTGTCACTTAGTCCTTGATACTCTCCATGAGTCTCCTCTCCTCCTCATCATCATTTTCTTCGCTTAGGATTTGTCCTTGTTCTTGTCTATAGAGGCAAACATCTTCTATCATCTCTTTCTCCCTTGGTCCTTCCATAAGTCCCATCTCCTTATATTTAAGAGGTTATCCTTCTTATGTGATACATAAATTAACTTCTCCCTCGCTAGGCTCAACTTATCTGAGAATTTATTCCTCCATCAAGGATTTTATCAAAGGCCTTACCGTTCTCCCCCCCCAACTCTCTAGCTTTTAGGGATTCATTTCTAAAATCCTTCTGTTTAAGAAATAATTTGAGCCTCCTCCTTAGGTTTCGTCTCTAGCCTTCTTTTCTCTCTTGTAGCAGCTACATTAACACATTAAGTTGTGCCTTCAACTCAAACGTCTCTTTTTCAAACTTGTCATCAGTTAACCCCCTCACGTCATTTCCCTTGGCATCCTTTCCATTGTGGGATGATGAGCTTACTAAATTTTTCATTGCTCCACAATATGACAAGCACTCTCAATGATTAAAAGAAGATTTAGTCATATATTGGGTGGGTTGGATGTATGATGCATGTAAATATGAAAATTGCATCAAAGCCCAAGACTTTACATGCACGTTAATGCACGGGTGCGATAAACCTACATAGAAGAAGGATTGGGCGGGAGTAGAAGACTTGACACAATGTTTCATGGAAAAGCATGCAATCTTTTGAGATGATAAAGAGTTAGAAGGAAAAATGAAACTAAGGGGGTAATCAACTCCAATATCCAAAATAAAAAGTATTTCTTTCTCTTAACTAATATTAAGAACGAAATGATGTTAAAAAGAAAAAAAAAACATTGCTAAAATAAGAACAGACTCTCATGAGCTTCATAATGAAAGTGGATATCCCCAAAAAGGATGAAATAATTTGTCACTTTTTAGGCACTAAGAGTGTTGAAGATGAAAATCACTTTCTCTCAATTTGTCCATGTTCGATCTAATTTTCAAAATATTTGTCAAACTATCAACCTTCTTGACTTTTTTAAGAGAAATAAATTAGGGTGATCTTGGAACTCTTATTTTAATGATTTTAAAGTATCAAATAAAATGCTAAAAAATTCCTAGTAACCTTTTACCTTCTTAAGGTTTGATAGACCATATCAATTTTAGTGAAGATTTATCATCATCATCATCAAATTTCAGGTGAGAGATTCAAGTAATTTTTCACCTTATTAGGGTGTAATAAATGTTATGGATCTTAATTAAGATTAATCACTATCATTATTATTATTAATATCATTATATATTTTTCCTAAGAAGCGAGACCCCTAAATTTATTCATCAAAAGAGGAAAAAAGTTACATTTTGTATATATTGAACGAATTATAGTAATAACACCTCATGGAAAATGAGTTCAAAAGGCCAAGCAAGATGCAGGCACACAAGCGCGTCAAAAACCTCAAAAAAGGCAAACATAAAACAAAAAAAAACTAATGGGTGCATAAAAATATAAGCTAGTGAACCCGAACAAAAATTCAGGTTAAGTAACTAGCCATAAGCTGGGCATAAGGTGCCCAGGAAGCCCTATCAAAACGGCCCAAATCAGGCCACTGCCACCAATAAGAAAAATGAAGAGTAGCCCAAACAAAAACCCCATGGAAACTCAGGTGGGAAAAGGAAAACGCACGTGGACGACAGAGCGAGCACGACAACATCATGGAAGACGCACGAAACAACGACAGAGGCCACCCAAGCCCGCCCCTGAACTCCCCACACCTAGCACCATCGACATAGTCATGAAACCCCATATCAAACCTAGACAAGAGAGAAAGGGTGCATGTTGGATGACG
This sequence comes from Pinus albicaulis, assembly GCA_034641835.2. NCBI lineage: Eukaryota > Viridiplantae > Streptophyta > Pinopsida > Pinales > Pinaceae > Pinus > Pinus albicaulis. Next base: position 498,572,758 of record CM076579.1, read on the forward strand.
ACCTACTGATGGCAGTGTCAAGAGAAGGAAACATCAATACCAAGGCATCATCGACACACTAAGTCACAACCATAGAAAGGAAGATGGGAAGAGGGGGCCATGGCGCTAAGGTTCCAACTGCTGGAGCCCCTCATAACGAAACCCTAAGAAGAACCAAGTATCTAAGGATAAAAATTGCTAAAGCACTTGTTTGAGAGCATATTTGGTACTACTATTTAATCAACATGAATTCATATCATTATATATACTAAAACATATATTATAATAAAATAAAATATATACTCTTAAATTTAAAACACATAACTCACAATTTAATATTTGATTTAAAATAATTTTGGGAACCCTAAGGGTTTTTTATCGTACTAAATCCATTCTTACCATCAATTTTGGGAGCCCTAAAGGTTTTTTATGGTATTGAATTCATTTCCACCATCAAAAATGCAATTCAAACACTCCAACTACCTGATTTTTTTAATTTTTTTTACATAATCAACTCCATATATATTTCCACGAGACAATTAAATATTTAGCATTATACACCATCTATAATGCTACTATGTTATTTGTAAATGATAATGCTCTCTTGTGTCGAAATACTTCAGACCTGGGTGACCTAGTTGGCCAACAAATACCTCAACTAGAAGGTTTGCCAAAATGCAAATTCTTTCGAGTGACCTACCCTTTGGTTGATAAGGTAAGCCCATACACTCAAGCTTCCTTCATTTCTAATGCAGTGGTTCAATGTATATAAAAATATAAGATTTGGGGTACTTTCAGCCTTTAAAAAACACTTTAAACACTCTGAGAGTCAAATTTCTTAAAAATATTTCACCAAATTCTAACCAAAAAAATTGAGCAAAGCCTCTTTACACAACGTCAAATGAAAAACGGAAAAATATAAGTTTACCTACTTTCTTGTCTTGCAAAATTATGACCTCTCATGAATTTGTGAACACAATATGTGAATTTCCGCAATAACGAAGCATCTGAATACGCGCTTTTGTTGTTCATGATAGGTTCGATAGGGGTCGTAGCGTCTATGTTGTTCACTTTCGCGTACGAACGCGAAGAACAAGGAAGACGAAATGTGGCGCAGCTAGTTGAGTTCGAAGAATACAAACTCTCCAGACGCGCATCAAATATGAAGAATAATTCAATCAATGTTCAAAAAAGAGTTGACTAAGATCAGAACACTCAGCCTAGAGAGAGTTTTGCTACCCAATGAAGGGGAAAACCAGCTGATCTAAAAACTAAATTATAGACAGTTCTGTGTGTCTGCAAGGCCAGCTTTATAACAGTATCGGTCTAAAAAGGAAAATGACTATCCCATAAGTACAAAAACCAGCACCAGAAGCACACCACCCAAAAAGAAAAAAAAAAACAAATTAAAGAGAAAACTGTAATTCAGAAAGACAAAGAGGTGTGCGCATCCATGGAGCTAGCCTTGAAAACCTGACAACCCTCTCCATCAATCTAAAATATAAATGTTATTGTTCCATTAAATATAATTTTATAATTTTTTATCATATCAATCTATTTATGGTTAACTTTGCATTATTTAAATTTAATTATAAATTTTGCTATTCCATTTAATATAACACTATTATTTTTATCATATATTATAAAATGTTTCAAATGTTCTGGGATTGGAAACGTCGACAAGTCTTCTATGATATCATGGACAATCCGATTTCTGATAACAAACATGTTCTATATTAGTAATTTCTGTTTTATCTTTAAATGGTGTAAAGATTTTTGATGTTATAGTGTAAAAAATCTACAAAGTAATTCAGAAATCTTGACAGGAATTTTTGAAAATCTGGATTATAGTTGTCAAATTTCAAGATTTGTTTTTGATGGTGCTGAATCCATTTCCACCATAAAAAAAACAATTCAAACACTCCAATTATCTGATATTTTGAAATTTGTTTTACAGGATTCCAGCAAAAACTTATTGTCCAAGCTATTCTGTGACGTGAGTAGACAACTCCATTCTTGATAGATTAACAAGGTGATGACTTTTCCTCTATTTCATGATTTTCTCGTTTTTAGATCACTTCTTTTTTGTCGGAGTTGTTTTAACGATATTTTTTGGAGTTTAAGGTGTCCTAATCAGCTGGAAAATTTTGAGGTGAAATCATGATTTGTTTTATTTAAAATGGTATTTTGACTCTATATACGGATTCAACACCCTAAAAAATGGGCACTTTGATTATAAAGGGGTTATCTATCAAGTTTGTGATTTCAATGAATTCTTATCGCATCATAATGTGTGGAAGAAAAACTTTAGCTAAGAAAAACTTTGACCATTAACGTTTGTTGATTCTACTTTGAAACTTAATATTGTAGGTTCAATAAGATGATGGTAGAAATTATTTTTTATTAAAAATAATTTGGTTTATAGAAAGACTCATTGAAATTTTTTAACATTAGTTAAAGAAGTATTTTAAATTATCATGGTTATGTTAGACTTAACAAGTCAAAAAAATTGGTAGTATGACAAATATTTTGAAATTTAGAATGAATTTGGTAATATGACATAGGTAATAGACTCTTTCATCCCATACTATTTTAGAAATTAACCAACATTCACAAAATTAGGGAGTTGTCTTTAGTGTGACTTTTTGGAGTTTCCGGTGCTGGAATCTGGTGAAAAAATTTGAGGTAAAATCTCGATTTCTGTTATTTAAACTGTTTTTTTTTTACTGTATATATGGATTCAGCACCCTAAAACACCCTAGGACACTTCGATTGTGCAAAGTTACCCATGCAACTTATGTTTTCAATAAACTCCAGCCATATTTTAGAGAAATTAAACCAAAAAAACCACAAGAAAAACCTTAAAAAATCACATTAAACACTACTCACAAAATTAGTTCTAACCTAGCCAACACTATTTTAAAACTGAATGAACCATTTACTCCTACAATAGTAAATGAGGCAATAAAATGATCGCGAAAGTCAATAATTAAGTAAAGTGCAACACCGCAATCCAATGGTATGTAATCGTGTAGTGTGGAACTTAGTAATTTCGATTTGAAAATTATTCCTAGGTAAGGTTCTTAGTATCATTGCATTAATTAACATGTCTGTGGTTCTTAGTATCATTGCATTAATTAACATGTCCGAGTGTTGGTAAATTTCGGTGCGGTAAGGCTAATCATGCACCTACAGTTTCAAGATCACTCAACAGACGGATAACTCTGCTTCGGCGCTCTCAAGAGACGGATTAAACGATTCATTGCATTTCTCGATACACTCAATCTGGTTGTATTTTGGCAGTGTGTTTAATGTCTTTTTAATTATTATCCATATTTTTTTTATTTTTATATCTATATTGTTAGATTATATTAGTAGTATTATATATATAGAGTATATTATAAACTTAAAAATTAATATTATAAATACAAAGTATTAATATTAAAATTGAAGATATTAATAAATTTAAAGAATTAACAATATAAACTCAAGGGATTAACATTATAAATCTAATGAATTAAAATTATAAACCTAAAAATTTAATAAACAAAAAATTATTAATATTATAAATTTAATATTTATAATGTTAATATTTTTTTTAGATTTATAACATTAATTTCTTGCATTTATTATATCGATTTGAGGGATATTTATTATTTTTCAACTTTTCACGTGTTGCATCTATTTGTGGGACAAACATGGTAGATACGTCTTACTAACCTTTGAACTTACGTTTGCAACATTTCATTGAATTGCAAAATGAGATGCATCTTAACACTGCAAAAGAATTTGAAAGAAATATCTCTTGAAATTTTTACCAATTCCAAGTTTGATAGAAAGTGACATGCATAACAAGTGCTATGTAGGCGATACCCACAACCTCCACATGGTTATAATTTATGAACTCGCCTGTGCAGTTAAATCATACATTTTTCAAGAAACAGAAAAATACTTGCTTTGATTATAAAAGAGGTTAAATTTACATAAAGGTTTATTTTACATAGATTTTTCTTGTGTTTTCCCCATATCACATCAAAATAAAATTAGCTATCGTTATTTTGTCACTTTTTGTATCTATCTCTACTTTATTTCCTCTTCCTGTCTCTAATTATAAATTCATGTTTTTCTAAAACATAAAAATTGATTTTTGTTCTTCTATAAATCTCATGTAAAACACAAAAAAAATTGTAAGTACATATTTAAGTTCAAAAATGGAAACTAATAGTAAATAGAAATTTGTAATAGCACATCAAATTCTGATGTTTCTTGAACGCTGCAAAATTCTTTTTTCATAAACAGGGAACTAATCATGTCCATCTTTGAATTGCATATTTCTTTTGACAATGAATCGACCATGTCGTTTTGTTCTCTATAAATGTGGGAGATCCTGATCTTGTTCATCCAATTCATGAGCACCAGATGCTCCAAAATATTCCTCGAATTAACCCACTCAATGATCACTTTGAAATCTACAAATACATTGATCTCGTCCAACGCTAGCCACTTGGCACAAAAAAAGGACTCCCCACTGAGTGAGAAGCTCCACTCTAGTATTTGTACCTATGCCACTATACCATCTAAATTGATAATAATCTCCATGCTTCAAAACAATAAGCATCCCACTACCACAAGACTCAAAGATGATGTCCTATCAAAAAAACCTATAGCGAATTTGGCCCAGATATCCTTTGGAAAACAACTTCTTTTTGATATCTTCTCCTTTGTAGGAATAATATCCATAAAGAAGGCTGAGACCTTGAAGCATGTACCCCTCACGTTTGTCTTCACTTGTTCAAATGTCCATGCATTTTTAACTCTCCATATTCCCCACATGACATAGAAGTGCAAGGCCCTAAAATCCTTAAAATATGAAAACCATTACGATAGGAATTCCCCTATAGAGTGTTGAGATTGCAACAAGATGATGAGCTTCGTGAAAAGAGTCACCTTCACTAAGTGGGCCCGCAGGCTATTTTTGGCGCAAGTCTATTTTTAAACTATGTCTATTTTTAGACATGTCGATCATATTCTATGAGTTGCAGGATGCTATTTGTGGATGGTTGGTCAAGTTGGAAAAATATATGGACTTCTATTTTTAGACATATTGGTGGAATCTACTTTAGATTTACACTTAAGTTAGTATTATGTCGTAATATTCTTAGCTCTTACTAATATTTGGACTATAAACATTATCTTATTCTCTTTGGAGCAAAAAATTAAGTGCACAAACATGTGAAAGAGCCTATTGCAAGGAATTACGCTATTCCTAAGGGTTAAGTGGAGCTATTGCATGGAGACTTCAGTTAGAACTCATGTGACAGAGTTCAGTGGAGTTATTGAAGTAGTTGGTGGAGTTGTGTTCAATTTAACTGAGTTAAACATAGTTGAGCTAGTTGTATCTAGTCTAACTGATTGATACACTAGTGAGAGTGGTGTGAATTAATTATTAATTAATTCACTATTTATTAACTCATTAATCAACTAAAGAATACATCAGTTAACTATAGTGCATGGATAGTTTCAGTGGAGACCAGTGAAGAGGTAGGTGAAAGAGCATTGTGACTATAGTGTTGCATGATTTGCAACACACAATGGTTGGAGATGCTAATGAGGATTGCATGAGCAAGGCTGGACCAATTTGAGTTCATTTAGAGCCGTTCTTCAGCAGTGATTGCGCAGTAGAGGCAGGCTAGCAGGTGGCAGAGATTGGAGCATGAGATTTGCTAGATCGGACCTGATTAGTGTGTAGCAATTGGAGATTGTACTGAGAGCTTGTGAGGAGCTTTGTATGATGATTGTTATATGATCTATAGGACATATAATATACAGATAGTTGGGGGTTTTCAGCTTTAAGCTTTCCCATAAAATAGTGTGTTCATATGTGTGAATGTTTATGGTTTTAATGTGTGCATGCAATTGATTTTATTTCTGCAATTAATGATAAATCGTAGAAGAGATTCTGTATTATGCATGAAGTCAAATAGTGTGTGATCAGGAGAATATCGGATGTATAACATATCAGTTATATAAATTTCTACATTGTATCAGAGCGATATTGATCATTGGAGCAATTTCAAAACATTGAATCGGTTGATTTTTGTGCTGGTGGAATTCAAATTTGCAGCAGTGTTTCTTGGTGTCAAAGTTGAGATGTATTTCAACGGATTGCGATTGGAGTATGCCCTTGAGGGCAGCTTGAATTATATTGCATGGAAGGACAGGATGGAGGTGGTGATGGATGACAATAGGTTGAAGGAGTTCATAGATGCAGAAATTCCAAAACCTGCTTCTAGCAATGTTGCCACACTTGACGCATGGAAAAAGAAGATAACAAAGAGTCGAAGGATTCTTTTGGAAGGTGTGAAGGATCACATAGTGTCCAGACTTCATGGTAAAGCTTCTCCATTCTTAATGTGGAAAGCGTTGATAGACTTATTCCAAAGCAAGAGCGACTAGAGGAAGTTGGCGCTTAAGGATAAACTCACGAACATAAAAATGGAGAAGGGCGACACTATACCCAAGTACCTCATGAAGTTTGTCCAATGCAGGGATGAGCCAGGAAGTGTGGGGGTTACTGTAGATGATGAGGACTTGGTGAGCTTGGTTCTCCTTGGACTTTCGAAGAGTTGGCATTCCTATCAGGACTTTGTCAATGGTTGGGAGAAATTGCCAAGATGGGAGAGACTTTGGTTGGATCTTGTGCAAGAGGAGATAAGGTGGAGTACCAGGGAAGGATCTTCATCGAAGAGTGCAGATGAAGAAAATTGCGCTTTAGCTGCCAAAGAAAGGAAGGGGGCGGAAACGTGAAGCTGGGTTACACTTTTGTGAGAATCGGGGGTCGAAATTTTTTTTCAGCAATAGTTCGGCCGAACTTCTTATAAAGTTCGGCCGAACTCTGTAATAGTTCAGCCGAACTTTCTTAGAAAGTTCCACCGAACTATTGATTTCGTTAAGATTGACGACACACAGACGACGTGGGCAAACTGAATTTTTGCCAGAGATTGGAAAACCGACAACAAAAGTTCGGCCGAACTCTTAACAAAAGTTCGGCCGAACTATGAGTTCGGCTGAACTTTTACTTTTAAAATAGTTCGGCCGAACTAATTCCTATAAATAAATCACCCGCGAAGACTATTCTTTTACCTGTTTAATTATTCCCGCGAATTTGTGATTCCAGCTGCTCCCTTCAGCGCTGCTGCTGTTTGCGCATTCCGGCTGCTCCGTTTAGCGCTGCTGCTCCTCGGGTATGTTATACGAAAACCAGGGTCCTATAATTACCATATGATATGTCTCAGATGCTCAGTTGGGCCATTTTTCCTTTTTAATTTGAGTATGTCAAACTTGAAAAAAATATGAGCTGTGCTTGGTAGGGGGTATTGCCTCTGTTAATACCTATAGATACAGGGAATGCATTTTATGATATGTATCAGATGCTCAGTTCGGCCATTTTTCCTTTTTAATTTGAGTATGTCAAACTTAAAAAAAAAATTGAGTTGTGCTTGCTTTCCATTCATGCCACAGGCCATCATTAACCAGTAGCCATGCAACTACTTCTTGCACCTCTCTCAATTGCACCTCTCTGAACTACTTTTAGCTCTTCTTGCACCTCTCTCAATTGCTGCTCATTGGATGAGTATGATGACTAAATCTCTTTATGATCTAGCAACCAAGATGAACCGATATTTTCCATGTTTTGTAGTTCACTGCAAGGCATAGACGCAGTACTCACACTTTAACAGTTGTTCTTGGATGGAGCAATATTGAAAAAATCCAATGGCAAGAATTTCAAAGCTTTTCAGATGCAATTAAAATTTTGCACAGCCGTGTAGAAGCATGCGCCGTTTATATATTTGGACTGGCACGCTTCATTGCTCCCACTGCTTTCTATTGCCACCGTTTTTTTCACGTTAAAATTTATATTATTTGGTTGTATCTTCTTTTCTTTTCATTTCTATGTCGGGTCTATGCCCCTATTTTTGATATTCTGGCTTATGAGCAACATCGGAGGATATATTCCTCATAACATGTACTGTTTTTTTAAATATCAATAAAAATATAGTGTTTTTTCTCCTCTAAAAAAAAAATCAGGCATTATACGTTTTAACAGTATGATATTCCATCGTTCATTGTCATTTCATTACTTCCGGACCTTTAAACATAGTTGTAACTGAGTTCCCTATTTGCTTACTAATTTTGATTCAGAAAGCAAAGGCTGTATATTCCACGTATAAAAGTTGCAAATTCTATCAACAAATTGTTGATCAACTTTCAAAAGGCTAGGTGCCTGTTTAATTATTTTGTAAATGTCTTAAGTGCATCTTTAAATCTTAAAGTTATTGTATTTATCATTCTACATGTTTCAATTTCATGATTCATTAGAAGATTCATATTGAAAAAGCTTTACTCTTTTTATTGCTTTAAAAGTAGTATATTTTACAGCATATATGTCTGTGATATATATATAAAATCTAGAAAACTGAAACCAAAATACATCTCTGAATTTGACCTCAGCCTATCATTAATTTTGAGTTTGACCTAGAGGGATTTTCATGAAAACTGAACATAATTTCCAGAAGTTTAAGAAATTGCATCGAAGATTAATTTGAAGGAAGAGAGAAATAAAAAATATAAGTTCCCATTTTTTTCTTAATAGTTATATCTAGCTACTTTCTACTTTAGAAAATAAATCTCTAGGAGTTAAGTGCGAGCCTTTCTTGTAAGATTCTTTATCAACTAAGATTCCTCTAATTCTACTGCTGCCTTGGCATGAGAGTCTGCTTTAGATTATTTTTTATGTTAATGTGAATAAGGATAAGTGTCCGAAGTTGTCGACATTTTACTTTATTCCCCTAACCCTAGTTGGCTTGATGATTAATATTTCTTATCTAAAGGGTTCTTGCTAGCTATCCCATATTATCAGTTTTCTTTCTTCCATTAGCTTATTACCTTGACCTAGTTTATGTTTGGAGAAAATTTTAGTGTTACCCTGTAGCTGCAACCATCCTAGTGCCCCACTCTATCTTTGTTCTCTTTGGCTGCCCCATCAAAACTCTTGTCGGAAAATTTGGAAACTCTATCTTTGTTCTTTGGCTGCCCCATCAAAACTCCTATGGAAAAATTTGGAAAGCTTTAGTAATTCATAAATATTTTAGTATTTTAGCCTTTATTTCAAATTAAAGAAAATTTATTGGTGGAATTTTTGCTAAATAAAATTAATTAAAATGCCCCTTAAGAGATGGAATGGAATGGTTTTGAGAGGAAGTTTTCAATTTTTTTTATAATCTATAACCTCTATTATCATTAAAGCACAAATTGAGTAAATTTGTTTTAATAGTGTTATTGATTTGGAATGCTCAATTTTGATATTTTTTCACTAGAATTTTTGTTCATTGAAATTTGAAAAATAGATAGGATTTTATGTTAATACCTATAATTGGTTGAGCTCATTCTTTTCTTTTCTATTTCATGATTCATTAGAAAATTCAATTGAAAAAGCTTTACTCTTTTTATTGCTTTAAAAGTAGTACATTTTACAGCATATACATATGTGATATATCTATATCTATATATATATATATATATATATATATATATATATATATATAGTCTAGGAAACTGAAACCAAAATACATCTGTGAATCTAACCTCAACCTATCATTATCATTAATTATGCTTTAGTTTGACATGGAGTATGCTAGAATTAGTAGTTTCACCTAGAGGGATTTTCATGAAAACTGAATATAATTTTGAGAACAGAAGCTTAAGAAATTGCATCAAACAGTAATTTGAAGGAAGAGAGAAATCAAGAATATAATTTTTCATTTGTTTCTTAACATTATATAGCTACTTTATAATCTAGAAAATAAATCTCTAGGAGTTAAGTGCGAGTCTTTATCAACTGAGATTTCAACTGAGATTCCTCTAATTCTACTGCTGCATTGGCATGAGAGTCTTCTTTAGATTATTTTTTATGTTAATGTGAACAAGGATATGTGTCCTAAGTTGTTGACATTTTACTTTATTCCCCTAGTTGGCTTCATGATTAATATTTATTATCTAAAGGGTTCTTGCCAGCTATCCCATACTATCAGTTTTCTTTCTTCCATTAGCTTATTACCTTGACCCAGTTTATGTTTGGAGCAAATTTTAGTGTTGTCCTGTAGCTGCAACCATCCTAGTGCCCCGCTATATCTTTGTTCTCTTTGGTTGCCCCATCAAAACTGGTGTGGGAAAATTTGGAAACTCTATCTTTGTTCTTTGGCTGCCCCATCAAAATTCCTATGGGAAAATTTGGAAAGCTTCAATAATTCATAAAGGTTTTAGTATTTTAGCCTTTATTTCAAATTAAAGAAAATTTATTCGTGGAATTTCTGGTAAATAAAATTAATTAAAATACCCCTTATAAGATGGAATGGAATCGTTTTGAGAGGAAGTTTTCAAATTTTTTTTTTTATAATCTATAACCTCTATTATTATTAAAGCATACATTGAGTTAATTTGTTTTAATAGTGTTATTGATTTGGAATGCTCAATTTTGATATTTTTTCACTAGAATTTTTGTTCATTGAAATTTGAAAAATAAATAGAATTTTATGTTAATACTTATAATTGGTTGAGATCGTTCTTTTCTTTTCTATAGAACTAATTTGGCAAAAAAAAAACCTTAAAACTTAAAAAAATAAAAATAAATGTTGCAAGTTCCAAAAATTCAAACTGGTATTGACGCAATTCACAAAGCTATATCTTCTACTAAATGAGTGTCTCGTAAATAATACAAAGATATATATTTAACCCACTTTCCATAAGGAAATAATTATTCACATATAAGCGCATGAGAATATTTCTTTCATATATATATATATATAAAACTAACTATAGTAATATAAATAAATAAATATATATCTCAAAGTTCATGGAAGATTTTTTTTACACTAAGATAAATAAATATGTTTATCTAGAGTTACCACCCACCATAACCAAAAAAAAAAATGAAAGTGGTAGAAAATGGAAGAATTATTGCTATTGTAATCAAAGAGAACCCAACTATCCCTCCAAATAGTTTGTAGTCTCCTAGAGGGTTAATTCTCTATTAAAAGAATAAATCAAAAATAGATTATATATATATATATATATATATACTCAAGACATTTACACTAACCTCCCTCATTTTAATTTATAATTTTAATTTTATGGCTACATGATTAACAAAATTTCATGGGTACTACAAAATTTGATGTAGGGTGTAAAAATGAGTTATTCTTACATACATAGATAAACTCCTCTAATGAACCATAGAGAGGTTTCATATCAAGCTCAATATCTCTTTTGAGTCATAAAATGGATCATTAACCAGGTTACCATCACCCCTATTTCCTCATAAAGAGGGCATCTCCCTTGCCTTCCCCGCTTCATCTGTGTAGGTTATCCCATGTGAGGTCGAATTGATTAGTTCTAACCATATGAGATAACCGTCTTTGACATGGTGTCTATTTTCTAAATATGTTTACACCACCAAGGAGACTCCCTTAAAGATCTAGGTCTGCACAATGTTCCATGCCACTAAGCCAAGAATTTTAAATTCAACTGAATTTTAATATAACCAACTAAATCCTACAAAAAAAGAATAAAACAATTGATGTTAGGGTTGTGGATTCAGGCATTGAAACAACACACCATGATATTTCAAATTTAAAAATGATGGTTGGAGTCCCAGGTAGCTTAGAATCCTATTTGTTTTCAAAATAAGGATGCACTCCCATTTTATTCTCACGATTAGGTTGTAATCATGAGGCTCTCGCTCAAGAGTGGACCTTCCCAAAATATTGTGACGTCTTGTCACAAACAAAACCATCAAACTGAAAACGCATCATGCAAGAAACATAGCTCGCTGACATATCATTTTTCTCCTTCAAAGAAAAAAAAATTCACATCATGTGAATATCTCCATGTACTCTTACATATTGGTGTACAAAACCATCAACCAAACACAAGTCGACAAAACATGCCTCTTCAAACAACTGACTCTCAAGTACAAATTTCCATATTTGTTGCATTTAAGTGTGTCAACACAACTCTACTTTCAACATCTTGCTTCATGCAACATGCACCATACTTTGAATTTGCAAAGAAATTCATGAAGCATCAAAATACATGCTAGGCCTTAATTGGATAAGAAATATAACCATTTGTTAGCAAACCATTTCAATGGCGCTTCTTTTAGTTGCACTTCATCATGTGAATCATCTTGACCCTCATCGATTATGAAATCCTCTTTTCCATTCTTGTCGTTATCTCATTCCACCTTCTTCAAATGTTGTGGATGACTTGTTGGATACAAAGTCCAACACTTGTCCAAAATCTATAAACATTATGTTTATTCAAACCACAAAAGGAACATGCAAGTTCTTTTCCAAATCTTATGTGAATATTTACCATATTTATCATAATCAAAAGCAATTTGATTATAGGCAAATTTATACCTTGAACATTCATCGTTGTCGCCTTCTTGAGGAGGTGAATTTGATGAGGTAGTGGCTCTCCTCTGAATACTAGAAATGAATTCAATGACTCTAGAGCTTTCAACATCCCCTTCTTTTACATTCTCATTAGCTGCATGATTATTAACATCTTCTTGCAAAGTGGGTGTCAAACTTTTCCATTCAACATGAATACAAACTTCACAAGCTTGATGCACCCCTTTCATGTATAAAAAGATTACTTGTGTTTGGAGTGGCTTTTTACAACTTCGGAAAGCATTTGGTTCCACATTCATTCCTCCGGCAGACGCTGTCTTGTAGATACCATACATTTGTCTAAGGTTAAAATCATACAAGAAGAGCTTCATTCCAGGCTTCACCTTTTCTACAAGCTCCTTTTTGGTTGGTGGCAACCCAAACACTTTGTATCGGAAACACTCTTGCTTTGTTTGAGAATTACACATAAAAATCAAGCCGGCAAACTTATCTTTGCCACTACCATCTTCATTGTTTGCTTCCTTGCTGCCTTGTTTCTGTTGCTTCATTTTTGAGTTGTATGTATCAAAGATATCTATTCCCAGTTTTTCTATTCCATGTTTTCCATGTTATTAACATCTTCTTGCAAAGCGGGTGTCAAACTTTTCCATTCATCATGAACACAAACTTCGCAAGCTTGAGGTAATGAACATGAAATAAAATTCCTTCTTGGAACAACTTCATGTGCCTCCTTGGCTTTGGAGCATTTTCCATGTTTTCCATAACCAAGACCCAAATAATTAGGCCCTTCCTGAAGAACATTTGGCTCAACTATGCCTTTTACTCAACTATGCCTTGTACATGCTTGCCTTTAAAACCCTTTAGCTGCATGATTATTAACATCTTCTTGCAAAGTGGGTGTCAAACTTTTCCATTCATCATGAACAAAAACTTCACAAGCTTGAGGTAATGAAAACGAAATAAAATTCCTTCTTGGAACAACTTCATGTGCCTCCTTGGCTTTGGAGCATTTTCCATGTTTTCCATAACCAAAACCCAAATAATTAGGCCCTTTCTGAAGAACATTTGGCTCAACTATGCCTTGTACTCAACTATGCCTTGTACATGCTTGCCTTTAAAACCCTTTACTTTCATAGCACATTTTCATAAAAAATTTGGACCTTATTCCTCTAGCGTCTCTCAAAAACACGTACACATTCATTTTCAGAGGAAATTGAAGACAAAAACCAATAGCTAATTCTTCTAACTAACCTTGAATAAAATGAGCTAAATTTTACTTTGATACCAACTTGATTTGAATATGGACAAACTAGTTTTGTTGGGGAAGGGGTTTATGTGTCAAGCTTTAAGTGTATTTTGTGAGAAAGTTATGAGTTAATTAGATTTTAAAAACTCGTTTACACATTTATAAAATGCAAAATTTTTATTTCTAGGAAAATGTTTTTCCTCAATCCAAATTCTGATCATTGGACATGTAAGAGGAAGAAAGAGGGAACTCACTTTTCAAATTCTAGACCTTGTCTAGACCAAAATAAACTAGAGGTTTGGTTTTCAAATACATTCACTTATTTGGAAAATTTATCGCTACCAAAAGTCCATCTGCCAATCTACCTCCCAAGAAATCCATTTAGTACACCATTGGTTAGTTTTGTCTTCCTATATTCTTTATCAACCTCTTCTAGTGATTCTTGAAAGGTGGATACTTAAATCCTTCCTAAAAATTTGAGCTCTAAAATGAGAAGACATACAAGGTAATTTTAAGTCATTCTTCTATCCAATTATAAAAACCAAGTGAATATTGAACTACATATTGATTTTTGTCCCATAGAAAAACAAAATCTAAAACCTCTTCAAGGTCTTCAATCTGCTTGTAAAGTTAATTTACATGTCTTGATCAAGTCCAACAACAAAGAAACATTCAGTGACAACACCAAAATCTACAACTTTTTCAACATCTTCTAAACCATCTTCAAAGTCAATATTGTGTGCATCAAATTCCTCAGCAAGGTCATTAATGGAGTCATCAATGGTGCATCAAATTCATGCACCATACTTTGAATTTGTAAAGAAATTCATGAAACATCAAAATACATGCAAGGCCTTAATTGGATAAGAAATCTAACCATCTGTTAGCAAACCAATTGCAACTTATTTTCAACATCATTTTCCTTGTCCAATGGGCCTTTGAATTTTTGCCTCATTTATTTAAAAAATCATGTTTACACATTTATAAAATGAAAATTTTTTATTTCTAGGAAAATGTTTTCCCTCAATCCAAATTCTGATCATTGGACATGTAAGAGGAAGAAAGAGGGAATTCACTTTTCAAATTCTAGACCTTGTCTAAACCAAAATAAACTAGAGGTTTATTTGAGCTCTAAAATGAGATTCCAAGCCTAATTTCATAAAAAGTAAGTTGGGGATGATCACATTAACTTGCTTGATGACATGTCTATGAAGATTAACTACCTTGAACTATTTTTTTGCGTAGGGAAAGAGACACATTCCCATGTCTGAGCATGAAAACGTTCTTTGATATTGTTAATGCCTCTATTGTTTACTTCTACAAGTTCTATAGGCAGAGTCTGTAAAGGGCCAGGTAGCCTCTGGATCTCATCTTTTATGAAAGGTGACATATCTAGTAAATGCCCCTATAGTCAATCTCTGGAATGGATCTAAATAGAAGTTCTTCATTTTAATATCCGTAAAACACAACACCTTTAAGGTAAACTATGTACATGTGTCATTTCTTCCACAAACTAAAGTGTATAAGTAGTAAATTTTATACCAAGTGTGCTCCCACCATGTAAAGCAAAATTTGGTGAACTTATCATTTTTATAATATCTTTTTCGATTAAATTTAGTTTCACACATGATCAATTATTGCTTTGAAAGTTATGTTCTACATAATTTGTGTACACTAAATTACAAATTGATTTTTTGAAATCTATTTTGTGTAAATGTCGACCAATAGATATATATCATGGAGGATGAAAGACGAAGATAAGCCAAATCCCATATGGAGGTTCAGGGATCGGAGGATGTTTACGGTATTTAAATATAATCTTAAATCTCCATACATGTTTGTACATATGGAATTGTTTTTTTTATTAACTTTGTGAGTGAAATTAGTTGTTAATAAGTTTCATATTTTAATTTTTAGGAGGCAAGAGGAGAAGGGTTTCTACTCCATCCATGGAGCGTGGCCAAGGTTCAACCGGTCGAGGTATGAGTGGTAGCAGGTTGTGGGAAGGGGGTGATATTTATTCCCCCGAAGGCCAATCAATGGCTGCTGGTTCTCAACAGGGTCACTGTGGGTCTGGTTCTTAGCAACGCCATTCTGGGTTTGGTTCTCAGGAGGGTCATGTTGGAGAAGATGTTAACCAACAACATCAAGGTTTCCATCAATTTCAATATTTTTTCATTAAATTTGTACAACTTTTTTTACACGTGTTTTTTCTAATATACGAAATTATATATATATTGATGCAGAGGCCGAAAATGTACGAGCTAGTGGTCAAAATAGATGCAGGGCAGCTCGCTACATTCAAGAAGAAGGCTGTCAACCCAGCACAACTTATCCGGCTGAGATTACTGATATACCATGGGAAACCAACATGGTGGAATGCACCTTACAAAGGTGTGAAAGCCTTCATGCAAAATTGCAAAGAGATCTCATGGCTTTGTCTCTACCTGCTGAGAGTAGAAAAAGCCTTGAAATAGTTACACATTCATTGGGTGAAATGGTAAAGGTGTACAGAAATTTGGGGCCAACGACTGATTCGTTTGTAGAACTGATGAGAAAGAGAAAATAAACAGTGATAGGTCCCGATAAATGGCAGGACATAAAACAAAAAGTTACAAGAGCAGAGGCCAAGTCAATGTTTAATTATAAGGAAGGGCCAAAAAGAAAAATGTTGAAGGTGCAATATTTCAAGCACCCAGACAAAGCTAGTTATTTGTATGATCGACATCTTGCGGCCTTTGGAAGGCTTCCATGGAACGATGAGGTTCCTGTTTATTTTGCACAAATTTTTTATGCAGAATTTTTTTTGGGTATGAAACCTGACTACAATGACCTTCCTTCAGAATTTTTTGGCCCGGGGAGAGGTCGATTATATCAACGTAAGGGCGCTAAGTGAGATGTGGAGTTGCCTCGCCCTGAGCCACCATTGGTGAGTCGACCGTTTCGAGTCGAAACCCTGTGATCAGAGATGGATGCGACTTCTCAAATAAGTCGAGAAGCAAGAGATGTTATGATCGACAATGTTCATAGCGGATTGAGTGGAGTCGATCTTTGTTTAAATCGATAAAGAGCACGTGAAAATGCACGTGCCAATTTTTTTTATCGTACAGATGAGGAGATTTACAACATGAATGTTGAATATCTCCGAACATATGCAATAAATTGTCGCAATGGTCTGCAAGACCTAATTTTTCGTGAGGAAGAGGGCACCGGAACGGTATGTGTTAGTGACCTTAGGGTTTGAAATTATATTTACATATACATGTGCACAATTTGTAATAAATACATGTGTATGTACACATGTATACATTTATTTGTATGTGTACATTAATCTAACAAAAATGTATGATTATATGTTAAAACACCATTTGCAGTTCTCAGGCATGATGTGTGATGAAAATGTTAATATTACGTTCGGGACCTCCGGCTCAAACGATGCAGATGGGTCTGACCATCATGATATGTTGGCACATGTATGTTAGTGTTTTTTAAGTGACTCTAAAATAAATAATTGTTGCCACACATGTACATGTATGTATATATATAATTCGATAAAATGTTTTAACAAGTACCGATTCCGTCTGATGTTTTTGGGATGGCGGTACCTTCTTCTTCCTTAGGAGATATACCTTCTACTTCATTGGGAGATGTACAAGTATGGACAAATTTTCACAAGTTCAAAATTTATGTTACCTCAAAAAGTTCCATTAAAAATTGAGATATATAGAGAGAGAGATCTATATTTTGAGTTATTTAAAAATTTTTGAATTTAGGTTCGTGCAGAAGATTTTTTTAATCCGAGGACTCTAGCGACGGAGATAGGAACATCCACAGCATTTGAACAAGTTGTCTTTAGTTCTTTTTTTTAATATTATTGAAAATAAGTTTATATATGTACACGTGCATTTTCATTTGAAAGTTTTTAATTTATATAAATTATATATATATATATATATATATTTATATTTAACTGTACATGTATATTGTACAGTTTACCACTGCAGATGTTTCTATGGCAGAACCTGTTCATCAAATGGAGAGGGAACCTTACAAGGTATTGCATGATTTTTTTGTTATATTTTGTTTTTTACATGAAGTTCTAGATATATATATTCTCATTCATTTTTAAAACTTCAAATTTTAATGTTCAAGTACATGTGCATTATGTATGTAGGTTTCCTATTCACAGGATAGGGCGCTACCCGAGACCCAGACGCTAGATCCTCCATTTGATGGACAAGATTTACAGTAGATTTGATTTCAAAATTTAGATGGTTTTAAAATTTGTTAAACTTGATATAGTTTGATACTCAAGTGAGATTTACAATTTTTGGACATATTTTATTACATTGTTATTATATAATTTGTTTTATTTAATTTTTGGATGGTTTTAGTACTTTTGGCATGTGAATGTGAAGTAATGTTGTCATCTGAACTACATATGGCATGTGATATTTAATGTTAAATGTTTTTTTTGGATAGTTGAATTATAATTGGCATGGCATGTGAATTTTTTAAAACTCAAGTTTTGGATGGTTTCAATACATTTTGCATGTGATATTTAATGAACTTTAAATGTTTAATGTTTTAATGTTGCACAATATATAATCAAACGGTTTTAAAACTTAAAGTTTTGGATGGTTTCAACCTACATTTGCACATGTGGTAAATTGAAATGTTACTTGTAACAAGACAATCCCCATTGATTTCATTGTATATGTTGATTTCTGATTTGATATAATTGCATGTATGATGGTACATTACTTGTAAAGTCATTGGATTACTAGTGTTCATTGATTTCAGTGTAAGCGCAAAAAATTATTGACAATGTAGAACGATTTTTGTGTTATAATAATTAAACCTAATAATATTGGAGAGCAAGAGAGACTTGAGGTATGGTGTTTACTACAAGAGTTAGAGCTAAATATTTAAATGGTTTATGATTTATGATTTTTACTTTCTTTTTAATATAATCGATACGGAAAGATGACAAAACTAATAAGGGTGACAATAAGAATAGAAGAAGAAAATAGTTTAAGATTGATCACAATAAATGCTATTTGTAATTGATTACATTCTAATTATTCACATTCTATCATTCAATATTATTACATTGTCACTTTGCATTCAAAAATTTTATTTGATCATTTTCCATTATTAAAGTTATTCTACAATATTTATCATCTCAACAAATTGAGGTAACTAAGAAAAATTAAAATTAGAATGACTTGATAAATCTCAAACATATTTAGCATATTTAAAATGGTTATATTAATATTAGATGTATTTACATATTATTGATAAAATTAATAATATGTTTCTCATATTATCGATAGTTTTTCCTTGGTTGCACACAACTGAAACCAACTTAGATCCATCTTAACTACGGATCTATCAAGTGCCGAGAGGGATCAAATCTCTCGAGGTGCAAACCTTTCCTCAAGTTTTGCACTCAAAAAAGAGGTTTGCACCTCTAGATATTTGATCCCTCTCGGCGCTTGATAGATCCATAGTTATGATGGATATAGGAAAATAAATTTCTAAAAATAAGTAAGGGAAAAGTAGCATAGGGAACAATTAGGAGTAGATTTAGGGCATAGGGAACAATTAGGAGTAAATTTAGGAACATGTGATAGTTGGGTGAGATAAAATCATATATTTTAATAAAATAATGGGAATTTGTAGGAGAGACAAATAGTGGATATGACATGTATTTTGGTGAATAATCAAATTTATGGAATTAAAAAATCAATTATTTTTGTATGTGAAAACAAGATTCACACCTAATCCTCACCTAAAAGACTAAATTAAACACATTATTATTAAGGGGACAAGGAGCTTTCTAGGTTTTGAGCTCCCCATTGTTAGATGAGTGTCGTAATGGCATTCCAAGTATTTTTATGAGAACTTATGATATTGTGATATTCTAATTACGAAATAGTGATCTTGAGTACACGCTGGATAATGTAGTAGATAGGAACTTTTTGATAAGGGGAGATAAGGGATGTGGCCAAATTCCTATCAGTGAAAAAAAATTTCTTCACCTTCCTATAACTCCATTGTAGCTTTGGGGGCCAAAGGTAAGAAGAGTACCTTGGAATTTCTTGGGTGAAAAACCAAGTGGGTCACCAGCTTTGGTCTAGTGCATTGGAATTCATTAAAGAATTGGTCGTTGGAGCTGCTTCAAGCTAGGAGTGAGCATCATCACCAACCTACATTGAATATTTTACACTCCCTAGGGTGAATGATACTTTCAATTGATTGACAGTCCAAGACTTTAGAATTTTTCCGAATGCCAAATGATCTTACAAAGCTAGTATTTATAATATCCTAGTAGGTCATTCGGTGACAACTTTTACCGAAAACTTGAAACAAAGAGAATCTATCCTTGGCTAGGACATCATGTAAGATGTCCGCCATAAACAGTAAAATTGTACTTAAACGCTGAGATTCGGGCAAGTGGGGACAACCACTTGTTATCTCTTCCCTTGGAGGCTAGGCCATATGGGGACCGAATCTAACCTTACAAAATAAAGTGAAATAATTTGTACCATACGGTCGGAAAACATATACAAGAACAATTAATATACAAGAACAATTAATTTCATTCTAGAATATATATATCCAATACATATAACATTTTTCATCAATGCACATGTATACAAAAACTACTTTCAGTTGATACTAGAGCATGTGCTTGTACCCAAACAATTTGTAACATGTGCAAACCACAAATAACATAAGCAGCTCAATTTTTAGTTGAGTATTGGAAGTTCTAAAACATATTTAATCCAAAGATAATAAATTTTTGGACACTTCACTCAAAAAAATTCTAATGGAATTCCATCTTCAATAATCTGTTCATGATCGGATTTTGACATTTTCCATTTCTTAATTTTCGATTTTTTCTTTGATTGAACTTCTATCAACTTTATGCGTGCTGCACACACCAAATGACTATATTGACAACTTATGGAATTAGGTTCATAGTCTTCAAAGTAAACAAAGTCTCCACTTTGATGAGTTTGTTTGAAAAAATAACCTTTCAGTATAATAGACCCTCTGTCATACTGAAATCCGTGATCATTATAGTCTTGTAATAATTTCATTTTTCGTTCAGTGCAACGCATCAAATAATACTTCACATTTTCATCATTGTCAATAGGTACAATTACAACAAAAACATCTCCTGCACAATAAAATAAAAATTTAACATTTAATTATGCATATTTAAATTTATTTCTAGATATTTAAATCATTAGAAAGTAATTTAAATGTTACCTTCTCTAACAAGATCAGAAACTCGATCACCATCGGATGATATTGTAGTTTCCTCTGATTGCATTTTTTCAAACATTGCAACAGACATTTTTCCCTTTGTATTTAGCTCTGTATGTTTCCAATCGTTCACATATATTTTGTTTTCACAAACGTCATTGGATTTTGTGTTTTCTATGCAAACATCACAAAAATAAGAATATTTTCTTTTATCCAATGCAAACACATTTCTGGACAACTTTGTTTGAATTGAATGCAATTTTCGAGTCCCTTTTATTGTTTCAACGTCATTTCCAATTGATCTATCTACGTCTCCGATTCCAATATGCCAAAAAAACCTTTATATGGAAAATTAGAAAAAGAATTTGTAAATATGATATCAAAATACAATTAAAAATAATCATTGCATGATAAATGTACAATGTTTAAAATTAGATTTCCTATATAAATTAAATTGAATGTACCTTCGCACTTCTCTTGATGGGTTTTTTTCATGGCTTAGAGCAGCGATGCACCATTGAACAACTTCTTCAGCGTTCACAAATCAGCGTGCAGAGTGGTTCATTTGATATCTTCGAAGTACTCGTTTTATGCATGCTCCCGCACCGTCATGTTCTCCTTTTCCATGGCCAGTCTCGAAGAAATTCCAACAATGTTTAATGCAGGTTTTCTTATGAAGACAACACAACCAAAAGAATGATCGTGCAGATTTGAATTGACCTGTGCATCCGTCTGACCATATCCAATGTTCATTGAATATTATTCCACGATTTTTCAATGAATCATAAATTCTTCCAAAACAATGTTGTACAAAACATGTATCATGTGTACGATCGTCACTGATATAAAAATGATATTCTTTAATGATATGTCGATTTTCACTCGTGCTTTCTATATGATCGACATTTTGTTCAGCATGTCTATATAGAATATGTACGAGCATGGAGACTTGGTCAGAGTGATAGTATTCACTCTGAATTTCTTTTTGTGGAGCAAATGTGTAGTTTTCTGCAAAATCAATCACTGACAAAATGGTTCCTGGTGGAAAAACTTCACGAGATTTTTTGAATTGCAAGTCTTGCCATCGAGCTCTGTGGGAATGCATGGTGTATTTGTAAATTTCTGCTTCAAACTTTCTCAAAAAGTCTATTAGAAAAATTTCGTCTTCTCGTAATTCGATTCTTTTAACACTATCTGCACTTTGAATCGATGTACTGGTATATTCGTATCTCTTCCATTTCACTTTCATGTTGGACAATGATTGATCATTTATATCAATACGATATTTGTTTTGAAATTTATTCAAATTTCCACAATCATCGCATTTTTTACCACCAACACATTTCTTTTTGTAAAATAGTTCATCGCTTTCTATTTCACATAGAATTTGAGATATGAATTCACGGATAGTGGAAGGAAGAGGTGAATCCTTCCATAATGTTCTACCGAAATCAAGGAATGTGTCATAATATAACTCAAATTCCACATGATAACGGCAACAACAAGTGTCGCATACGGTGATAGGTTTTACATACCATGGTTTTTGTTGAACAAAAGCACTGAGTGAAACATGAATTTGATGATTCTTTTCTTTGAACTTGTTGAATAACTCTATCTGAGTGGTTTCCAAGAGATGTTTTTCATGTTCTTCGTATTGATTTCGTGCTATTCTTCTTCGCATCACATGTCTTGTAGTTGGTGAAACACGCGAATTGTTCTTCCAATATTCATATACTATTTTTTTAACATCTTCTCCAAGTCTATCTTTGTATGGTTGCCTACAAATAGCTCTCCAACAAGCGAGTTCATCATTTACATCTATTTGTAGTCGAAATTTTCGATGTTTGTGCAAAGTTTTTCGCGAGGTTCCCAGTGCTCGTGCCATAGATGTTATCAAACGATTCTCTTGAGTACTTGGTGAAACCATTGCCATCTGTATTCCTCTACGTACATTTGAAACATCTTTATCTCTAGATATCTTAATTGACTTTATAGCGCTACTCATATTTTTTATCACCTCTTCCTTCATTTTTTTATCTTTGGTTGGTTTTCGAATACCCAATAGTGTCATCGCTTCTTTTAATTTCCTTGATGATAGGAGCCCTTTCAACATTTGAGCCTGAACTGTCACTCGGTCATTTAAGAAATACTTTTCAAAAATGCGGTCGACACGATATCGTATAATATGGTCAGGTTTTTTATCTCCATATGTGTGAGTGTCAACATTTTCTAACATCTCATTATCGATAGTGATTTCATCTGTACATATTCAAAAAATAGTACATATTCAATAAATCACTAAATTAATAAATATGTCAATAAATATTAGGAAAATTTTAAATATATCAATAGATCATAATATATATATTTACATACCCGCTTCAATTTCTTCTTGAGGTTGATTTTCTTCTTCAATATTTTGAGGAGTATCTCTGTCTGTTTACATTAAACAAGATATTTTTCAAACTAGTTCATCAAATAAAAATTAAGCTTCACATTTTACATAATAGGAAAATTTTAAATATATCAATAGATCATAATATTTACATACCTGCTTCAATTTCTGCTTGAGGTTGATTTTCTTCTTCAATATTTTGAGGAATATATTTGTCTGTTTACATTAAACAAAATATTTTTCAAACTAGTTCATCAAATAAAAATTAAGCTTCACATTTTACATTGGGAAAATTTTAAAAATATATCAATAGATCATAATATTTACATTTACATACCTGCTTCAATTTCTCCTTGAGGTTGATTTTATTCTTCAATATTTTGAGGAATATCTCTGTCTGTTTACATTAAACAAAATATTTTTCAAACTAGTTCATCAAATAAAAATTAAGCTTAACATTTTACATTAGGAAAATTTTAAATATTTATCAATAGATCATAATATTTACATTTACATACCTGCTTGAATTTCTGCTTGAGGTTGATTTTCCTCTTCAATATTTGAGAGAGCTTCTAACTTTCTTTTGCGAGATTGTCTAGTCTCTTCTCTATGTGTCTCAGGGTCTCTTTTTCGATCATATTTTCTCGCACAAGTTCTTCGATTTCCCATGATAATAGGGTATGAAGTTCAAAAAATTTCCTTCAAAAAATTGGACAATAACTCAATTACAAAAATATCACAAAAGATTTAATTTAAAAAAATTCAGTGTAATTTTTTTTGCAAAAAATAGATATTCCAATCCAAAACACTTACTTGAAAAAATTCGAGAGAAAAATGTCTTATAAAAATGAAACAAAGCTCAAAATATTTAATTCAACTCAAAACACGTACATACCTCCAAGAAATGTCTTTTGAATGTACGTCCAAGAAATGTTTTACAATTTTCGCCAAAATCACGCCGCCTCTAAGAAATGTCCTCCAAAAAAATTCTTTAAACCGAATATTGTAAAATCAACCAAGAAATGCTCTTAAATCCAAACTTTGAAGAAAATTTTTTGAACTCAAAACAAGATCTTTGTAAAATGAGAAGAAGTGTGCGAAATGTGCGAAAATTTTGAATCATTTCGCGCCAATTTATATTGACACGAAATGTGTTTTAGTAGGGAGCTCCGCAAAACTCTCTGGCCGACGGAGAGTTATACAATAGTTCGGCCGAACTTTTGATAAAAAGTTCGGACGAACTATTAAGACGTTAGATTTAACGTGTTTTAAGCGGAAAAAATAGTTCGGCCGAACTTTACTAAAAGTTCAGCCGAACTAACGCGTCATCAATTACGCAAAAACTAGGCTCTAAATACGGTTCTGCAACTTTGGACTGATTAAAATCCATGAAAGGTTGTTAATTAACTGTCAGAACCAAGACAAGCATTTTCAGAATTGAATCTACTTTCAGGAAATATAACTTTTATGGAATTTCATAAACGTTTAATAATTTTAATTATTTTTCTAAAAAAATGGGTGCAAACAATTTCTGAGGGTCATTGTGATTCAGTGAAATCAAAATTTTGTATCTCCCAAAATACATTGTAAAAAAAAATTGAAAAAATTATTGGGCATTACATTGGTCCGTCGTCTCTAATGGGTAGCTTTTAGATTTTAGTTTATAACTTATATGTTAAGAAATTTCTTGCGTCGTGAAACATATCCAAAATACGCAGTTTTTCGTATTGGACCAGTTCAAAAAATTCTAGTAATTATGATATGCATACATTGGCTTTGTAAATATGACGAAACCAAAGTAGACTCTGTCTAGATTGTTGTAACACATTTTTTTTTCTCAAAAACACAAATTTTCAATGAATACAACATTGCGTCATAACATGACTTCTTATGAATCCTTTGATTGTTAAGAAACACACACTCAAAGAAACGCTAAGTTGACATATCAAATCTGCATAAAAAAAATTTCAAAAAATAAGTAATAGAAAGCTAACAAAATTTCTCACAACTTTTATTTTTATCGCAAAATGAAATTCTACACAGAAAAATTGTTATAGTTTGCAGAAAGTTGAAGAACCGAAAAAAATGAAATTTTTTTCTCAAAAAAGGGCAAAAAGTGTAACCCATCTTCACATTTTCACCGAAGGGGAAGATCAAGAAGAATGCTTCTCAATCTGGTGTGAAAGGCAAGAAGCAGGACATGTCCAAGGTGAAGTGCTTTCACTGTCACCAACACGGACATTACGCCACTAATTGTCCACAGAAGAAGAAAAATAAGTAGGTTGCTGGATCTACAGCTGGAGAGGCCTTAGCCTCGTAGTTTGACCTGGAATTTTCACTGATCGCATGCTTGATCTCAAGTATGATGGGTTAAGTGTGGTTTCTTGACAGTGGTGCGTCTTTTCACATGACCGGATACAAATATTTGTTTATTGATCTAGATGAGAATGATCTTGGAGTGCACATCGAGATGGGCGATGATGGTAGATATAGTGTGATCGGTATCGGTACCATTTCCTTTGAGAGGCAGTCTGCTAAACCCTTTGTATTAAAGGAAGTGATGCATGTTCCAGGATTGAAGAAGAATCTTATCTCTGTGGCGATGTTGGAAGACAAGGGATATGATGTTGTCTTTAGCAAGGGAAAGGCTTTCCTGCGCAGTAAGGAAACTGGTGAAACCCGAAGGATAGGGGTTCGAGTTAAGAACCTTTATCAGTTGCAGGTAGATGGCTGCGCGGCAATGGCAGGAAAGGTAGAAGGAGTGGTGAGCCGGGATGAGGGTGAGCTATGGCATAGGAGATTAGGCCATATTCACCATGGTGCTTTGAAAATTTTGCAGCAGATTTCTACCGGGCTTCCCAAAGGTACACTTGCGCAGTCAGATCAATGCAAGCGATGTACTTTGGGAAAATTTGTGAAAGCCACCTTTCACGAGAAGGATAGTCATGCCACGACGATCCTTGAGAGAATTCACATAGACGTGTGTGGAACTTTCTCAGTAGCTTCGACAGCAAAGCATAGGGACTATGTGATCTTTGTTGATGATTTTTCTCGAAAGTGCTGGATCTTCTTCATGCAGAAGAAGAGCGAGACATACTCAAATTTATGTGAGTTCAAGGCACTGGTTGAGAAAGAATCGGGGAAGCAGGTGAAGGCTCTTAGGAGCGACAATGGTGGTGAATTCATCTCTGGAAAATTCAAGGAATTTTGCAGCACATAAGGAATTTGAAGAGAGCTCATAACGCCTCATAACCCACAGCAAAATGGGGTCATGGAGCGAAAGAACAGAACGATCATGATTGCTGCACGGGTGATGTTGCATGATCAGGGCCTTCCCATACACTTGTGGGCTGAGGCATGCAATACTGCGGTTTATGTGCAAAACCGTTGTCCTCACAGGATACTTGCCATGAGTACACTCGAGGAGGTGTTTTCTGGTAAGAAGCCTGATATTTCTCATTTGAGGATTTTTGGTTCACCTGTTTACATTCATGTTACAAAGGATGCCAGGAAGAAGCTGGAGCCAACTACAGAGGTTGGGATATTTTTGGGGTACACTGATACACCCCACAACTATCGTGTGTATTTTACAGACAGTTGGAAGACTGTTGTGCGACGGGATATCAAATTTCATGAGGAGAAAGCCATGAAGTGTTTGCTTGAGAGGGAGCCAAACTTGCATGAAGATGAGGAGCTATTAGTTCCTAAGGATGAGCCTCAGGATGTGGATCAGCCACAAGAGGAGGTTCATGGAGTAGAAGAGACCACTCATGCAACGCCAACCATCAAAGGGCGAAAGCGCACTACAGAAGCTGAGCGACTGATTCAGGATGCAGAGAAGATTGTAGGAGCACGTACATCATAGCGCAGACAGAGACAATCACATGACTAGTATACTGGATACATGGCTCTTATGAGCAAGTGTATCGTGACAGAACCATCCTCTTTCGAGGAAGCTGTGGAGGACCCCGCATGGGTAGATGCCATGGTGGAAGAGTATGATTTGATTGTTATAAACAGTGCATGGGAGATTGTCCCAAGGCCAGAAGGGAAATCAGTGGTAGGTTCGAGATGGATCTACAAAGTGAAGCAAGCAGCTGACAGAAGTGTGGAGAAGTACAAGGAAAGATTTGTTTCCCGAGGCTTCTCACAGATTGAGGGGATCGATTATGAGGAAACCTTTGCACCTGTCGCAAGGTATTCTTCCATACAGACGATTCTTGCTCTCTTAGTGTAGATGGGGTGGCACATTCATCAGATGGATGTGAAGACTGTGTTCCTCAACGGAGTGATTGAGGAGGAGGTGTACATAGAGCAGCCTGAAGGTTTCAATATCTTCAGCAGCAAGTCGCATGTGTGCAGGCTCAAAAGAGCATTGTATGGGTTGAAAC
Organism: Pinus albicaulis; assembly: GCA_034641835.2. Taxonomy (NCBI): domain Eukaryota; kingdom Viridiplantae; phylum Streptophyta; class Pinopsida; order Pinales; family Pinaceae; genus Pinus; species Pinus albicaulis. The sequence goes on from CM076579.1 coordinate 498,600,520, forward strand.
AAGCACCTCGTACTTGGTACACACGGATAGACAGTTATTTCACCGGACTTGGATTCTCCAAGAGTGAGGTGGATCCAAACCTATACCAGATTGTGGTGGAGGGTGAGTTGCTGATCATTGTACTTTATGTAGATGATTTGATTCTGACAGGTGATGAACTGTTGATACACTCATGCAAGGATGATCTTGAAAAGGAGTTTGAGATGAAGGACTTGGGCCTCCTTCATTATTTCCTGGGATTGGAAATTTGGCAGCGCAGTGATGGATTGTTTGTGTCTCAAGGAAAGTATGCTCGGGAGATACTGGAGAAATTCAACATGCATGGCTATAAGCCTATTGACACTCCTCTTCCTGGTGGATGGAGGAAAGAGGGTGCTACATCGGCAAAGGTAGTGCATGCCACTGTTTATCGATAGTTGGTGGGGTCGCTTATGTATCTAGTCAATACACGACCTGACATATGATACGCTGTTAACCAGCTTTCACAAGATATGGTTAATCCTACCAAGCTCTTTTGGAAGGCAGGCAAGTATGTAGTGAGATATCTTAGAGGCACATCAGGATATGGATTATGGTACAAACAGTCGAATGAGGTGAAGATGTGTGGCTTCATAGATGCAGATTGGACAGGGAGCCCAACGGACAGAAAGAGCACATATGGAGGGATTTTCAGTATCAGGTTGACAACAGTTTCTTGGTACAGCAAGAAGCAGAGACCCATGGCACTCAGTTCAGCAGAGGCCTAGTATATGGCAGCGAGTTTGGCTACATGCGAGGCTATATGGATGAGGAAGATCCTATTTGGGTTGTGCGGTTCACACATAGATCCTACTGTGATATATTGTGATAATCAGAGTCACATCAAACTCTCAGTTAATCCAGTATTTCATGATAGATATAAACACATTGACATCTGATATCATCATATCAAATATTGTGTGCAGCGGAAGATCATATTTCTTTCATACATTCCCACGTAGGATCAGGATGCTGATATCTTGACGAAGGCGCTCACCAGGAGCAAATTCGAATACCACAAGGGCAGGATCAGGGTGGCAGATAATCCCTATCTTGTTGAGAGGGAGTTTTGAGATTGCAACAAGATGATGAGCTTAGTGAAAAGAGTCGCCTTCATTAAGTGGGCCCACAGGCTATTTTTGGCGCAAGTCTATTTTTAGACTATGTCTATTTTTAGACATGTCGATCATATTCTATGAGTTGCAGGATGCTATTTGTGGATGGTTGGTCAAGTTGGAAAAATGGATGGACTTCTATTTTTAGACATATTGGGCTGAATCTATTTTTAGATTGCCAGTCTAAAAATAGATATGTCGAATATTATTAGCTCTTACTAATATTTGGACTATAAACATTATCTTAAACTCTTGGAGCACTTCAGTTAAGTGCACAGATGTGGCACAGGAGCTGACAAAAGGAATTACACTATTCCTGAGGGTTAAGTGGAGCTATTGCATGGAGACTTCAGTTAGAACTCATGTGACAAATTTTGGTGGAGTTATTGAAGTAGTTGGTGGAGTTGCGTTCAGTTTAACTGAGTTAAACATAGTTGAGCTAGTTGTATCTAGTCTAACTGATTGATACACTAGCGAGAGTGGTGTTAATTAATTATTAATTAATTCACTAATTATTAACTCATTAATCAACTAAAGAATACATCAGTTAACTATAGTGCATGGACAGTTTCAGTGGAGACCAGTGAAGAGGTAGGTGAAAGAGCAGTGTGACTATAGTGTTGCATGATTTGCAACACACAGTGGTTGGAGATACCAATGAGGATTGCGTGAGCAAGGCTGGACCAATTCAGGTTCATTCAGAGCCATTATTTAGCAGTGATTGCGCAGTAGAGGCAGGCTAGCAGGTGGCAGAGATTGGAGCATGAGATTTTCTAGATCGGACCTGATTAGTGTGTAGAAATTGGAGATTGTACTGAGAGCTTGTGAGGAGATTTTTATGATGATTGTTACATGATCTCTATGAAATTTAATACACAGATAGTTGGGGGTTTTCAGCTTTAAGCTTTTCCATAAAATAGTGTGTTCATATGTGTGAATGTTTATGGTTTTAATGTGTGCATGCAATTGATTTTATTTTCGCAATTAATGATCAATGGTAGAAGAGATTCTGTATTGTGCATGAAGTCAAATAGTGTGTGATCAGGAGAATCTTGGATGTATAAAATATCAGTTATATAAATTTCTACATAGAGGACCTATCCCAGGTATCACTAAAATTAAGCATATTAAAATCCCCAAACCAAATTAAAACCACAAAAGGGCATAACAGGGAGAGGTAATTCACATATTTGAATTCACAACATAGTCTGCATATACGAGGACCCTCGATGCCTCTTTTATGTAAATTTTCTCATGTAAGTATATTATTGTGAACCAACAACTCGATAATGCACTTTAGTTACCGAGGGATGTTCCATTTACAAGACTTTTGAAACCAGTTCTATCTAGGATCCACATTGTGACCCTTAGCGATGTGAGAGTAAACTTATTTAACCAAAACTTAGCCTTTAATCATACTTCCATTCCATGACATCCAACCCTCCTTTTTCGACAAAATTATACCTGCTAAATTTAGTTGAAGGGTTTATTATTCCCATTCATTTTCTAAATGACCCGAGAGTCTTAATTTCCCAACCTCGTTCCATGATTTTGAAAAGAAATTAGAGCCTTGATATATATATATATGTCCTTTAAAATGAATAAGCCTTTATTATGTAAAAGAGAAAGCAAAGGGAAAGGAAAAGTATGGATGTGAGCCATGCATTTAATTACAAACAAACTAATTTCCATTCTCAAACTTGTGCCAACTTTCCATGCCATATTTCCAAGGATACAATGTCTTTTTTTCACCATACTTCTCCATGATTGAGAAGCTACCTTCTTTTTCTTTTTTTCTTTTTTATGAAGCCCCCTCTTTGGTCCAACTTACCAACTCTTTATTTTTAAGATTATTTTTCCTTTAATAATTCGTTGCCATAAACCTTTGCCACAAACAAACCTCCATAAATTCCTTAACAATAGTGAGAAGTTAAAGGTTTATAAATATTTGATTCCCTAACAGCCTAAATCAACATTTTTAGTTAGAGCCTTTAGGCAAAGGAGGTGAATTTTCCTTGGGATACCTGGACCAACCCATAAAATATTAGCTATAATAGAATTGATTCTATTAACTAACTCTTTTGGTAGTTTATATATGTGCACCCAATAAACGGATATTCTTTGTAGCACCGATTTGATCAAGAAAAGTATACCTCCCAACATTAACCACTTGTGAAACCAATAATATAACTTCTTATAAAATTTTAGAATGATCCAATCCAATATTTTATTTTCATATCTACTCGACTTTATGAAAAACCCAAGGTATTTAAAGCCTACTTCCAATGAAACCAACTGAACTTCAAATTAATCGGCGATCTCCTTCGTTGAGGCCTCCTCATGGTTGGACGATATCGAGGCAGATTTAACCTTGCCCATATTTAAACCCGACATGTTCCCAAAGTTATATATAATCTGATGAAAATATTTCCTTTCATTAATAGAAACCTTCCTTGTCAAAAGAACATCTTCTATTAACATCATATGTGATAGAGTGATTTTCTTTACAGCCTACATCCAGAGATGATCCCCCAAGACCGAGCTTCCATAATTGTTCTTCTTTTAGTACAATAAAAAATAGAAGTGGAGATAAGGCACATCCATGTCTGAGATCTCTGGAGGCCTTAAATTTTTTTTTCAAAAGGCTGTTAATGATGACCGTGAAATTCATAGTCGAGACACAAGCCACGTTCCAATTAATCATAAGTAGTCCAAAACCAATCTTCCAAAGTATCAACCTTAATAGTTCCCAAACAACAGATTCATATGATTTTATTAGATATATCTTCATGAGACAAAGCACCTCAATCTAATGAGATTTAATAGAATGGATGCACTCTTTTTTTTGGCAATTGCATTGTTAATATGTATTTATTCTAAAAATCAAAATTGCACAGGTGTAATATGCTTTGAAAACAATGACTTAATTTGGTTAGATATGATCTTCGAAATGATTTTGTAAACCATGTTTAAAATTGAAATAGGATGGAAGTTGACAAAGGAATAAGGCTTCTATAACTTAGAAATTATAGCTATGAAAGTCACATTTACCAAGCCCATGATTGAACACAGATGAAGTGATTCCTTAACCATAGAAGTTAGTTCTTCGAGAATAATATCCTAAAAGTAAATAAAGAGTTCCATGGACAGTTGTCTGGTCCTGGACTCTTGTCTCTGGTAAAATATTTTAGAACCTCTAAAACCTCTCCCTTAGTGACCAAACTCCCCATAATATCATTGGCCTTCTCACTGAGCATATTTGGGATGAGGTTGATAAACTCCAACTTCTTGTCAGATTGTACCCCTTCTCTTCCCCCCCCCCCCCCCCCCCCCCCTTTTAAGAATTAATTTCGGCTCTGATGAACCATATAAAACTTTTCTCTCTCCTGAATGACACTTGATTATGGAAGAATCAAGTGTTTTTGTCACTTTCATCCACCCACGACACCTTGATCTTAATGCGCCATTCCTTTTCTTGTTTCTTCAAAATTTGATTTTTTCTTGCTTCCAAATCGAGAAGATTTTCTTTTAAAGAGTTAGAAAAATATCCTGGATCCTTCGAGTCTTGTAGAAAATTTATCTTCTTGTCAACCACAATTAATTTCTGCATCAACATATTTTCCTTATCCTTAACCCATATTCGAATAAATTTCTTCAACTCTTTAAGCTTGAACAAAACAAATTCCATGCTTGAAACCCCACTTTCGGGTCTTGTTGATAGCCATATATTTCTAACCAAAAATTTCAAAGCTTTCTCCTTAATCCATACATGATTAAACTTGAAGGGATAGTCTAGTCTTGGAATTTCTCCAAACTATTCCAAAACAATCAGAAAGCGTTAAACTATTAGAGACAAAAAGATCTTTGAGTCGAAATGCTCTAGTTGGCTAGCTAGGCCAGATTGGAAAAAGTACCAATATGATATTTTGGAAATACCCTCTCTCTCTACATGATCATTCCTCCATGTAGGGCCAATTGTAGTTGACTTCATATACTATAATCATTTATGAGAAAAAAAATCCTTAAAAAACATCCCTAATTTATCCTCCTTGCTATTTATACCCCAAAACTCATCCTTTTCGGTTGTTAAATTGGAGTCACCTACCAGAATCAAAGATCTGAGGTCCATGATGCAACTGGAAAAGAATCGTTCCCCAAACCCCTTTCTATTAGAGAAAGGGGCGTATACATTAATAAGATGTAGGTGCTCATTTGATCCTATATGAAAATATGTTAATATTAATTGTGGAATAGATTTAAAAGATCTGAGATTATTGACATTAGGGTTCCACATGGAAAATAGTCCTCTCAAGTGGCATTCCATAGTGGAAAGATATTAAACATTTATTCCAAATCCTTTTCCTTACAAATCATAGTCTCTTGGAAGATCCTCCTTGCTATTTATACCCCAAACCTCATCTTTTTCGATTGTTAAATTGGAGTCACTTGCCAGAATCAAAGATCTGAGGTCCATGATACAACTGGAAAACAATCGTTCCCCAAACCCCTTTTCATTAGAGAAAGGGGCGTATAAATTAAGAAGATGTAGGCGCTCATTTGATCCTATATGAAAATATGTTAATATTAATTGTGCAACAGATTTAAAGGATATGAGATTATTGACATTAGGGTTCCACATGGCAACTAGTCCTCTCAAGTGGCATTCTATAGTGGACAAATATTAAACATTTATTCCAAATCCTTTTCCTTACAAATCATAGTCTCTTGGAAGAGAAAAACATACAGATTGTAAATTTGAATAATTCTATGAAGGGATTTCCTTTTTTGGGAAAATCCCAACCCCCTCACATTTAGAGACATAATTATCATTCTGGGGGATCCTCCATGGATACAATTCCTCCAAGGACCAAAAGAGCTGGGGAATGCAACATCCAAGTGACCAACCTCAATGCAAGAAAGATTGATATTAACTAAATTGTGATCCTCCAAGGACTTCTGAAATGTAGAAAGAAGATAAGAATGGGCCATTGAAAAATTTGAAATTTTCTTGTATTTGACACCTCTTTTTTCTTTCTGGTAGTAATGTTCTTCCTAGATTCTGGACTCACAAAAACATTATCTTTTGCAAAAAATGACTTTTTTATTATGAGTGCTTCTAGGCAAGTTGACTCATCTAAAGCCAAGTTCCCTAATTCCACATACACAGAGAATGAAGAGGATGAAAGGCCACAGGGCACCCCAAATTGAATTAGAGAAGAGAAAAAATTCTCCTTCAAATTATGGGTGTCAACCTCCCTATTCAAGTCATGAATGATGAGGGGGAACTCACTTATGATGTGTGAAAACCTAGTTATCCTCTCGAGGGAGTCAATAATCACATACATGGGTTGAGGGGAGCCCTTATTACCAGTATTAATGATAGGATTGGAGCAATTTGCAACATAAGCGATTGCACCACCAATACTGGGCATAACAACGTCCTTAATGGAATGAAAATTAACATTGTTAATAATATGAGGAGAAGAGTAGTTGTTTCCTAATGTTGAGGGAATTTTAAACGATGAATCCTGATAGAAACCCTATCTCGAATCACCATTAAAGAAACCAATTCTTTCTCTATGTCTTAAGCCTCTTTTTTGACCTGAGACATTCCTTCCAAGACAGTCCGCCATTAGGTGACCTATTGCGTGACAACAAAGGAACCTAAAAGGAATCGCCCAATAGGATAAACATTTTCTGAATGAAAATGGTCTCCACAAAAGATCAAGATTTGCAGATAATCCTCCAATATAGTCCATTTCTACTAAAACCTAGGAAATCCATTTATCGAGGCTTCCTAGACTCATTTTCTTTAGGAAATAAAATCTACCAGTTTTTTTTTTGTGATGACTGTGATGGCTTATTTATACCACAGTTCCAGAAGAAAACTTGGAAATTTCAGCCATAAAATGTTTTTCCTAGGTGCATCCTTCATATGACAAATGACATAAATCCCCTTCATTTACCCATGGACTGATGATGATATAGGCCACATCCTCAGAACACAAAAAGTGAAAATAAAACCACCAATTGAGAAACACACTCACATTTGGCATGTACTTCAAAATTGGAAGCCAATAGGTCTCGACCCAATGCTTCATCGATTCCCTCGACATCATATATAATTCCCACCTTCTCAAAAGTGCCCTTTGCTTTAAACCTTCCACCCTCTCCAAGAAAACATCCACCCCTAATACCAAACTTTGAATATTTTCGGTCGACTTTATTGACTTCCTCCTCCTAGCATTCTTGTTTAGTGCTGAATTAAATCAACCTTTGTGGATTACAAAATCACCAACTAATAAAAAAACCGTTAGTGTTTTGACCCCTCTCTATTGACTGATAACACCTCTGCATCACACTTACTTTGTCAGACTTTTGTGTTTTCCTCATCAAGAACCATAACCTCAATCAAATATTCCACCCTCGGAGAAAAATCATGCAAAAGAGTCCTTCCCGACTCCATCAACCAAAGAAACCTCGCCTAAATGCAAAGCCAACTTCCGATATTGGTAGAGTTTCCAACACCGCCTCAGAAAATCACAATCTGAACATCGATATACCACCCCCTAATTCCAAATAGAGAGCCTACATGTTAGGAACTTGCCAAGTCATCCTTCTCTCATACCAACCCTATGAAGAAATGTAAATCCTTAAAATATAGATAAAATTATTAATCTACACTAATCATGGACCTGTTAAGTGAAGAAGTAAAAAATCCGCACTTCGGTTATGGAAAAATTCCACCCCAAAAAATGTAGCCTCCATGCATGACACCTCTGAATAAATATCAAAGATACAATGAAATAACCTCTAAATCGATCACCCTACTATAAAATTAAAATAAATCTACCTGGAATGAATCAATAGATGTAAGGAAATCCCCTAGATGATCTTAAATTCCCAACTCCAAGAAGTGTCATAAATAAATAGGGCCTTTAATAACCGGAGTGTGCTAAACAAGAGAAAATAAGGTTAATAAATATCCCACCTACCTCTCTTCACAATCTCACTTTGAAACAGCTTCTCTCCGAAAACAGTAAAGAAACTAGGCTCAACCGATAAAAGGATCAATCAAGTTCACCCATATCTGCAAAAAATGCTGACTTGATGACCCAACTCCGCAAGGGATCATTAGGAGTAAAACTTGCTCACAAATTCCAGAATCTATCTTTGACCACTGAAAAACATAAGATGAATCTCAAACATAAAGTGTTCAAAGGTAATAATCTATCTCCTGGAAACCATGATAAAAAACCCTCATCACAAGACTTTCATTTAAGTAATCCCTTCCTACATCATATATCTCTAGAATCCAAATGTGATCCTACACGAATAAGCCTCTAGAGGTATCAATCCAAAAAGAAGCCAGTAAAAACAATAATATGGTTGTCGAGACATTCAACCGACACTGTGACCGAGAGGCCACTCTACTCTGGGCTAGAGTCAGCATATGTCTACGCACATCCATGAATTTTTGCAACTCCGCCAACCCATAATGCTCTCCAATCTTTCCATACTAAATGAAATCTCCAGCCTGTGTACCCCGGGGATTGTTTTAACGCAGTATCCTCTTTAACCAAGCAGGGGAAACCTAGTTTCTATCCAGACTTGGTCACGGAAAATATTGACATTGTTGGTCACTTCCTCCACCAAATAGTTCTCTGTAGGTCCTTCATCGAACATAGTTCTTGTCTTACATCGAACACAGTTCTTGTCTTACAGGAGCTGCAATATTACCTATCCGCTACAACTTATCCGATACATGACGACCGAATGCCTTCAAACGAGCATCTCTCCTCCTGCAATGCATAAACCAACCTTCTTTCTTAAATCATACATACGAAAACTCTTTTCCACATAAGCTGATACGAAGTTGTATAGTGCACAACATCAAGAGATTGAACTCAAACATGCATGGTTAGAGAAAACTAATTATATGTATATTTAAAAAACAGTACGGCTTATCATAATCATATTAGTAAATTTCATTGATATACATTATTAATTTCAAATACCATTGTAATATAAAGGTGGAAAATGAGGTTGATCGACATATATCAACTATATTTACTATGTAGTTGTGTCACTTTAGCACAAATAAACATAAGGAGAAAATAATAGATAATCTTATTAATATTAACACTAGTAACATTAATGTTATTAATATTGATATTAATAATATTATATCATTATTCTTAATATTATTAATAATATATATATTCATGCTCGCATGGTGTAGAATATGTGTTTTTTTGGGAATTCCAAGGTGAAAAATTCACCGGTTTGAAACTTTGTGGGAACAAATTTAGCCACGTTAACGACTAGTGTGGCCCAGATCGGGTGTGATTCCTGGGTGATTTTATGACTTAGATGCCCCTAGGTCATGACTACTCAAGCCACAGGTTAGGTATGTCGGTCATCTCAGGATATTACTTCATAAAAAAAAAATCAAATATAATAATAATAATTATATAGTCAACCTTAATATTAATAATATTATTATTAAACATTTTTAAACATTGATTATGATCAACCAAGGTTGATCGTAGTTGAATAAGAATGACTTTATTCAACCATGGTTGGCTACAATTGAATATGCTCGAGTTACGTTGACGAAGAATGATTATGAACTAATATTGTTGACTATTATTGACTATGATGAACACAGGGTTGACCAAGTTAGATAATGGTAAACAACAACAACTATTACTAATAATAATAATAAAGACGTAATCAAACTTAATATTAATATTATTATTAGTCCTAAGCTTTATTGATATTAATATTATTATTATTAAATATTAAAGCTTATTTACAAACCCTAATATTATTATTAAATATTAAATTTTAATGACAAACCCTACTACTACTACTACTACTATTATTATTATTATGGTTTTTTAATAAGGTTGGTCAACCCTATAATCTTATTATTATAAGGTTGTCTAAGTTTAATCATGGTAAACTATTTAAATTTTGACTATAAATGGTGACTTTGTTTGACTAATGTGGTTGACTATGTTTGATTATTAATATTAATCAATAATACTAGTAGGCAATTATGTTTGATTGAAGGTGAAAATTGTTGATTTTTCGACATAGTCAACGACATTAGTAAATGTGGTTGACTAATTTTGTAATGTCACAATATGATATTGGATAAATTGCAATGTAATGTAACATTGTGACAATGATTGTCACATCGCGACAATGTTTGTCACATCGCGACAATGTTTGTCACAATGCGACATTGGATAGTTTTTTGTACCATTTTGACATCACAACATGTTTGATTATTGATATTAACAAGCGATTATGTTTGACCAAAGTTGGAGAGTGTTGATTGTTAAACATAGTCAAACACATCAGTAATTGTGGTTGACTAATTTTGTAATGTCACATTGCGAAGTTGGATAAATTGAAATGTAATGTGGCATTGCGACAATGTTTGCCACATTGAAACGTTGGATAGATATTGTACCATTTCAATGTCACACTATTATTACTAGTCAGATTTATTAACATTAAAATATTTTTATTGTTAAGTAATTTTAAATATTGAGTGTCATTCACGAAGGATGACCTTAGTCGACTAAGATGGACAATGTTTGGCTTTGGTCAATCATGGTTGACTATAATTGAATATGGTTGAGTTATTTTAACTAAGGACGACTACGAGTGAATAAATTTGAGTATTGTTAAATATGGCAAGGGTTGACCAAGTTTGATCATGGTCAACTACTTGAACAATGGCTATAAAGGTCGATTTTTTTAGATTATGTTGATTAATGTGGTTGACTATGTTTGAATATTAACATTAATCAATAATATTAATAGGTTATTATGTTTGAATAAAGTTGAAGAGTGTTGACTCTCAAACATAGTGAAGCATAGTCAACCACACTAGTAAATGTGGTTGACTAATTTTGTAATTTCATAATGCAACGTTGGATAAACTGCAATGTAATGTAACATTGTGACAATGTTTGTCACAATGCGACATTGGAGAGATTTATGTATCATACCGATGCCACATGTTTGATTATTAATATTAATCAATAATACTAATAGATGATTGTTTGATCAAAGGTGAAGAGTGTTGTCTGTCAAGCATAGGAAAATATAGTCGAACACAATCAACCGCATTAGTAAATATGGTTGACTAATTTTGTAATGTCACATTTTGATGTTGGATAAATTCTAATGTAATGTAACATTGCAACATTAGATAGATTTATGTACTATTATGAGGCTATAATATTATTATTATTAGTGAACTTAATTAATATTATTATTGTTATTATTAAACATTTTGAAATCTTAATTGTGATCAACTAAGGATGATCGTGCTTGACAACATTTGACTTTAGTCATCCATAGTTGACTATATAATTGAATATTGTTGAGCTATGTTGACTAATGATGACTATGAGTGAACAAGACTTACTATTGGTAAATATGGAAAACATAGAGTTGACCAAGTTTGATCATGGTCAAGTAGTAAAACAATGAATATAAAGGTTTACTTTATTTGACTATGTTGATTAATGTGGTTGACAATGTTTGACTATTAGAATTAATCAATAATAATAATAGATGACTATGTTTGATTGAAGTTGAAGAGTGTTGGATATCAAACATAGTCAAACATAGTCATTCATGTTAACTCTAGGTATGTCAATCACGATGTCTATGGTTTTTATGGTTAACGATATGCATTTTGAACATAATGCATATTATTAATCATGGTTGAACATGATGTTAATGTTTATATTAATATATAAAACTTGTTTAATAAAACCTTATGAATAAAAGCTTATTGAACTTTATTAATATTAGTAAATGCGTCCTAAACAATATTAATATTATTAAACATTTTGAAGCCTTGAGTATGGTTGAGTAAGGTTGACCATTGCTGAGAAAAATTGACTATGCTTGACCATAGTTGAATATGGTTGACCAAGGTTGAATAAGGATGATTATGAGTGAACAAGGTTGACTATCATTGGCTATGCTAAACATATGATTTATTAATGCTGACCATGGTTGACTATTAAATATTCACTATAAAGGTTGACTACAAAGGTTAACTATGTTTGACTATGTCATCATGTTGACTATTAATATGTGTTTGTGGTTAATTATAGGCATGTTAAACATAATGGCTATCATTAATCATGGTTGAACATTATGTTCATGTTGACTATATTTGACCAAGTCAATCCTGATTATAAAGTGTTACTGATTAGATTAATATATTTTAACTTATTTTCACATTTAATATAATTATAATATAATTTAACATTTATATCATTATAAAACTGAAAAACATTTGGTTTAACAAAAATAATATATTTTAACATTTAATATAATTACAAAACCACATAAATATTTATTTAAAAAAGCAAAGACTATTTATTTCAAAACCAATGACATTAAACATCTTTATTTTAAAAAAATAAAGCTTTGCTTTATCTTATATAACTATCTAATAATAAAAGATTATCTAACAAAAAAGATCCTTCCTTAGAAAGATACCATTTGTATTTGCTTTTTTATTGTTTCTCAATGTTATTTTACACATTTAAGTTTTATGGGCTCTGATGACTAATGGAGTGTCCACTAGAAATGTTAAATGGATCAAATCCACTGTGTAGTATTCACTTGAAATGTTAAATGGATCAAATCCACTATGTAGTTATCTTACAACTTGTTTAAAACTAACAAATGCTAAGAGAAATATTTACATAAATCAAGGAAACAACTGAAAACAAGACACAAGCTGGATCTGATTTTACAGATATCTAATGTTAATGTTTAACTATCCATCATGTATCCTAATTACACTATTTTGATTTTTTTTTGGTATTGTTGTTGTCAAATTTACTAATTTTTTTTTAATAGTAAGTTTAAGCTTTATAACTTGCAAAATTCATGTATTTTGTAGAAGTTTCAAAATTTCAAAAAAGATAAAGCAATGAATAAAATACTAAAAATACATTTTAAATAACTAAAATTCACAATGCTGCCAAAATTTGTGTTACCAAATTTAAAAAAAAATACAAAACCATACCGTTAGACCGCTCCAAAATTATAAAAGAATGAAAACATCTTGAAAAAGAAAGACTAAAAAGTTACAGGATGAATCTAATTTCAAATGTGTAATGTTAATGGATCTAAACTTCAGAGAGGGCCGATGCAATATTATATGTCACATCATTTGAATCATATAAGACCATGCTAAACACAAACCATGTAAAATGTTTGTTTCTTCAAGACTTCAAAAATTAACATTACACATCTCTGGAATTAGATCCGTCTAGTGCCTTTTGTGTATGTCTTTCCCGACTGCTTGCTTTCTTTCTAATTATATTGAATGTTATGATTATTTTTTCTTTGCATAAAAGTATTTCATCTCATGACGCCCACCCATTACTCTTAATCTAAAACATTGTGTTTTCCAGAGCAACATGAGAAAATTATACACTTGATGTTCAGGACCTAGCTGAACAATTATGGGAAGACAAACCTTTCATATTACGTTAATTTATTTTCAAACCCAACCTTATAAAGAAGTTGCAAAACTCTAATTTTTCCTCCAAAGAGATGAAACACGTTTAAAAGAAAGACAAGGATAAAACAAGTTTCAAACAGGGCCATCCAGTGTTGTTAATGGCATGATAACACGGCCTTTTCGATTTAATTATTTACACCATAACCATTCTATTTGAAAGTTCCAGTGATCGTAACGGTTTGACTAGGTCATGGGAAATGAAAAAGAAGATAACAAAATGGCAAATTAGAAAATGGCGTTGACAGAGTGCAAATCAACTTCACTACGGCCGAAGCAAGAGAAACCATGTTTGATGTAACATCCATGGTTGGAAAAAGGAGCGAAATCACATGGCCGAGAAGAGTAGCCCTGCTGCAGCCATGATTGTTGGGTTCGACAGTTGCTGGCTTGCATATGATTAGTTCATAGCATCCATTTTAAGCTGGAGGTCTTCTACAAATTGGTTTTGCAAAACAGTACAGGAAAGATTTGTTTCTCATTTTCACGGCTGAATTGTTGGAGTAATCACTGTACTTCTATGGAATTTTTAATCTTTATTTTTGGGATCCTAGTTACTTGTTTGGAAGTTTACCAACAATCTATATGTTTTGGTGTAACGACAACCCTCTTCATGGTATCATAGCATGGACCAAGGTTTGATTCCCCTAGCTGCTTTTGAGTGGGGTGTTGATTCCTCTGAGCAGCGTTTAAGGAGAGTGTTGGAGTAATCACCGCATCTCTATGAAATCGGTAATTGTGAACAGCGTTTAAGGAGAGTGTTGAAGTAATCACCACACCTCTATGAAATTCATAATTCCCACTTTGTATTGGAGTAATCACCACACCTCTATGAAATCCATAATTCCCACTCTAAAAATCCTAATTACCAATTTAAAAATTTACCAACAACTATTTACATTACTCCTCTTGCCATCAATCACTAAAAACCCAAAATCCACTTTTTCACGACATCAACACAACAAGCATAAATAAGAAATTCAATCAATATCATATTTTAAGCGTTAATGACAACTAAAACACAAACATTGTTTTTTTCAGGTCTTGCATAGAAATTCAATCATCGTTGTATTGATGATGCATTGCCCGAATCTCAACGAATATAAGACATTTGAAGTGCTTTTGATGAATAAAAGACGTGTGTTGTGTTTGTTGTATGAGCGTGCAGTGCGATGTCTCTTGCTCTTCCAAGACTTACCGACAAAAACATCATGGTCCCATTTACTTACAGAAGGAACCAAGGACAAAGGCTAGTATTCAGATTCTAAAATCTGCGTTTCACAAAAATTTTCCAGTGGACCAATTTCACGCTGCAATCCAGTGTTGGCCATGCTTTGCCAAAACACATTTAAAATAAAACTTTAGCGCTCCTTTTCGAACTTGTTCCAAAATTTTTAGGTGTTTGGAACTTGTGAGGGCTAATGGATACTTTCCATCATGTTTGCTAGTACATGCCTTCTATTGGGAGGGGTTCCATTACTTTCAATAGGATTTTATTTATATAAGTTTGAGAATTTTGATCAAAGGTTTTATTGCCTCAATTTGCTTTAATGTATCTTAGATGGTTCTAATTTGTTTAGAATTCTACAAGGTTTTGTTGGAATCACAAGTTTGAGATATGAACTCTCCACAACATCAGTGTTCTAGATATGCTCTAGATGTTTTTCATGGTATTGAATCCATATATAGTAAAAAATCCAGTTTAAACAACAAAAAAGAAGATTTGACCAAAAAAATTTCTACCCTATTTAATCTAAAAACCCTTAAATATATAATAGTTAGACAACACTTCCATATTTTCCTTTGAGAAATGTTTAAGATGAGGTTTGGAAATGGAGGTTTACTTGGCCATCCTAGTGATTTAACTTGAACAATAATTTTTTCTAAGTTTCTTTAATTTCCAAATACCAAGTTATACTACATGCTCGCTAGACAAATTTAATCTTGAATGCAATATTATATTATTTATGATATATTTTGATGTTTTAGAGTGAAAAAAATAAAGGAATTAATTTACCATAGCAGTTTTATTGGTGAGACCTAATTTGAAGAAATAAGGATTCTATGAGTCTATTTTATATTATCAAGCCATCAATTAGAGTTAGTAGACAAAAGTCATGCCATGCTAGTGATTGTCACTCGTGGAAAAAGGGCTAGTCACATGAAGACTATGATGAAGAATCTAGAAAGGTCAAAGTTGTAAGTCTAGTTGAGAGTTTAAAGAGTCAAACCTAATTTCTAGTTGGCTATTGGGCTATGTTATAATTGAGACTCTAGGAGGAAAAGGGTTTTTTTGAACTATATTTTATTGGAGAGTATGAGTAAGATAGCATTATAGAAAGATTCTAGTTTATGGAGCTACCTATCAGGCCTTACATAATTAACTCCACCAAAAATGTCTAATTACATTACTATTATTACAAAGAAAGAAAGAATAAAGTCATGTGACTTTCCAAAAGTGTTTCTCTTGTAAAAATTTCCTAGACATATTATGGTTGGTGTGTCATTGTATTTTATTATTATTTATTTTTAATATAATAAATAAAAAAATAATAAATATAAAAAATATAAAATTAAAAAAAATTAACCTTCATAATAGATAGACCTCATTGTATTTTTATCACATATGTTGTCACAAACTATCTAGTAGAAAATTTATTATAGAATTCCATTATGAGAGGGTGAAACTAAATTTGAGATTTCTCTATGGGACAATGAACATGCTAAACAGTTAAAAAGACAAAAAGAAGAATTAGTCATATATTGGGTGGGTTAGATGTCTGATGCATGCAAACATGCCAATTGGATCCAAGCTGAAGACTTGACATGCATGGTATGTGCATTGGCACGACGAAGATGTAGTATGCATGAAAATAGGACAATTGGACCCAAGACAAACATTTGACATGCATGTTATGTGCAGAGGCACGACAAACCTACATGGAAGGTTATCAACTCCAAATTTTAAAATCAAAATTATTTCTTTGCGGAAAATATTGAGAAGGAAATAAACATTTCAAAAATAAAAACAATTTTTTTTTTAGAAAGAAAATGAATATTGTTAAAATAAAAATAAATTATTATGAATTTCATTAAAAAATTGGATGATGGTCAATTTCTAAAATACTATTTTCTAGATATTAAGAGAATTGAAATTGAAAATTATTGTCTTTGTTTTTCTATCTTATAATCATGTTCTAGTTAATTTTCAAAATATTTGTCACGCTATGAATTAATTTTTATGTAAAAAAGCTTTGGTGATGTTAGAACCCTTATTTTAATGTTTTTAAGTATAAAATAAAACATTAAAAAATTCTTAGTAATTTCTTACATTTTAAATTTTTGATAGACCAGAATAATTTTAGTGAACGTTAATCATCATCATCAATTCCTAGTAAAAGAAAGTAATAAACCATATTTTTCATAACTATTATTTATATTACTAGCATAGATCCATCTTAACTCCAGATCTACCAAGCAGTAAGATGGAGATTTGGAGATGGAAACTTCTTTTTGTGTGTAAAAATTGTTGAAATGTTTGCACCTTGAGTGATTGATTCCTCTAAATTCTTGGTAGATTTAAAATTAAGATGAATCTATGATAGAAACAAAAAATATAGTCATAAATAACAATTCAACATGCTCCGAATTATTTCTTGGAACTGTCGGGGCTTTCCATGGAACAAAGGCCCCAAGCTAAGTTCGAACTCAAATGATGTTGATATTATATTGCTTGTTGAAACTTGGGAGCATGAAGAATATAAGGTCCCTAATATAGATGGCTTTGCACTATGGTCTACCTGGAATAAGCGATCCTCCAGTAGAGGCATTGGGGGCATAACTTGCTACATTAAGAAGAACATCTCCCCCCATGCTAGGATTTACAAAAACGACCCTTACAACCAATATAGTTGGATTGAGATTACTGACATTAATGATAAAAAGGCCTATATAACAATATGTTATTTTTCCCCCATTAATTCTAACTTCTATAAGAAAAATAATCTGGGTAAAAATTGTCCTTACAATGGTTTAGAAAATGATATTTCTAGCCTAAGGAATGAAGGTAATATCCTTTTAATGGGTGACTTTAATGCTCGAACTTCAAGAAACCAAGCTATTCTTCTAAGCAATCATTCCAACCCCAATCCTTTTTGGTTAGACGAAGACCTTACTCTGGCTAGCCGGTACAAAAGGAGCTCTGAAGACCTCGGGGATAATTTGTTTGGGTTGGAGCTAGTCAAGCTCTGTAGTGCTTAGGATCTCATAATTTGCAATTCTCTAAAGAAGTGGCCCAATTCTAGCAAGATGACCTGCATCCATGAGCTTGGCAGGAGCGTGATGGACTATGTTATTTCCGATCTCCCTTTATATAACGAAATAATAAATTTTGACATCTTAGACAACTAGGAGCGTGACTCTGATCATAGGCCTTTACTCATAACTCTCAATTTTGTCATGCATAGAGATCCCATAGAAGATAATCCTTATATTCAAAAGAACTTAATCTTTGATAGAAATAAAAAAGATCTCTTTCTAAATTAATTAAAATCTAATTTTCTTCCTTTATCTAGTATAGACAACATAGATGATCTCTATCATAATTTTACTGCAACCCTCTTATATTCTATTAACAAGTTCTCAATTGACGTCTCAAGTAATAAAAGAAATAGTAAAACCAACCCATGGTATGACAAAGATTGGAAAATTGCGAGGAGAGCAATTAAGGAAGCAGTTGATGAATCTCTAAAAAATAACAAGATAAAAATCTACAAAGCCCTAACTAAAAGGAAAAAAAGGAAATATATTCGTAGAAGACAAGAGAATCTCTTACACCTCTCTAAGGTGGCTCGTAAGAAATTCTAGAGGCAGCTTCTAACTAGGAAAACTAAAGATAATAATAAATTTGCTTTACACGACTAGAATTCCTATCTTAAAAAGCTTTATGAATCTCCAAATGCCAGGAATTTTGAAACCCTTCTCACAACGAAAGAAGTTTTATCATTAGAAGTCATTGATTTTGGGGTTAAATGCCTGGAAAATGGGAAAGCTAAAGACATTGAAGGTTACCAGGCAGAAATCTTAAAAATTGGAGGTCCTGTCCTCATCCCCCACATCCACAAGCTTCTCAACCAAGTGGTCAAGCAAGGGTTCCCTAAACCTTGGACTCAGAGCCTCATCATCCCTATTTTTAAAAGCGGGGATACAAATAACCCCTCTAATTATCGAACAATTATGATCAACCCTCTCTTTGCCAAGTTATATGGTATTATTTTGGAAAATAAGTTGAGCATTTGGCTTGAAAGTGAAGGTAAGCAGGCTAAAGGCCAAGCGGGTTTTAGAAGGCAACACTCAACAACGGACCACCTCGTTACACTTAGGATCATTGTGGAGGAATGCTGCAATGATAAATCCAATCTCTTCTATTGATTTGTGGACTTTAGAAAGGCTTTCGATATGGTTATGAGAAATAATATATGGAATAGATTAGAAGAGCTAAATGTTCCTTTCGAGCTAAGAGCGGCCACTATAAGGTTATACGAGAATGTAATTTCCAAGTTAAAGAGCAATGAGGGGTGGTCAAAATATATTAAGTGTAATATCGGAGTTAAACAAGCTTGCCCCCTCTCCCTTACCCTATTTGGAATTTACATCGACAAGCTAGAAGGTTGTTTAGAGGAAGCAGGATGTGCTAGCACGATCTTAGCTAGGATAATCATCATCCTTCTTCTCTATGCTGATGATATTGTTCTTCTCCCAAGGTTCCCATCTGATCTTGATAAGAAACTTAGACTTCTTAAGAATTTCTGCTCTACCATGGGTATGTCTTTTAACACTGACAAAACAAAAGTTATTATTATCAAATCCAAGAAGGACACTTACGCTAATTTTATGTATGAAAATAGTAACTTGGAGGAAGTGTTTTCTTACAAGTACCTAGGAATTGATATTCATCACAAGCTCAACAAGAACTATAGCATTTAGAAAAGGATTAATGGGGGCTGGAAAGCTTATTTCGGTCTTGAAAATAATTGTAAAACGACAAACCTCGTAATGTGGGATAGAAAGAAGTTCCCCTTTGAAACTTTAGTCACTCCTGTTATCTTATATGGATGTGAGGTTTGGGGTTGCAACATCTCTAGAGAATTGTGGAGAAATATTGAGCAAATCCAGAAGCGTTTTATAATGTATAACCTTAAAATTAAAAGCAATACAACCTATCCTATTCTCCTTATAGAAGTGGGTCTTTCCCCTATCGTGAGCCTAGCTATGACTAGGATTCCGTTGTACAAGCACAAGCTTAATAGCATAGGAGACCATAGACTTCCTAAGCTAAATTTAAATTCCAACCAAAACCACCTAAGGCTTAAACGAGGTTGGTATAAAGACACCAGGGCCTGGTTAAACCATTGGGAGATCAAAGAGAATGTTGCATTGCAAAACATCAATAACATTAAAAAATTGTTACTTCTAAGTTCAAAGAAAAAATGTGGTGTGAGAAAGGTCTAGCGGCTAAAAGAAAATTAAGGTATTATAAGGAGATCATCAACCCCACCTTAGAGGATCAAAAGTATCTCTCTGTTTTAACTAGATCAAAGAAGAAAATTAATATAGGCAAGATTAGAACTAACTCTCATGAGCTCCATAGTGAAACAGGTCGTTGGAGAGTTCCTAAAACACCATGGATGGAAATGATCTACCATCTCTGTGAGAATATGAACATCGAGGATGAAAATCACTTCCTCTTAGAGTGCCCCGTGTACAACCACATTAGAGATCAATTTCATAATATTTGTTGCAATAATGACCTTCATATCCTTTTAAGATGTCAAAATTATAGTGAGCTCGGGAGGCTTCTCTCCAAGCTTTTTGAGCATAGGAATAAAATCTTAAACCAAATTAATTAACTCTTTTCTTTAGGTCTGATATACCAAAGGTTGGTCTCAGTGGACGTTAACCATCATCATCATCATCACATAGTTCACATTGAAATATTGTATTTATGATTCACATTCTCCATTTTAAAATTTTAATACAGACCCCCCTCATATTCAAAAGTGAAAAGCATATATCCATAGGATATAATCTCTCTCTTTATATATTTATTCAAATTTATTTGTTATTAATATTTTTAAAAATGCTATATTTATGTATTATTTCCATTATAATGGTTTTTAAAATGTTATATGCCAACTTCTTATTGACAACAACAAGACTGACGGTTGGCCCCTAAGGAGAGCTGGTCTCTTTGCATAGCTCTGTCAGCGTTTTCACCTCATTTGACTCAATTCCTCGCAACGTGGTCTTCCACAACTTCTTGTAATTTTATTTATCAAATGTAGGAAATTTGACAAATAAACATAATCATCAACCTTTGAAATTAAATTGTATCTCCCGAAATTTATATTCCACCGCCAAACCTTATAACCAAGGTTTAACCCTTCGGAAATTTATGTTAATACCCGACGCTTTTCTTAACCAAAAAACCTAGGCCTCGGCCCACACATATAGTCAATGGCCCAATCAAATATTCGCACCGTACCTTGGTTTTCCTTCGTGCATCTTCCGACTATGACCATTGTCCGATGGCTTCCCTCCAGATCGACGACATTCAACGATATCGCGCGGCCTCCCTGATTGAACGTTAGCGCGCGATGGCACACAAAAAGGCGGTTTTCGGAATCCCGTCGTACGCCACGTGTCCGCTGCTCTATGGAATCACTCTCAAATGGAAAATACCACTTATCTCACGAAAAGCGGTGCGATATAGGCAATCCGGTTTCGCAACCCAACTCGTGGTTTTGGAACAATGATTAACCCAAGAGAATTCGGTTTTACGCTACCCTTCTTATTCATTAACTCAGGTCTAACCTTGGGACAGAGACTCTCAGTTCATAGGAAACCAAACATACTTCTCTTTAGGCAGGATACCACCATTAAACAGAGTCCGATGATTTCTCTACACAGACCTCGTCTGCGGGTGGGATTTAATTCACAGAGTTTGTTCGATCAGACAATGGACAGAGGGATGCAAAAACTGTGCAACGGTTCCCTTCAGAAATTATATACGCACAGAGTTCAATCGCCCCACTGTTAAACAAATTTCCTCATAAATACGAATTCAAGACAGTTTGATAATCAACAGGAACTGAAATTCTTTCAACTGGAAGCAATTGCTTAACACAAAAATTTTATTGCCGAAAAATCTCTTTAACGAGATCCGAGGGTTTACATATATACATAAACATTTGTCTCTTCGGTTCCTCTACGAGGACCATTTAGCAAATCAAAAGCCTAATTACAATTATTCAAATAACTGGAACATGACAGATGGACCGAACCTAACTATTCGACTTCTACTAACTCTAACTGATCTAAATGAAACAGTCAGCTGAGGTATTGACACCTAGCTGTTACACTTCAGTGATTTTGAACCCTCCTAGCCACAACATGTGGACAAAACCTCCTACATTGTTGGCTAGTGTCTAATGCCCCTGCATCACTTATTATATGTTGGATTAAAAAGAACTTATCAGTAAAATAACAACTCTCTAACTTTTTTTTCTCTTTATATTTGATATTAAAATCTTTTACTCAGCGTATATATTAAAATATTTGATTTATGTCTTTTTTTATTAATATTTTTTAAATATTATATATAAAACTATATTGAAATATTTGATGAATGAACCACATTACTTTTTGTTTATATTATTATTTTTTAAATATTATATAATATCAACTATATATTAAAAATAGAATAAATGATACATTTCTCATAATAAAAATGAAAATATAAAAGATTTTTTAATTATATATCTTTAATATGTAAATTAATTAATTATTTAGATATTTTTAATACTTTATTTCTCTATAAAATTGAAATGGAAATTCATGTAGTATCCGATATTTCGATTCAAATTTCCAGAGCGATGTTGATGGACAAAATAATCGCAAATGGAAACATATTTCGAAAGGTGGAGTGAAATAAAATAATCCTGAAAGCATTGTCATAAGAATACATTTAGAAAGATCTTGAACACAATTAAATGCATAAAATAAAAAAATTAACATACTTTCTTGTCTTTCTTTTATATGGGAATTTCCTCGAGAACGGAGCATTTGAATACGCCATGCTTGTGTTGTTACAATTGAGTTCTGATAGGTTTGTTTTAGTGTAGTGTTACCTTTTCCGTAAGTTGAGTGTTTGTTTGTTTGTTTTTTTTTTTTTTTTATTGATAATGAGAGATAATTTAATTTTTTAAATTTAGAGTACATTAAATTGTCAACCAGGCTCTTAAGTTCATGAGACACCCACACAGTATATACCGGATGTGTTTTGATTAAGTCGATGAGAGAGTGACACAATATATGTAGGATTATATTTGATTAGAAGATTCTATCACACACTATGTAGGATTAGATTTGATGAGACATCTACACAATATATAGGATTAGTTTTGATTAAGTTGATGAGAAAATGACACAATATATGTAGGATTATATTTGATTAGAAGATTCTATCACACATTATGTAGGATTAGATTTGATTAGAAGATTCTATCATATGTTGCAACATTTAATTAGTAATTACTTTCTACATGTGTCATGCTCTTTTTAATTAAAAAATATTCAATTTATATTAATCTTTGAAAAAAATTGCATTCATCAATGTTCAACAAAGTCTAGTAAGAGCTAATCGATCAATTCACACTCATGCTATATAGAATAAACAAAACCACACAATTCACAAAGACTACAAGTCACAGTCCCACGGTACCTCTCAACCTTCATGTAGATCCCTAAGTGGATCCATGGGTTAGTAGTCCTTTAACAGAGGTAATTAGGGCCCTTAGCACATAGTAACAATCAATTTTTTTTCAAATTGAAATTTAATGCTCAGAAAGGGATCGACAACATTAGACAACTGTAACTAAATAAATGAAAAATAATTATTTACAACATTAACATTACAAGTCTACAGAAATAATAATCCACCACATTCAATCTATTAAGCACACACATAACCTAAGCATGTGCATTGTAGGTAAAGGAACTTGTTACTCCAACAAAGTGAACAACAACAGAAAGTGAGTTATATTATAAAGTCATAAAAAATGTAATACACAATCCAAAACTCATTTCAGTGGCTTCAACAATCTCCAATAACATTACTCAGCTTTTTTTCAGCTCATTAGATTAAAATATATAAACCATTATCCACCAATCCAATCCAATGAGTAAGGAAAATCATTGTAACCAAGTGGATGATATTTACATAAATGACTCAACAATCTCCAATAATATAATGATTAGCTTTTTCCAGCTAATAAAAATAAAATATATAAACCATTATAGACCAATTGATTTCAAAGAGTAAGGAAAAGCGTTGTAACTAAGTGGCTAATCATTAGCTAACTGACAATGAATGAAATTGGCTATCTATTACTAAACAATATCGTTCTAAATAAAAATCACATAGTATAAAAATATAACAAAATAGAAATTACTCTAAATAGGTTATGGCAGCACAACACAAAAGGAAATGGGCAGTTATTAAGAATCTCAGAGCAGTCATTCAGGACTCCTTCCCACCTGGGTGGGAACCCTGAACTAGAGGTTCCAAATGATGGGCCTGCTTGGGGAGACCAAAGGGTACACACATTTATATCCGTTGTTGGAATGACAATGGGTCCTTCGGGTCATCACCGGGACTCTTGTGTGATGCTGTCAAATCAATGAAAATCCTCTTCATGACTGAGACTCATGCGAGCCCTGTTCGACCTCCCCCAGATATTTTAGGTTACAATTGGTTCTTAGTTTGCAGTCAGGAGATGAGGAGCTCGGGAGGGGTCATAGGATCAGGTGGAGTTGCTTGTTTAGATAGTGACTCACTCCAGAACAGGTTATCTTTGGTATCCCAATATGATTTTTCCTGGTTTATGTGGATTTAGATTAGCGTCAGAGTCTCTCCTTCGAGGGACATCTACATTGTAGTATGTTACTTTCCCCCAACCCCTTCACCATTTTCCATCTATAGGCTCAAATGGGGACCACTTTGTAGACTTGTACTCCAGCATCACCCAGTACTCGGTTGTTGGGGAAGTCATCCTCCTAGGTGACTTCAATGCTCGTACTAGAGATCTCTATATCCCTCTCCATGATCGATCACAGGATATGTTTTTTACCAAGGGATAGATCTAGATTCAGTAGGGCTTCACTAAATGTCAGATGATGCTTTCGGACCCACTACATTTTCTGTTAAGCATCTATTTTAGTTGGGGGAATCACCGGAGTTGTTGATTTTAAATGGTCTCCCCTCTATCCCAAATTCTCGCTTCTTCAAATGTCATCCATATGGTGAGGGTACGAGTGTAGTTGATTATGTCCTCACTAGCCAAAACTTGCTCCCTTTTATTCGCCATATCTTAGTCTCTCCCATTGCTGATCATGCACTTTTTTTCCTTCTCTCTCCAATTTTACCCTCCCCTTCCACCACATCGTTCTCCTGGATGCCCACCCCAAACCACCTTTCGATTTGACGAAGTTGACCATGACATCTTATCTTCTACCCTAAGCAAGATGCTCCCATCGGAGACCCAATTCTCCTTGTTTGATTCTACTTCCACTAAATAAACTTGTCTTTTGTCTTCCATTTGGGAAGGAGCACTCAAATCCTTCCCCCACTCCACTCGTTCCAATTCCATCTCCCCAAAAGTTGGATCTTTCCGCATGAAAAAATGGTACGATGACGAATGAGAGTCTCTAAATCAAGAAATTTGATATGATTTCAGCCACTCTCAACCCCTCTACCTCGACCTCAAACCTTCTTATCGCCGTATCCTTTGTCACAAGAACAAATTCTTTGTCTCTTATAGAAGACAATAAATTTCTTCTCTCTTTCCCCACTCACCTAAGAAATGATGGCATATCATCCTTCCCCAATGCTCCCCTCTTCTATCTCACCTCAACCCTACATCCATGTTCTCTCACACTTCCAACCTTTATGATATTCTAGGGCAAGTCCAAATTCATGTTACCTCCCCACCCTCTTCCTGTTACCTATTCTCAGACAAATATATTAGAGAGGCCATGTGGGTGATGAACAACAATGAAGAAGCTGATGAGAAAGGTTACCAAGTAGAGTTATTTAAGAACAGTTTTCATGCTTTGGTTAGCTACTTGGCTGATCTCTTCAACGATGCAGTCTGCGAAGGTTTTCCACTAGCATGGTCACACAACTTCATCCCTTCGATCAAAAAATCAGGCTCCAACTCAAATCCCAATAACGACATAAAGATCATGGTGGGCCACACATTCTCGAGGTTGTATGCTACTGTTCTAGAGAGAAATCTCTCCAGTGAACTTGAGTAGAGGCAACTAAGAGCTAGGGTACATGTAGGTTTTTTATTGGATCATTAGACCATTGACCACATCTTACCCACTGCGTTGTGATTGAGGAGGTACGACACTGCTCTTCAAAATTCTACAATTGTTTCATATATTTTCAGAAAGATTTTAACTCTGTTCCAGTGGAAGCATTACTCCAAAGACTCAGAGATATTGGCATCTCAGTGACCCTATTGAAAAATATTACATGCCTATATGAGTCCATCCTTGGTCTTCTTTGCATGGCTCATGAGATGTTTGGTTTTATCTGAAGCACTATTGGGGTTAAACAGGGTTGTCCACTATACCCTACCTTGTTTGGGATCTATATTAACGAATTGGAGGAATTTCTACAGGAGCATATCCAGGAAATTGATGGCTACCTTCTTCACCAAGTTCTGATGTCTATTCTACTCTTTGTTGACATCATGGTCCTACTCTCCTCATCTCCAAAAGGAATATAAAGGAAACTAGATTCCTTAGATCTATTTTGTGATGTTAGAAAGTTGATGATCAACCTAGGTAAAACCAAGGTTATGATCTTCAATGGGGTGAAGAAAACTTCATACATTCACTTCATATTTAGAGGGGAGGAGTTTGAGATTGCTAGCATGTAGACTTACCTAGGGATGAAATTCTCAGGTCCCCACTTCAGTTTGTGACCAACACTTCAGCCTATGATTAACAAAGGATATGGATCCTTAGCCCTTCTCAAGATATAGTGATTTCGACATCACTTCCAAGAAATATCGTCCAAGATGAGCCTCATGGATACCTTGGTCTGTCCCACTCTTCTATAAAGCTCAGAGATTTGGGGATCTTCTTTACTTGATTTAGATTGGGCTTCATCTGAGATATTCCAGACTCTTATTCTCTGCCGAAACATTAGATGCAAATAGACAATACCTCAACACATCATCATTGCAGGGTTTGGAGCTCAATCCTTTCAAGTTGAGATGGTCTTCAATTTGGTCTCATTCTTGCATTAGGTTCAAGGTTTTTCAGACTCGATATAGAGTAGGGACATGTATCCTTACTTTGAATATTTCTCTTCCGAGATTATTTCTCATTCTAATCCCTCAGGTTGGGCTAGATGTTGGCTTAGAGAAGTTTCAAATCTCTTAGAATCAACGAGAATTCAGTTGGATCGTCTCCCTCCTTTCAAATATTCCTTAGATGATCCTGGTCACCTTTTACCTACTAAATAGGAGCTGAAAAAGATCATTAGGGAGGACATCTACAAGAAATTATTCCAGGTCACCTGGGTCAATCCTCCGAGAGTGTTGCACCCAAAGATGACCTTCTACGCTAATCACTTCTTGGAGTTGAGAGACAGGCTCATTGCTTGACCCCAACACACATTTCACCATTGGATGCATGCTTTTCACTTTCCTCTAGGCCAGTTCAGAGTAGGATCTCATAGACTTCAGGTAGATAAAAACCACAAGATTGATAAACCAGACAGAATATGCCAGGCATGTCATTTACAGGATGTGGAGACTGAGGTGCACTTCATTTTTGGATGCCCTGTCTACTATGAGATTAGAGGAAGGTTCCATTTCTTGTTAAGCGATTCTATTTCTTATTCAGAGATTCTCAGACCCTAGTCGAATTTTTCAGGTATCCTGATTAGATATGTTTGGCATTATATATGTAGGAGGATATCAAGTTTCGAGCACATATTCTTTAGCCTTCCATATGATCGGACCCCACACAGATGATCACAACAATTTTTCAGAATAATACCTTAAAACAGGGGCATTACGAGATCAATTGATACCAATTCATAGCCATGCTCTAGATTAGTGAGGATATCTGGAACCTCACCCCACCACACAAGATTTCAATAACAAATCTGTCTCAGATCTGTTCCTGGGAGACAGACTAGGTCCTTCAGACCTCAGTAGTGTGAAAAATCCCTCAGGAAATGATCTAGCAGACATTCTGAACTTTACATCGACCCTTCATCGGGCTAACATAATTTGTGGAGTTTATTTAGTGTTCATTCATCCTTGAATGTCACGAGAGATGGGGTTGGTCCTCAAACCCATTAACTCCTGGATCGTCTCTGCGAGGACATTCCATATATTGTATTTTTTTGTTCTTCAATTGTACCTTATATATTCATGCATTGTATCTTTATAGAAGACATTTTGGTTCTCCCGCATTGTATGGACATCATTGTACTCAACAACCCCTTTGACCTATATTTTGATCATTATTTTGACATAAATATAATTATCTTATCTTATCTTATGTGACTATGTGGTTAATCTTTACCTAAATGACAATGGAAGAAATATCCTATTTATTAATACAAAACTACTAAACAATCTCGTTCTAAATAAAACCCACATAATATAAAAAGAGAAATAAAATAACAATTGCTTTGACTATGCGGGTGGCGTATTTGAGCTAGCATGTAAAATTAACATTGCATCTATCCTTCCCATAACTATATAGGATGACTCATTCTAGTATATTATAATACAACTCGCTATCAAGAATGGCCGATTCTAGTAGATTATAATACAACGCTCAATATGGTAACCACCGGTCATCCACCTTAGGTCTTAGTAGATTTTAATACAACTCACTATTAAGGATGGCTCATTCTTGTAGATTATAATACAACTCTCAATATGGTAACCAATGGTCATCCACCTTAGGTCTTAGGAAAAATAGGCAGTAAAGTTTCACAACCATTAGATAAGTGAATTTACTAAAATACAGGCCGATTTAGCAAGAAAACTCATAAAAATAGTGATAATCACCTTTGGCATTCGGTATGCAGTTAAAGGCACATAATAACAAGAAAAAAAAATAATTTATAAGAAAATGTGAGGCAAGGCTTGAGGTTTTGAGTCAAAGAAGATGGTTAATATGTGCTTGGAAGGCTCTTCAATAATTTATGAATTTCTAATCTAGCCAAAAGTCTTATTTTAAAACACAATATGAAATTGATTGTGTGATGCTTTCTGCACTCAACTTGGAATTGTCACAAGTCCCTTTTAAAATAAAAAATAAAATATTTTCTAATAGAAAAAATGACAGATTTATAAAAAATAATGAGTATTATGTAAAAAATAATGTTTAAACCTTATACTTTTCAAAATTATTTCAGAACTATTGGAAGATCCGCCCTAACTAATTTATGCTTATATAAAAAAAAAAAAATTTAATGTTATAATAATAAGAAGTAATTGAAAGTTGAAAAAAAGATTAAATACTTCATAATAATAATAACAATAATAAAATGAATACTTGTAATTTATTCAATTTTTAATAAATAATTAACATGTGACATTTAAAAAATATTCATATTAACAAAAAAATTCAATGTGGTTTATCGATAAAATATTTTAATAGTAAATAATATTGATATATACTTAAAAGTATACTAATAACAAAAAAACAATTTTAATTTTCCCATATATAATATAGATGTACATGTTATATAAAATATTTTAAGTCAACTATGTATATAATATATATTGTTTGAAATATATATATATATTATATATAGCAATTGAAAAAAACATTTTTATGATTAAAAGTTTGAAGTGCATTTTTATTGCTAAAACATTTGTTGCAGTTTTGGTGTTTTATTGTTTGGTTTTTTTAGCTATATTTTTTTTATAGAAATCCAACAATTTTTTTTGAAGTTGCAAGTTTAAATTATTTCAAATGTTATACTTTAAAAGAAATTTGCAGCTGAAGAAATTTGATCCTTCTCAATTCATGTTAGATCTGTAAATACAGTAAATTTATACTATTAGTTACTAGTAATTTTTAGCCTATTTTATATTAGAAAAAATTAGCCTATTTTATATTAGAAATATAATAATTGTAGTATATCATTTAAAAAAAAGAACTCAAAGAACACCAATTTTTTTTTAAAGAAGGGAAAAATTAGATTAAAAAACTAAATTATAATAGTTCTATGTGTCTCCATGCCTAGTTCTAACATATCTGTCTAGAAATAGAATGACGATGATGTAAGTAGGAAAACGAGAAACAAGTAACATACAATAGAAAAATATTGAAGAGAATACCAAACCTTTAATTCACGAAGACAAAGAGGTGTTCAGGGGTTCGGATTCATGGAGCTAGCCTTGCAAACTAGACAACCCTCTACACCAATCTAAAATATAAATGTCATTATTCCATCAAGTACAACTTTTTAAATTTGTAACATATCAATCTATTTTGTTAACTTTACATTATTCAAGTTTGATTAGAAATTTGTGATTTTATTATATGTTTTATATTTGTTATTTCTGTCTTTTCGGTAAATGGTGAAAATATTTCAAGCGTTATGGCATCTTGATAGGCTAACACGATCACATTTATTAGCTTTCTGGGGACAATGGCTTTTCCTCTGTTTCCTGGTTATCTGGGTTTTCAATCCCTTTCTTTCTTTCTGTGTTTACTCTTACTGCGTCACTTCGTCATAATGTGGCTAAAATAACTGACTGAACGTGAATTGATTGTCGCAAATATTCGGTAGGTTCCCCACTGCGACGAACGCTTGTTGTTTCTATTTTCATGCTTTACATTGTTGGTGCAATATCGTAATACAACCTTCCACCCTATTTTAACAGTGAATGGACAGTTTCCTAGGCCTACCATTGTAGTAAAATGGGGACAATAAGGTGATCGCGAAGGCCACTAATTATGTAAACTTTAAAGCACAACACCACAATCCGTTTGTATGTCTCTGATACTAATTTTATATTGTGGGACTTAAAAGTAGTTTCGATTTGAAATTAATTCCTATTTATGGTTCTTAGTATCATTGCATTAATTAACATTTCTCACTATGCACAATGTTGGTAAATTTCAGAGAGGATGGGCTGATGGTCCAACTTATATCTCTTAGTATTTTTTGGTTTTTTTCCCTTCCGCTGGTTGTCTGTCTTTTCAATGTCCCTATTTCTTGGAAATTGCTATTGTAGCATTATGTTACAGAAGAAATTATCCAAATGTAATTCGATTTTGTAAATATTACTCATCAAGTTACCCGCTGCAAAGAACATTTTCCATTTGCTCCTACATGATCCCTTTTACTGGCTTTCTTGTGATTTTTGGTGATGGTGGCTTTTCCTCTGTTTCCTTCTTTTTTTTTTCTGACTTTATGGCTTTTTAGTCTCTCTCTTTCTTGGCAATTGCTACTGTGACACAATAAATTATCTAAATATAAATTGATTTTGCAAATATTATTCATCGAGTTCCCTGAACATTTTCTATATATTTTGAAACATATTGTTGTTTCTATGATTGATGTTTGTTTCCATTACCCTGAACCGAATAACATTGACGCTTTGTAGTTATTATCATACAATTGACCTTTCTATTATCACGCGATCTTAGTATAAGCAGATATTCAGAACTCAACTTCAAGAAGAATCATTGTGGGCCTACGCATGGCTGAAAAGAAAATGACTCATGGGTGATCTGTTACAATGCAATGTCTCTTCTCGATGTGTATATTTGTAGCATATACACAAAAGATCGAGAAGAGCCATTGCCCACTAGTAAATCACCATTTTGACGACAATCCGTAGAAAGACATGGTAAGCGACATCTAATCCTTTTAAATACTTTTCAAGTGTTGCATCTATTTGTGGGACAAGCATGGCAGATATGTCTTTCGAACCTCAGAACTTGCTTTTGCAACATTTTATTGAATTGCAAAATTAAATGCATTTTAACAGTAAAAAAGAATTTAAAAGAAATAACCGTTGAAATTTTACCAATTGATGTTCCAGAAATTAATTTCAAGGTGTCAATTTAGGTGTCACAGTGTGTTTTAGTTTAGTCTAATTTGGTTGCTTTAGATTAGTCCAATTTTGTTGAGTCTCACCCCACTCATTAATTATTGTTGTTTTTATTTGTTTCTAAGGTTATTGAGAAAAACACTTCCCTTCATCTCTTTCATGTTAGGGTTTGGTTTGCATAAAACTCTTTGAGAGATGCACTCTTTAAGAAATGCAGAGAAAAACCTACGGCGTCAACCCGCATAATGAGAGAGCAGCCTAGAAAATAAATACTAAGAAAATAAGAACAAAAACATACGGCGTCAACCTGCATAAGACTCTTTGAGAGAGCAGCCGAGAAAATAAATAATAAGAAAATAAGAACTAACTGTCTGCACTAAAGAATTTAAAAAACTAAAATGCAGAAATCGTGAGCGTGAAGAGTGAACAAAGAAGCTACCCGCGAAGAAAGCCTGCTGCGGCTAAGCTAGTGAAGGCCCAGAGGACGAGTCAGATCGTTTCCTCGGCTTAAAGAGAAGGCCAGAAGAAGATTTTTTAAATTTGTATTTTGCAGAGATCATCACACCACTTCACTTGGACTGCATGAGATGAAAGCGGGGAAACTTATGAAACTAAATTTATTAACCATCTGGAGTACGAATAAAATAAAAGGGGGCATACGAAATTCAATTGGTAACACGACTCATGAAACTCATTATTGACAGCAAGAAGTCAATTTACATTAAAACAAGGTCAAGGCATTGTTTATTCCAAAGGCAACATGCAATCGTGTTTGCTCTAAAAGATTTTTTTAATCTATTTAAAACAAAAGGCAAGCACGAATAAAAATTTTAAAGGCACATGTAAATTTTTTTAAAGGTGCATGTAAAATGGGTTATGTAGTATTTTAAATGCTCATATATGTAGTGTTTTGAAAGAGCTTCGTTTAGAGCTTCGTTTAGATATTTGTTTTAAAAAAAAAAAGGTGAAACAACAAATTGGATTGGTGGTGGCATTGTAATTTTTGTTTTTTTAAATAAAGGGTTCGTAAAAGTGTTGGTTTTGTAAAGAAAGATAAAATTTGAACATGCACGTTGTATTTTATTGATAAAAAAATATTATATATATACATGAAGTATTGTTTTAAGATAAAAAAGATTATATTGAACACACAATAAGTTGGTTGAGAGAATATTTCAACCACACACTAAACTAGGAACATATAGATTTAGCTAACTCTTATGGAATAGGAACATAATCCTTACATATAAAGTCACAGCTGAGACAAGTAGGAATTACATATTGCAACACACCCCTTTAATGACTACTTGTATTGATATCAATATGAAAAATATAGTTGTGGTCAAACATAAAAAAATGATATGTCGACGTCTATATAAAGGAGCAACCATCCACCAGAATGCATGGTGTCAACCGCTAGTCTCATAGGATGTCCTTCACATACATGGTTATGTCAACCATTATCACTGCATACATGTACCTGGACCTGCAAATCCCCCTCCAATATTATTATCGTAGATATTATCGGATTACCAAAAATAAGCGTTGATGGCTTTGTGCTTAGTAAATTGAGGCTTGTGAGAAAGCAAGTTTCTCCTGTGAGTAAGGTGTTTTTGCAGACCACCTATACTACGAAACTGTGAGTACTGAGGCTCCTATGTTGCCATGGGGGCAATGTAGCCACGAAGACTCTGTAGCCATTAAGGCTCTATAGCCACTAAGGCTCAACTCATAGACCTAACTCAACCAGGCTGAGGGTTTTTTCAGCTCACCCTCAACCATGCCAACAGGAATCCCTATCTGCTTTACTTTCACATGTGGTTTCTGGCTTACAACACACCAACACTGCAAATAGAGAGTGGTTTTTAGATTACCATGAACTTTATAGGGATACACATGCCTTACAAGGCTTACAACACAACTCCAACTCTTGGAGTTACCAAATTTATAATTTACAAATACCACTACAAAAACATCCTAGACTTGCTTACAATTAAATTGTGTGACTCATAATGCAACATGCTATTTGTTAAAATATGTAATTACCTCCCACACGCATGAATTGTTAGACAATCAGTTAAGTGAGTTAGTTGAGTTGAGTGATAGATATATTTGGTGAGTGGGTTAGAGAGTGAGTTGAGAGTTGATCAAGTTCAGTTATGTGAGTGTGTGCATGTCAATTTAGATTAAATACCCTTCACCGGGTTCATTGTATTCAACGTGATTAAGAGTGATTGAAGATTAATAGAAGAGCCATAGCTCGTGTGTTTTTTGTGTGAAATACTTGTGTTATTATGTGTTTATATCCTATGCCTATCTAACAATTTGGTATCAGAGCTGAGGAAGGATTAGAAGATCTGTGGGCAAGTAGATCCAGAGAAAAGGCTAAGAGCAGAAAGCCGAAAAATATTTATTTAAATTTTTTAAAAACACAGAGGTCCGCACGTTTTCAGTGCAGCAAAAGCAGAGGTTCGCAATTTTTCCTTTGAAAAACTGCGAAATTTCATGAAACTTTACGATTTCTCACAAATCGGGGTTAATCTGCTGTTTCTTCACATCGGACGGTGTGGAATCGGGCTTTATATTTAAAGGTTGAAAATCATGAGGTAGACAGCCGTGAGTGAGTTTTAAACAAAATCTGTATTCAAAAAGTCAACACATTGGTTGGAGGCTTACGTTTTTTAAAAGCCACATATGTGCGAATTTTTAAAAAGCGATTTGACATAAGTGTGATTTTTTAAAAAGGGATTTCACATTCATATGTTTTTCTTTAAGGATTTGAAAGGAGTATTATAAAGAAGGGATTTTATATGATATTGGAAAAGGTTTTCACAAAAGAATTATCTTAATAATATTGGAAAAGTGGGTATTATATAGAGTATTGTTTCTATAAAGTTTTTTTATAAAAGAAATTTCTTATATAAAAAAATAAAAATAAAATAAAACCTAGGGTTTTATTATAAGGTTATTTTTTTAAGGAGCTTTGAAAAGCTTTCATAAAAAAGAGAAATTTAGGGTTTTTATTAGAGAAGATTTTTTTTTGAAGCAAGATGGCCACATCAATTTTTCAGCCACAACTTCTTTCTTTCACTGGAAATATTATGATGTGTGGGCTATTAAAATGGAGACCATGTTAAAGGCACATGATGTATGGGATCATGTCAAGTTTGTGTTTACAAAACCTCAGAACGACGCAGAAGAGCAAGCCCTTAGTAATGAATACAGGGAGCAATCGAAGAAATACAAGAGGAAGGATGCACACACATTGCTTCTTTTCCAGCAGGGAGTGGACCAAGCAGTGTTCCGGAAGATAATTATAACTTCTTCAGCAAAGGAAGCATGGGAAAATTTGGCGACAAGCTAGCAAGGTATGGCCAAAGTCAATATTGTTAAATTGCAGAATACTAGGAGAGATTTTGAAAGTCTGCAGATGAAGGAGACAATAGACATTGCTTCCTTCATGAATAGGATCATGTCTGTCGTAAATCAATTAAAAATCTATGGTGAAGATATTAAATATAGAACAGTGATTGAGAAGGCTCTTATATCTTTGTCTACCAAGTTTGATGTTGTGGTATCAACCATAGAAGAAGCGAAGGATTTGGAAAAAATGACAGTTGATGAGTTAATGGGATCACTTCTATAGCATGAGGCAAGGATAGACAAAAATAAGGACTCCACTCTAGAATTTGCCTTCAAAATTCAAGTTTATATTTCAAGAGGTCGAGGCAGATGTCAATCAAGAGACTAAGGATGAGGCAACAGCTATGGTGGTCAGAGAGATGGCTGAGAAGAGCATGAGCATCAAAGTGGAAGCAGCAGCAACAAAAGCTTTCACAACAATCAAAGGTTTGAAAAATAAAAGGTGAAATTTTATTATTGAAATAAATTTGGTCATTATGCTCGTGATTGTAGGAAGAAGATAGGTAATCAAGGAAATTAGAGAGCTAATGTTAGTAAAGAGAATACTAACTCCATGTTCCTAGCATGCAAAATCATGCATGAACCATCTGATAAGGTCTGGCTATTCGACAGTGGTTGCAGTAACCACATGATAGGCAACAAGAATTTGGTTGCAAATTTGGAAGAATTTGTGAACACAGAGGTAAAGTTGGGGATTGAAAAGACTGTGGATGTAGATGGAAAAGGAGTGGTCAACATTGTGACCAAGCAGGGGGAGCCAATGACCATATCAGAGGTATATTATGTCCCTGGACTCAAAATTTTTTTGATAAGTGTTGGTAAATTGATGCAGAAAGGATACAAAATATTTCAGGGAAACAGTGTGTTATTTATGAAAAATCCCCAAGCAGGAAACTGATAGTAAAGGTGCAGATGAAGATGAACATACTCTTTCCTCTAATTATGAACTACAATGATCAGGTTAGTTCTTTTACAACTGCATGTTCTAATGATTACTAGTTATGGAACTTTCGGGTTGGACACTTGCATTTTTCCGGTTTAAGGTTGTTGGAGCAGAAACAAATGGTCAGAGGAATACCTCCCATCAAAGAACCTGCTAGCACTTGTGAGTGTTGCATCTTGGAAAAACAACACCGTGAAATTTTTCCGACATGAGTTTCATACAGAGCAAAGAAACCACTTGAGTTGGTGCATACAGAATTGGGTGGACCTATAAGGACACAGTTGATTGGTGGAAGTTGTTACTTCCTCACTTATATTGACGATTATAGTAGGAAGACTTGGGTTTACTTCTTGAAGCAGAAGTTTTAATTTTTTGCAAAGTTCAAAGAGTTCAAAGCCTTAGTGGAGAACCAAAGTGATCGACAGATCAAGGTATTGAGATCAGATCGTGGTGGAGAATATGATTCGAAATCATTCCATGATTACTGCAAACAACATGGAATCAAAAGTTAGTTTACAACCATATACACGCTGCAACAGAATGGTGTAGCAGAGAGAAGGAACCCAACAATCATTAACATGGGAAGGTGCATGTTGAAAGCAAGACACTTGTCTAATGAGTATTGGGCAGAAGCAGTTGTATGTGTTGTTTATGTGATAAACAGATTTCCTACAAAGAGTGTGATGAACATAGTTCCAGAAAAAGCATGGTCATGTATGTCATGCAGTGTATCTCATTTCATAGATTTGGATGTGTAGCCTATGCACATGTGCCTAAGAAAATAAGATGCAAATTAGATGATCAAAGTGAAAAATGCATATTTACTGGTTATAGTGAGCAGTAAAATGATTACAAATTGTATAACCCTGTCAAGAAGAAGATAATCATTAGCAAAGATGTTGTGTTCAAAGAACAAGAGTCATGGAATGGGATTATAGAAAAACCAACTGATGCATAAGCACCATTTATGGAAGAGGATGATGTAGCAGAAAAGGAGCAGCAATAACCAAGAGAGTAGACACCAAACAGAGTCACACCAGCAAGGACTCCAAGATTTTTAGAGTAGCATGGATCTTCAAGCAGATCAACAGACCTGAATTATCCAAGAAGGAAATCAGTTAATGAATCAAATGATGGTAAGAAAAATATGAGAAGTCTAAAAGATATTTATGATGATTTGGATGTTAGTTCAAATTTTGCATTGTTGGCATTCCAACCTTCTTCGTTTAAAGAGGCAATCAGAGATGAAAATTGGGTGCAAGCCATGGATGAAGAGATGGATTCTATTGAAAAAAATGATACATGAGATTTCGTTAATTTACCAAACGATAAAAACCTCATTGGTGTGAAGTGGGTGTACACGAAAAAGGTGAATGGGAAAGGTGAGATTGACAGATTTAAAGCAAGACTTGTAGAAAAACGATTCTCACAGCAATTGGGAATAGACTCTGGGGAAAAATTTTCTCCAGTAGCGAGATTGGATACTATAAGAGCAGTTCTAACGACAACATCTCAGAACAAGTGGAAAGCATATCAGATGGATGTCAAATCAAGATTCTTGAATGGTATTCTAGAAGAAGAAATTTATGT
This sequence comes from Pinus albicaulis, assembly GCA_034641835.2. NCBI lineage: Eukaryota > Viridiplantae > Streptophyta > Pinopsida > Pinales > Pinaceae > Pinus > Pinus albicaulis. Next base: position 498,638,353 of record CM076579.1, read on the forward strand.
GCAACAACCTCCACGATATGAAGTTGAATGTAAAGAAGTTAAAGTTTACATATTGAAGAAATCACTTTATGGATTGAAGAAAGCACCTAGAGCATGGTATAGCAGAATTGACAACTACATGATCAAGAATGGATTTTGCAGAAGCAGCATTGAGCCTACCTTATACACACAGGTAAATGAGCATGGATACATTCTGATTGTTTTCTTATATGTTGATGATATGATTTTTACAGGTGATCTTGAGTTAGATGAATTTAAATTAGCCATGATGAAATAATTTGAGATGACAGATCTTGGTCTCATGGAATATTTTCTTAGCATTGAAGTTGAGAAATCTGAAAAAGGAATTTTTATTTTCCAAACAAATATGCCAGAGATTTGTTAAAAAGATTCAGGATGGATAATTGCAAACCTGTACCTACACCAATTGTAACAGGTACAAAGCTAAGGAAGGATGATGGAGTAGATGTCAATCCAACTATATTCAAAAGATTGGTTGGCAACCTCATGTATCTCATAGCCACAAGACCAGATATTATGCAAGGAGTAAGGTTGATTTCCAGATTTATGGAGACTCCAAAAGACACACATTGGAGTGTTGGAAAAATAATTCTGAGATACATAGTAGGAACTATAGATTATGGCATAATGTATGAAAGTACATAAAAGAAAGAATTGATTGGATACACAAATAGTGATTTTGCAGGAAGGTTGGATGATCATAAGAGCACATCCAGTTATGTATTTCATCTTGGTTCAGGTGTGATAGCATGGGCATATAAGAAGAAGCCTATTGTGACACTATCATCAGTAGAAGCAGAATATGTAGCAATGAATTTAGCAGCATGTCAAGTAGTATGGTTAAAAAGAGTATTGGATGGAATCAAGTAGAAACAACAAGGATCAACAACGATATACTGTGACAACACTTCAATGATTGCACTATCCAAGAATAGTGTGTTTCATCAAAAGAGAAAGCACATTGATATTAGATATCACTTTATTCGATAACTTGTGAGCAATGGAGAAGTTCACTTGATAGTGATCAATTGGCTGATATATTTACAAAGCCATTAATAGTAGATTTGTTTGAGTTTAACGAAAGAAACTTGTGTGTTGTAAGCCTAGCTAAGACAAAGACCAGTAGACATGTTTGAGTTTCCATGAGTTATGTTTTAGTTTAGTGGTCGTAATTAAGGTGGAGTATTAAAATATGTAATTACCTCCCGCACGTATGCATTGTTAGACAAACAATTAAGTGAGTTAGCTGAGTTGAGTGATAGATATATTTGGTGAGTGAGTTAGAGAGTGAGTTAAGTGAGAGTTGATCAAGTTGATTTATGTGAGTGTGTGCATGTCAATTTAGGTTAAATACCCTTCACCAGGTATTCAGTGTGATTAAGAGTGATTGAAGATTAATAGAAGAACTGCAGTTCGTGTGTCTTTTGTGTGAAATACTTGTGTTATTATGTGTTTATATCCTTTTCCTATCCAACACTATTGAGTCTGGTTTATTTCAACATAACACTCATTTACCTTGTTTGTCCATCTATTACTTCTTCAACCAGGAAATATCCACTGCTTCAATCAATTTCTTCTAAAATCATATTCAAGCTTAGCATATTCATATTGAATCTTTCCATATTCCATTTGCTGTTGTTAGAGTGATGAGTTCTAAAAAATAGCATTTACATGTTAAGTTGATCACGCTCAACATGTTTCAAAAAACCCAAAAAATAATTCAAGAAAACAATTCATTTCACAGAGCATGTACTAATTCATAGCATAGTGGAAGTGGAAGCAGTGAGGCTGCGCTAACACATTGATATTGCCCACACTTACTCTTCAGTGGATCGAAAAAAAGCATGTATCATTCCTCAATGATGAAAGGCGGGTTCAGTGGCACCTAATGTATCATGGAACACCTTCTGCTAGTCTTTGAGAGCTTTTAGACTGTTTCGTATCCCTTTCCTATGCGGTGTCACCTTTCTCTTGGGAATTGCCATGAGATGCATGGAAACCACCAAAGAAAATTTCTCCATTCCTCTCAACTTGAAGGTGCGACAGGTCTTGAAAAATATAGTACATAATGGAATAAGATCGAGTAGAATCACTAGGATTTCATCCCTGTGGAAATTTGATCGACATTCTTGGCTTCCATCCAGGTGGCATTAGTGGCATACGGGAAACATGCATAGAATCCACACAACCCATAGTAGATCAGCTCAAATGCACCCCTCTTATGAATGAAAAATTATAAACAACAATTGATCATCGAACACAATCCACACAACCTTTTTTTATGTCTGTAGCTGCACTCTAGCCCTAGTTCTGGAGCCACATATCGACTCTTGTAGCACAAGACGGTGATGGTGGCTTTTCCTCTATTTCCTATTTTTTCTGACTTTATGGATTTTTAGTCTCTCTTTCTTGGCAATTTCTACTGTGACTAATGTGACAATAAATTATCCAAATATAAATTGATTTTGCAAATATTATTCATCAAGTTCCCTACTGCAATGAACATTTTCTATATCTATTTTGAAACATATTGTTGTTTCTTTGATTGATGTTTGTTTCCATTACCATGAACCAAATAGCATTGACGCTTTGTATTTATTATCATACAATTGACATGTCTATTATCACGTGATATCAATATAAGCAGATATTGAGAACTCAACTTCAAGAAGAATCATCGTGGGCCTACACATTGATGAAAAGAAAATGACTCATGGGTGATCTGTTACAATGCAATTCCTCTTCTCGTTCTTTTGTAGAATACACACAAAAGATCGAGAAGAGGCATTGCTCAGCAGCACATCACCATTTTGACAACAATTCGTAGAAAGATATGGTAAGCGACTTCTATTCCTTTTTGAATTTTCATGTGTTGCATCTATTTGTGGGAAAAGCATGATAGATATGTCTTGATAACCTCTGAAATTGCTTTTGCAACATTTTATTGAATTGAAAAATCAGATGCATTTTAACAATAGAAAATAATTTAAAAGAAATACCCCTTAAATATTTACCAAATTCCAAGATTGATGTTCTAGAAACTAATTTCAATCATTTGTTAGGTGCCAATCTAGGTGTCACAATGTGTTTTAGTTTAGTTTAATTCAGTTGCTTTAGATTAGTCCAATTCTGTTGAGTCTCACTCCACTCATTAATTATTGTTGTTTCCTATTTGTCTCTGATGTAATCTATATAACTCTTCTTCATAGTATTGAGAAGAACACTTCCCTCCTCCTTCATTCTTTAACATGGTATTAGAGTTAGGTTTGCATAAAACTCTTTAAGAGATGAAGAGAAAAATGTGCAGCCTCAACTTGCATAAGGCTCTTTTGCATAGGACTCTTTTAGAGAGAAATAGATAGGATAAGAACTAATTGTTTGCACCTAAGAATTTAAAAAACTAAAATGCAGAAATCGTGAGCGTGAAGAGTGAACAAAGAAGCTACGTCCCGCGAAGAAATCTTGTTGCGGCAAACCTAGTGAAGGCCCAGAGGACGAGGCAAATCATTTCCTCGGTTTAAAGAGAAGGCCAGAAGAAGATTTTAATTTTTTTTTTTTTGGAAAGATCATCACACCACTTCAGTTGGACTACATGAGATGAAAGTGGGGAAACTTATGAAACTAATTTTTTTAACCATCTGGAGTACAAATAAAATAAAGGGGGGCAGGGCACACGAAATTCAATTGGTAACACAACTCACAAAACTCATTATTGACATCAAGAAATCAATTTACATTAAAACAAGGTCAGGGAGTTGTCTATTCCAATGGCAACATGAAATTGTGTTTTCTCTAAGAGATTCTTTTAAATCTATTTAAAATAAAAGGCAAGCACGTTGAAAAATTTAAAAGGCATATGTATTGTTTTTTTACAAGTGCATGTAAAATGGGTTATGTAGTATTTTAAATGATCATATATGTACTGTTTTAAAAGGGCTTTGTTTATAACCCCGATTGGGGTGACAAGCAGGAAGGGTCGGGTGTGGGACACCACATGGTGGATGATCTCTACAAAAATCTCAAGGATGAAGTTAAGATGCCAGGGTGGTGGTGGTCCTTCACATAACCGATCTTCAATGTGCATGCAGGGAGCCATCAATCATAATCAAAAGCTGTCAGGAGTTTTTTGGAAGGTGGGTCGGTAGCGAGATGATAGTTGTCATAAACCTAGTCTCTTGTTTAGAAGAAGTATTGTTACAGAGCAACGTCTCTTGCGTAGAAAGAGTATTGTTACATACCAGTGTAACCTTGTCTAGTTTGCATTGGAGAATTTGTAGGAGCAAGATTGTTGGCAGCATCAAAGGAAGCTTATTTGGTATGTAATGGTACTACTGACCTTCATATTACAATTCGACTTTCCTTTCCACATTGTGAAAAACAAAAAAGAATGTCATCCCTGTGTCTTTGTTCAATTTTTGGTTTCTTTGGATTTGAATTGGGCCCATTTCATGTCAATTTTTTTCTCTGGATACTATATAAAAGCTGAGGTTGTTAGTCAAAAAATTAAACCTCATTTTCGCAGTCCTCCATATTTTAAACTTTGAAATTTTTGTAGTAGTATGCTCTTTGCCAGTATCTCTTCGTATTTTCCTTTGGGCCTCATTAAAAACCTAGCATTGGTTCCTAAATTCTTTAATATTTTGTTGAGGTTCAATAGGAATGGTAGGATTCATTGCATGCAGCTTCATTTCGACTGTCAAACCTTGGTTTTCATAAATTTTCTATGGGTTTGCATTTGGATAAATGTCTGTCATTGTCTTTCAAATTACTTTCATGATCAGGGCTATCAGTATTGCATGGGTATTTTTTTGATTTTGGGTAAGATGGGTAAACTCAATTCCATTCAGTCTTCTGTCGGCTCTCAAAATCTGTCTCTTGGAGAATTAGTGGGGATAAAATATCGAAATTTCATATTTCTCAGGTGGGATAAGGGTTGTTTTCTGGGTTTGATTTATCAAGGGCTGTCAAACTTTATTCTGTGGCGGAATCGTCTTTCGCACCAGTGTCTTCTATGGAAAACTCAATTGTCAAACTGGTTCACTGCGATATTTTTCGTTAACAATATTGACTGTGATAAAACCCCGTTCGCAAAGATTCTAGGGATTCTGTGGAATCCAAAGGTATCCAAAAGAGTTTCTTTGGTTCATATTACTGATCCCTCTCTACACACAGGGATCCTATCTAGGTTTTTGGGCGCAGATTCTTGTTGGCTCATCATGGTCAAAGGCCAAAATGCTAGAGGCAAACACAATAGAAAACAAATCAATTAATCTATTGGACCCAGTAAAAGGGGAAGGAAGACAAATGAGAAAATTCTGGAGAATATAACTGATGTGTATGAATCTGGGAATTTGGTTCATATACAAAATACAATACATGGTTGGGAGAGACAAACTGACAGTGAAGATGAAGACCTAAAGGAATAGACTGCCAAAATGGACTTCATATCAGAACCAAGAAGCATAAGAGGTCATGTCTCCCTCTTCCAACAATTATTTAAGACATATTGGAAAATGAAATGTGTTCTAGCAAAGGCAATGGATAGCATGGAAGAAAAGGAAGACAATTCTTCTATGCTTTTTGAACTTCAACAAATGACACAAGAAATTCATGAGATGGTGAAGGTTCAAATCCAGAAAAATGCCAGAATTGGAAAGATAGAGTGACAGCTTCAAAGTATGCAACGAGTAGAACTGTTGGGCACCACAACAAAGGACCTAGACCCTATGGATTATTCTGATGGGATTTCTGTTTAAAGTAATTTCTTCTCATGTTTTTGGTGGATGTTAGTAATAGTTTCTGTTTTAGCTATAAATGTTATGGACATAGTAAAGTGATAAAAGTTGTAGTTAGAAGAAAAAGACAATTCAAGTTTTGGTTAGCTTTTAACTCTTTGTGGTGGCCAACAGACCTGGTTTCCTTCGGGTAGGTTGAGGTTACCACAATTGATACAATGTGTATAGCAACTTTCTCTATAAAAATACGAAAATAGAAAGGCACTGCGAAAATTACAAAACAAAAAAGGCTTCGTTTATATATTTGTTTAAAAAAAGGGTCTATTAAAAAGGAGAAACAACAAATTGGATTTTTTGTGGCAGTGTAAATTTTTCCTTTTCTATAAATAAAGGGGTTTGTAAATGTGTTTCTTTTGTAAAGAATTTGTACACTTATTTATTTTGTGGAAGCTAAGTAGAAAATAAGCCATTATAGAGGCATTTTATTATTATTATTGTGAGTAACTATTATGTTTGCAAGTCGATTTACTCAGCCAACACTTAACAAATGTGAAAAGAAAATAGCATAAGAAAGTCGAAGAAAACAGAGATGTATGAAGTGTTTTTGAAATATCTGGAAATGAAGAGGAGTAAGGATGAATTCACATTGAAATGCATAAAATAATGTGTAGATGACAACATTCTTCTCCTCATATAAAATGCAAACAAAACCAATGAGGTTTGTAATACAGTTGAGAGGAATTTTGGTGTAAGGGAGAGTAATGTCGTTAGATATGAAGATTTTGGTGAATCCCACTGTGCTCAACCACAAGTGGATGATGAATATGAAAAAATTGCAGAAGAAGTAGAGAAAAAACACATAGATGCTCCTAAATCCCACAGTGCACAACCGTAATTAGACAACGATTTGGTGAATTGAGCAACAATTCTTGTTGATGACAATGAAGCTTCTATTGAAAGAACAAGTGTTATGGTCAAATCCATCAATGAAATTTGTTGATGTTAAGTTTGATCAAGGGAAATTAACCAAAGATGAATGGTTTTAGATGATGCAATGGAAACATCATATCGACATGCTGCTATTCGGTGGGAGAATCCCACTTAATTATGAAAACAAAGCGAAAGAAAACCTATTTAGAGAAACGCAGGTTAGTAAAGAAGTGTAAGAGACAAAGGTAGAGAAGGAAGCGCAAGAGGAGAAAGCTCTCACTGCAGAGAAAAAAAATATGGTTCTGCAAATATTTTTAAACTTGACCTTGATTTTGAATGTGTAGATGTTAGAAACAACTAGGAATAATAAACAACATTTGAAAATGAATTAAGGTTCCTTTAAGAATTGTTTGCAACACCATGTTTTGAAAAAATCTACATTGAAGTTGTAGAGGTGAATGTTGAAGACACCTTGGATGATGAAAGCATTAATGAAGTCTTCATGTATTGGAGTCTTGAAGAGATAAAATTTGATTCTCATCTTATGTTGCAACAAATTTATGTTCAAAACATTGATGATGAAGAACACGCTACAAAATATAACATGTGGAGCAACATAACACATACACACAATTTTTTGAAGAAATAGATGACATCGATGGACAACCTGAAGAAACAACAGAAGGGTTGCACTAGGAAATGAAGAAAATATAGTTTGAAATGTCATACCAAACGACAAAGTTGAAACAATTTAGATTATATAGGATCTAAAACAAAAGGAAAAGAAAAATTAATCCACCTGATGTCATTTAAAAAAAAAATTATAATCCAAGTTGAGACTCAGACCAACAAAAATCTTATTTTTTTTTTTGTGGTTGTAATTAAGGGTTAGTGTTGGAGAAACTAATTCCAATCACATGTCACGGTGTTAACCTAGGTGTCATAATATGCTTTGGCTTAGTCAAGTTCAGTTGAGTTTCACTCCAGTAATTAATTATTATTGTCTCCTATGTAATCTATTTAACTGTTGATGATATTGATAAGAGGACTTCTGCTCCAACTCATTCATTCTCTAACAATTAATAACAAGTGCCATGCATAACAAGTGTTATGTAGGGGATACCCACAACCTCCACGTGGTTACCATTTATGAAATTTCATTTAGGAAAAAAATTGTTCAGTTGAATCATACTTACAAATAAGGTTCAAAAAACAAATGATATGCCATCAACATCAAGAATTTGAACTCAAATGTTCATGATTAGAAAAAAACTGATTATATGCCAATACATCAAACACTACTTACTAAACACTACTTAATAGTACAAACACAATAGTAAATGTGGTTGGTATATGATTCAATACATGTCATTTTCAAATATCATCTTATATCAACCACATTTAGTAATGTGGTTATGCTAGTTCACCATTAGTGTGCATTACCACAAAAATAATAAAAAACATTATTAATATTAAAACAACTAATATTAATTTTATTAATATTAATAGTAATATAATATTATTATTGTTAATTTTATTAATAATATATTTAATCATGTCCATGTGGTAGAGAATAAGTGTTTTTTTAATGCACTCCATGGTGAAAAGGTCACTAGTTTGAAACCCTATGGGAAAAAGTCCACCCATGCTAAAGGGCTGGTGTGGCCTAAGCTGGGTGTGATCCTCGAGGTATTTTGTCGACTTATATTCCCATAGGTTTTGGATACTAAAGCCATATGTTAGACGTGCCAATCATCTGAAGAATCGCATTATGTGAGAAAAAAAAATCAAAGATATAATAATAGAGTGAATCTTAATATTAATATTATTATTGCTATTATGAATATTATTAATAGTAGAATTTATTAATATTATCAAACACTTTAAAACCTTTGATTATGATCAACCTTACCTTGGTTGAATAAGGTTGACTTTAGTCAGCCATGGTTGACTATAATTGAATATGATCGAGTTATTTTGACAAAGAATGACTATGGGCGAACAATGTTGAATTTTATTGTCTATGGTAAACATAGGATTGACCAAGTTAATTCATGATAAAATATTAATAATATATTCAATCATATAATAATAATAATAATAATAATTAAAAAATAAAGTAATCAACCTTAATATTATTATTATTATTTCCATTAGTCATCTAATTTATTAATATTAATAATTTTATTACTAAAACTTATTAATATTAAACCTTATTCACAAATCCTAATGCCATTATTTAATATTAAGTCTTAATTGAAAATCCTAACATTATTATTAGAGTTTGTGAGTAAGGTTGGTCAACCATATAGTATTTTTATTATAGGGTTGACCAAGTTTGAGCATAGTACACTATTGATAATGTATTGAATTAATATTTGACCTTACTCGACTAAGGTTGTAGATGTTTGACTTCAGAAAACTATAGTTGAATATAATGGAATATGGTTAATATAGTCAACATTAATATTAATATTATTATTTTTATAATAAATAATTATAATAATAATATTATTATTAGTATTAGTATTGATTAATAACTATTACTAAACCTTTTTAAATCTTGATTGTGGCTGACCAAGGATGACCTTAGTTGATTAAGATTTACAATGTTTGAATTTGGTCAACCATGATTGAATATAATTGAATATGGTTGAGTTATGTTGACTTAGGACTACTATGAATAAACAAGGTTGTCTATTGTTAAATATGGTAAAAATAGAATTGACCGAGATCATGGTCAACTATTTAAACATTGACTATAAAGGGTGACTTTGTTTGAATCTGTTTGAATAATGTGGTTGACTATGTATGAGTATTAATATTAATAAATAATATTAATAGGCAATTATGTTTGATCAAAGGTGAAAAGTGTTGACTATCCAACATAATAAAAAATAGTCGAACATAGTCAACCACAATTACCAATGTGGTTGATTAATTTTGTAATTTCACAATATGATGTTGGATAAATTGCAATCAAATGTAACATTGCGACAATGATTTTCACAGTGCAACAATTTCGGTCACAATCCGACGTTGGATATTTTTCTATACCATTTTGATATCACAACATGTTTGATTATTAATATAAACCACTAATATTAATAGGTAATTATGTTTGACCAAAGTTGAAGAGTGTTCACTATCAAACATAGTCAAATATAGTGGAGCAAAATCAACAACATAATTAAATGTGGTTGACTAATTTTGTAATGTCGCATTATGACGCTGGACAAATTGCAATGTATTGTAACATTGCGATAATTTTTGTCACATTGAAACATTGAATAGATATTTGTACCATTTAAATCTCAAAATATTATTATTATTAGTTAAATTTATTAATATTAATATTTTTATTATTAAATATTTTAAATATTTGATTGTGACCTACCAAGGATAGCCTTAGTTAACTAAGGTGGACAATGTTTGGCTTTAGTCAACCATGACTGACTGTAATTGTATATGGTTGAGTTGCGTTGTCTTCTAATGACTATGAGCAAAAAAAGTATGAGTATTGTTAAATATGGTAAACATAGGGGTGACTAATTTTGATCATGGTCAACTATTTGAACAATGACTATAAAGGTTGACTTTGTTACACTATATTGACTAATATGGTTGACTATGTTTGAATATAAATGTTAATCAGTATATTAATTAGTGATTATGTTTGACCAAAGTTGAAGAGTATTTATTGTCAATGATTAAGATTCTCCAATTTACCAGAATTATCCAAGATGTTTTCTTTGATGATGTTTTCAGAATTGCACGAAAGAGCATGTAAAAACCATGTATGCAAACAATTAAAGAAGTAACAACATAAAGGATACCATAAAAAAATTCATAAAAATGTTTGAAAACAAAGATTGTTTAATGTTGATTACGTCTCCCATCTTTACTTCAATAGTGGGGAGACCACTTCATTCATCTCATAAAAAAGAAAGGAAAGTACATGGAAAATACATCATTATACCTCCATTCTTGGGAGTGACTTGAAATTTGACTGCTCAAATCACAAAAATCATAACACTAGTAGGTTTGTCTTGTCCTCTTAAGACTTTTGACTATAAACATGACCCACTTCTGAAAGACGCGTTTTTGTCTTGAACTTCATGCCAAACAATGAATGAAGAAGGAGAGATTCTTCCATAGCTCGTAAAATACATAGCTTAGATGAAAAAATGGACCACACCATTGCGATCCTTGCAAATTTATGGTTAAAATGAGTATAAATACGACTATATTCTGATACTGTCAATTCTGGCCCCACAGGTAATCTTTTAGATTCATGATAGCACCAAAATAGAATATTATAAGAATATTCCTACAAAATATTCCTTGGAATCTATCTTGAAATTCATTCTCACTCTAGGTTCCTTTGTGTAGGGTTCTCACCTCTTGTATATATTATTTTTTTTTATAGAGTTAGGGTCATATAATTTTTATAAATAGTTTTTTACCATTGGTTTGTTCTTGTGACCAACATTTTCTTGCCATGTGATGAATTTGGTGGGTGTTATGTCAGTTGTGGGTCGCACTTAGCCTACTAACTATGATGCCACTTGGAATTATGTTGGCCCCCTCTTTTAGTTGTCTTATTAAACATCAAAATGCAATAAGTTGGTTATACACACTCAGATTGAAGTGTCATTTGCGACGTTGGAATCCTAACGACAAGTCCTTAGATCTTATATTAGTTTCACTGAGATTCAAAGACTTCAATTTTTCGGCCATTAGGGATCCACCTAGATCAGTTAAACATAATTAAACATAATCAACCACAATAGTAAATGTGGTTTGATAATTTTGTAATGTCTCAATGCAATGTTGGATAAATTACAATGTGATGTAACATTGTGACAATGTTTTTCATAATGAGATGCTGGATAGATTTATGTACCATTATGACGTCAAAACATGTTTGATTATTAATATTAATCAATAATGTTAATAGACGATTATGTTTGATCGAAGTTGGAGAGTGTTGTCTATCAAAGATAGCAAATATAGACAAACATAGTCAACCACATTAGCAAATGATGTTAATCACTTTTGTAATGTTGTATTTTGACGCTGGATAAGTTGCAATGTAATGTAACATTGGATAGATTTATGTACCATTCCGACGAAACAATAATAATAATAATATTATTATTATTAGTCAACTTAATTAATATTAATATTGTTATTATTAAAAATCTTGATACCTTGATTGTGATCGACTAAGCATGACCTTACTTGATTGAGGTTGACAATGTTTGATTTCGGCTATCCATGGTTGAGTTATGATGACTAAGGATAAGTATAAATAAACAATTTTGACCATTGGTAAATATGGTAAACACATAGTTGAGTGAGTTTTATCACCGTCAACTATTAAAACAATGACTGTAAAGGTTGACTTTGTTTGACTATCTAGACTAATGTGGTTGAATATGTTTAACTATTAAAATTAATAAAAAAGAATAATAATAATAGGCGATTATATTTGACTGAGGTTGAGGAGTCTTGATGAGCAAACATAGTTGAACATAATCAATCATGTTGACTTTAGGTATGTGAGACATGGTGTTTATGGCTAACTATAGGAAGTATGAACATAATGCTTCTCATTAATCATGGTTGGACATGATGTTAATGTTTATATTAATATATAAAAGTTTTAATAAAACCTTATAAATAAAAGCCTATTAAACTTTATTAATATGAGTAAATATGTTCTAAACCATATTAATATTATTAGACATTTTAAAGCCTTAACTATGGTTGAGAAAGATTGAGCATGGTTGACTATAGATGACTATGGTTGACCAGATTTGAATATCGTTGAGCAAGGTTGACTAATTGAGGTTGATCACAGTTGACTATTTAAACAACCACTTTAAAGGTTGACTATAAAGATTAACTATATTTGACTATGTCATCATGTTGACTATGGATGTGTCTACGATTAATTATAGACATGTTAAACATAATTCCTATCATTATTCGTGGATGAACATTATATTCACGTTAACTATCTTTGACCAAGTCAATCTTAATTATGAAGCGTTAATATTTAGATTAATATATTATTAATGTACTAATTAATATAATATTGTATCAATGTATAATACTTATTATACTATTATAAATTTATTAAGGTTTAAATAATATTATTAAGTTATTAATATTATTAAGAAACTTATTAAACTTTAATATTAATTGTTAAATATTAATACTAATGTTAATAAAATTATATATTAAAATTAATCTTATCAATATTAATTTTATTAAAATTCAACTTATTAAGACTAATTTTGGAATTAAAATAAAAATTATTAAATTTATTAATACTAAGCTTAGTATTAGCTCACAAGGCATAAAATATATGATAATAGGGTGTTTTGTTATGACACTCCATGGTGAAAAGGTCACCATTTCGAAATCCTATGGGAAAAAATCCAACTATGCTAAGGTTTGGTATGGTTGAGGCCGGGTACGATCCTCAAGTGATTTTGATAGCATAGATGCCCCTCTGTTGCATATTCTAAATCGATATGTTAGGTATGCGACAGCTTAAATTCCCCTCGGTTGCAGTTTCTAAATCGATATGTTAGGTATGCTAGTCATCTCAAGAATTGCATTATTTAACAAAAAAAAATATTAATCCTAATATTAAAATTATTAAACTTTAATATTAATACTAACCCTATTATTAAACGTTAATACTAAAATAAATGTTAAAATTGTTTCTTTAATATTAATGAAAACTTTATTATTAAATTTTAATATTAATATATATATATATATATTTTAATTTTAATTTTAATTTTAATTTTAATTTATTTATTTATTTATTTATTTTTTTTTTTTTTTTCTGAATTGGACTAATTCTATTCATCAAAAATATGGTACAAGATGATACAATCAAGAGAGACAAAAAATCGGCAACCGGAAATGATAGGACTATCAACCTCGGATCCGGAGAAGGAGTGAGACAAGTAGGAGCTACAACATATGGCAGGAGGAAAAAAAGACTGACTTCTACCCAGAATGGGTAGAAGCCTCAACACGAAGCTTTTTCCCTTTCCTTTTTTTGACTTCGACCCAACCGTCCTGGGGTGAATGCGCAATAACAACTTGAAGATTGGGGTTCACCACAGGGGGGCCCTCCTTTTCTGAATCAGAGGAGGAGGAGGAAATGTGGACGCGTTTCTGAGTGGTGGTTGTATCGGATGAAAGCACCGGACCATCGGTGGGAGGGAACACGGAATGAGGTGCATGATCCAATTCTGCATCGCTATCTTCATCTTCAGAGCTAGAGGAATCATAATCCACAACTGGAGGTAGAGAGCAAGGAGCCCATCGTTTGGACTTGGCCTTGGAGAGGTTGTCCTTTTTACTTTTTGCCGGGAGAGAAGGGCAGGTGTTCAACAGATGCCCTGATTGGTGGCAATGGCGGCAACAGAATGTAGTATTTTCGTAATCCAGTGTCTGGGTCCATACAAAGTCGTTTATCTTGAGATTGATTTGGTCTGGAAGCCCTTTGCTCAAATCTAACTCCGCACATATTCTGGCATATGTGTAGAGACCTTTGGTTTCCCGCCCATAGTCTGCCATAATGAAACTGCCTAAGGTGTTGCCTATAGCTTTATAGACTGCAAAATGCCATAAGTGGGCTGGTAAGTTTGGAAGCCTGATCCAAATAGGTGTCTTGGTAATGACTGCAGTTGCTGGATCAAAATCTGGGAACCAAGGAGTCAAGAAAAGCCCTGTTGTGCCCATGAACCAAGGGCCTTCTTCTAACGTCTTTTCATAATGCTTGCTGTCGTCAAACAGAATAATGAAGTATCCTTTTGAACAGAAACTGATCTTACAATGATGAGTCCAGTTTGCATGGATCCATGTATAGAGATCCTGAGATTGTGGCCACAGGCCGTTAAATCTGCAAATGATGGCCCTTTCTGCAAATTCTTGAAGCTGGTTTGCAAGCCCTTCATGGGTGAGTTCAACAGAGGGAACTTCCTCTATCTTGTCAACCAAAAAAAGCTTAGGTTTAAGGGCTTCCGGGGGTTTGGGGTTGTCCGAGTGAACTGCATCTTTGTAAGAGAAAGGAGGAGCAGATGAAGACTGTCCTGCTGCACCTCCTCTCAAACGAAGGGTTAACACCACAGAGCTATTTCTGGTAATGCTGTAAGAAGAGAGGGGAAGGAGGTCTTCAAGTTGTTTACCTTGAAAGAGAAGTCTCTGAAGGCCTGAAGGAATTCCAATCCGCCGTTCTAGATCCAGCTTGAGATCCAGCATCAAATCTGAAGGACTGACCCATTGCAGGATGGTACTGCCTGTAGGTTGAGAAATTTGGATCTGAAAGGATTCAAAGAGGTGCCTAGATGCAGTGCCAAGGCCTCTTGTGCGTCCGAGAGAAAATCTTCCATGGCGATGATAGGGAGGGGGTTTCTCCACTGCAAGCAAAACTGGCGAAATTTTAATATTAATATTAACATCATCATTAAACTTTAATTCTAATTATTAAATATTAATATTAATATTTATTTGAATATTAATATTAATATTAACATCAACATTAACCTTATAAATATTATTGTTAAATTAATATTAATATTAATATTATTAAATTTTAATATTAACATTATTATTCAACATTAATATTAATATTAATTATATTCTAATTATTATTAGTCCTTGCTTTGCTAGGGACTATAGCATTAGTCTTATTGACTCTTTTTCTCATATATTGAGAAAAAACTTAATATTCTTATTATATTGTAAATTTAAAAATAAATTTTTTATATTTTTAGTAATCTTATATATAATTTTTTATTGGCTAAAGAAGAGACATTTTATTTTCTCTATTTATCAGTCCCTAACAATTTATTTAAATTACAAATAAAAATAGAAGTAAAAGATTATGAGTGGCTATTTAGTTAATGGGTGCTCTCATCACTCCACTGTTATGATACTCCTCTTTGTAATGATAGTAGAACTAACAAACTAACATGGTTGCAGGTCCTAGGATGGGGGTCTAAATAAAGAATATATGAAAATATTAATTTTAAACTGTTATGTGTTTCGCTGTCTACACAATGGTTGTTCATTATGACACCTCTTGTGAGGAGCTTTACTTGTGCATAGGTAACAATGGTTGTTCATTATGACACCTCATTGTTCATTATGACACCTCTTGTGGGGAGCTTTACTTGTGCATAGGTAACAGTGGTTGTTCATTATGACACCTCATTGTTCATTATGACACGTCTTGTGGGGAGCTTTACTTGTGCATAGGTAACAATGGTTGTTCATTATGACACCTCTTGTGGGGAGCTTTACTTGTGCATAGGTTTCCGTGTGCGGAAAGCAAAGCTATCCACACTGATAAACACGGTAATAATCAAGGGATGAACTCTCGGTGGCCATTCATAATTGAGAATGACAATATACACATTATAATGTAAATCTCTTTCACATTACTCTTTTAATGGTCGTGAGTGCAAATACCTGGTAGGAAGATGCTTGTTCCGGATCTAAAACTTAGCAGGGAATTTCCGCTAATTGCTCAAGCATCTCTTTTGAAGGTAAGCATGGATTTTGTGAGTGTTGTCTTCTTTCCATTCTGCTACTATTCAGACAAACCAGGCTATCTGAAAACCAATACTCACGTGACAAGAAACAAGGAAGGGAAACGAGGTTTCTAAAACCACTGTGCTTCTTTGTTCAAAAGTGTTTACGGCAACGAACTCGATGTCTTAACTATATTTAATAATTCTAAATTCATAGACACAAATAGTAACGGAAAGTATTTAACTTACCATTTCTCTTGTTCTCCAGCAATGAATTCGATGTCTCAACTATATTTAATAATTCTAAATTCATAGACACAAATAGTAACGACAAGTACTTAACTTACCATTTCCCTTGTTCTCCAGTAATGAGATTGATCAGGGAAATTTTTTAAATAGTGGATGAGTGTTCATAACTGTTAATTCTTAGCCAAAAATTAAGCATAATGTTCCATCTTTTAATTCAAATACATAACCAAAGAATTACATGTTATAACTCCATATTACCCACAAACATTATCGTTTGGCTTCCTTCAAATTAGATTGTTAGATCAATATATTGTCTGCCTTACAAAATATTTTGGGCGGAACAATATACCGGACAAGTTCTTTCAAAATCGAGATAATGATTAGCCATAAGCTATGGATTTTTTTTGTAACTATCCTGCTTTGAATAACAAACATGACGCATAACTCCACTATTGGGCCAATGAGCCAAATATTAAAAGCGAACCACCTATAAAATTAAAATTTCGAAGTTTGGTTATAATTTATTGAGGTAAACATAGATTGAGTTTTTGAAAATAGCACAGATCTATTTTATTTATCGAACAAAAGCTAGAGGTATTTTATTTATCAAATAATACGTATCTTTGTATTAATATTATTTATTATTCTGATAGATTTTTTCTATTTGTTATTATGCTGATAGTATTTTTTTATTTAAATTAGTTATTTTAATGATTTTGCTAATTAATTATTTTGATCTAAATTGAAAAGTTTCAGTATATTTTTGTTAGGTGGTAATATACTCTTGTCGTCCTCACTATATTAATGAATCAAATTCAGATTAATTACTTCTTTGCATATCTAAATCATATGATTAAACCATATTTAAATTTAAAAGTTACAAAACAAAATTAAAAACTTTAAAAAGTTACCTTGACATTTGTTAATTGCCACCTATCACGACTATCAGGATTAACAAGAAGTGGAGGGATACAACTCAAACAATTCTTTTTAGTGGAAGCATAGATCAAACACTTTGTTATAACACGTTGATCAAATAATTATTTTAGGGGATCATTGAAACGTTTTATTTTAACCCGTAGAGCAAAAAGGAAGCGAACACTTTGATCCCACGTGTCATGGTGCATTGAATGAATCATGTAGTTCTTAACATTGATAATCGATGTCAATTTAGAATGCAACATGTCATGGCTGCATTAAATATCCTTTTAGCGGATATTGAAATGTTTTATTCTAGAACATAGAAAAAATTGGAAGTTAAACGTTTTGATCAAGCCTCTCATGGTGCATGAGTCATGTAGTGCTTAAGCTTGATAACCAATGTGAATTTAGAATGTAACATGTCATGCCTGCATTAAATATTTTATATTTACAAATATGTCAATTTCACAAGAATATAGCATTAAATATTTACAGGTGTTAATCTTACCATAATATTAATTTTTGCATAGTGAATTAGGTGGGTTTTGATAGGTTTATTTGTTTGTAGCTTTTGGCAGTTGAAGGGACGAGAGATGATAGATAAAGGTGGCCATTATGATGTCTATTCATGATTTAATTTTGGTCGAGAACATTAAAGTTTGCAACTAGGGTAACTTTAGAATTTATGGAGAGGGTATAGTAGCTAGATTGGGGTACATTATGGTCAACATTTAAGTTGTGAAGCATAGAGTTTGGGTTGGAGACCTGTATTTATAAATTTATACACCTTGGTGTTTGCATATGTAGAAAATTCTAGCAGTATAGATGAGAAGCATGTAAATGTAGAGTGTGATATCAAAGTTCTCGATATTATTAGTGATTGTAGAAAAAAATGTTCCTCGAGTTGCTCTGAGGAAGGAAAGGTAAACCCTCTAGCTGGTGGATTGCTAGATCATGTTAGATTGATGGACGATAACTCATTCAATCATCTAAATCCTTTTTTTTTTAGAGGACTCTTTATTCCTATTTCTCTATTCTTTGAGTTAAAAATCATAGTAGTTGATTTGGAGACGTGTTTGTTGAATTTTTCAAATAGCTGAACTTGAGTTTGGTGAGAGCTTATAGGTGAAATGGAGGTGTGTTTGCCATCTATTTTATATGTTTTCATTCTATCTTATATGATCTGATGCTCAATTTTTCATGTTTCTGTGCATTCCAATAATTGTTTCTCTATTGTGCTAAAGGGATGGTAATCATTGTCTCTCTTTTGCTGAGGAAACCTTTCTAATATTTTATTTAATTTTGTTTTTGAAAAAAAAAACAAGAAAGAAATAGATAAGTCGTCTTAGTAATGTATATATATATATATATATGGTTTTAGTAATATTGTTTTTTAATGTTATTAATGACTATGTGTTAGTCAAACTATTTTGGATGATATATTTTGAAATATTTTGATTTTTATATTAATTATTTTTATTTAAATTGTAATTTTTGAAATATTTTGAAAATGTTTAGTGAAATAAACAATTTCTTTTTACTCATAGTTATTATGAAATATTACAAAACAAAATAAATTATACCTAAAATCTATTTGTATATTGTTTAAAACTAAAAACTTCAACATAAGCTCTTTATAATTTATAACTAATGTTTAATTTTACATTTATATATTGTTTAAAATGAAAAAATCCAACATAAACTCTTTTAATTCTAGAATTATTTACATGTTGATAACTTTGAGAGTGAAAACCTAGTGCATATTTGATATAATATCTCTAGAATACATTATAATTCAAACTAACTCCATATATTGACATCTTGATTTTAATTAAATATTATCATATAATAAATATTTTCATTTTCAGTATATAAATTAACAAATAAAATATAAATTATTATACAAATTATCCTTTCAAATTGTGGTTGTTTCTGTTATGTATTGAGGGAACACTTTCAATATTTCATTTAACTATAACAGACCAATAACAGAAAGAGAAAAGCTATAACAGACCAATAATATTTGTAATATATATTTTTGTGTTATTAATGATTATGTGTCCGTTTTTTTTTTAATTGTAGATTTTCAAATATTTTGATTTTTTATATTAATTATTGGATATTAATTATTTTTCTTTAAATTGTGAATGCTAAGATATTGTAATTTAATGTTTTGATTATTAATGAAATAAAAAATTGATTTTTATTCATATTTATCAAATATATAAAATGTTACAAATCAAAATTTGTTATACCTAATATCTATTTTACATGGTTTAAAATGAAATATTTTGAACCTAATATCTATTTTACATTGTTTAAAATGAAATATTTCAATATAAGATTTTTAGAATTTATATCTAATATCTATTTGTACATTGTTTAAAATGAAATATTTCAATAAAAGCTCTTTAGAATTTATAACTAATATCTATTTGTACATTGTTTAAAATGGAAAACTCCAACATAAACTCTTTAAATTCTAGAATTGTCTACTTGTTGGTGACCTTTCCATGAAAACCCAGTCTACATTTGATGTAATATCTCTCGAATAACTTATAATTTAAACTAACTCCAAAAAAAAGTTAAAATAAAATATCATCATCTTCTAATGTAATTAGTAATGTAATTAGTTTTCAATTAAACTTCATATCAATTCTCACACCAAATAATTTGAGGGTTGGTAATTTCATTAATTCGAATTATTTTTTAATTAGGTTTTATTTTATTAATTTTTATTAATTTTTTGAAATTATAGGGGTTTCTATTATGTTTTGAGGGAAATTTTTTCAATATTTCATTTAACTTTGGTTTTGAAAATTAAAATTAAAATAAAGTAGGAGATTGTTGTCATATTGATTTTTATGTTATTGATGATTATGTGTCAGCTAATTTTTTTTGGATCATACATTTTTCAAATATTTTGATTTTTATATGAATTATTGTATATGAATTATTTTATTTAAATTGTAAATTCTGAAATATTTTGATAATATCATGGTTATTAGTGAATTAAACAATTGATTTTTATTTATATTTGTCAAAATCTTTGGAATATTAATAAACAAAATTTGTTATACTTAATATTTATTTGTACATTGTTTAAAATGAAAAAATTCAATATAAACTCATAACTAGCATCTTGTGTACATAGTTTAAAATGGAAAACTCCAACATAAACTCTTTTAACTCTAAAATTTTCTACCAATCGATTAATTTGTGGTGAAAACCAAATGCACATTTAATGTGATATCTCTTACTCACAACAAAAAATTTGAGGAGTAATTTCACTAATTAGAATTAGTTTTGAATTAATTTTTATTTGATTAACATTTTTACTTTTAACTTATAAATTATCAAATAAATTATAATTCACTATACAAATTATCCAATAACAAATAACATAATATAACTAGAAATTTATATGCTTATTTTAAAATAAGTGTAATTTTATATTACAATTGGATAAATTGCAAATTAATTCTCCATTCCTCCAAAGATGTCACTATTAACTTTAGCGTCTTTGTTGGCATCTTACTGGTGTGGGTGTATTTCCACATCTATGCTTGCCCTATTGATAGAGGAAATAAAATCAACTTCTTTCAAGTGGAGAATGAGTTCTCCCATATATAAAGTTTTGGAAAAAAGTTTAATGGTTGGTTTTCCAATTAGTGATCGTGAAAAATTAATAAGAGTAAGATAGTTGAATTGATACATTACCCGTATTTGGAATAATTGGTGATCATCAAATGTGATTAATTATCTTTGAATAATTTGCAAATGTATATCTTTACGTCATCTTAAAATACAAACGGCCACATAATGTTAACTATTTTTAAATTATGCTTCAAAATCATATATATATATATATATATATATATATATATATATAATCTTCTTAAAATAAGAACCTTGGCATACTGTTACTTTCATATATATATATGATAAAAAAATATTTGATACTGATTTTGTATTTAGAATTGAAATATTTTAGTATTTTTTCTTTCTATTTTCTATTTTTATTACTTTATATTATATCAAATGTTTTTGTTTTTATTTTAAAAGTAATGAGTACATTCTATTAGGCACAATTGTAACTCCCTAGAAATGGATGCCACTATTTCGGCTGTGGTAGAACCAATATTTCATAAATGTCACAAGGACCAACATTTCTCTAGAAACTTGAACCCAGTCATAAACTAGCCATAACACTTGAACTAAGTTCCTTTCACATATTATCTCTATAGTTAGACAAAATATTAATTAATTAATAATGCATTAATTAATTAATAGTTAATAATCAATTATTGTTAATAATAATTAATAAATAAATAATAAATAATAATAATAACAACATTATTATTATTAATAATATTAATATTAATTATTGATATTATTATTATTATTAATTATTAATAATATTTTTTAATAATAATTGAATAATATTAATAATTATTTATTTAATAATTAATAATTTGTAATAATTAATAGTTGATAATTTATAAATATTTAATAAAATAATATTAATTATTAATTAATTGACCCTATGGTTAACCATGGTAAACCATTGGCAACTGTCGTCAACCATGGTCAATAATTAATAATTAATAGTTTATCATGGTCAATCATGGTTAATTAATTAGCCATCAAGCATGCGCAACCATGGTTAACCATGGTCCAGTGCCACATTGTGACAAAAAATGTGTTAATATGAAAATCAATCGTTGTCAACCATGGTCCAATGTCGCATTCTCACAATATTGTCTCAATATGAAAATAAACTATGGTAAACCATGGTCAACTATGTTTATTTTAGGGTTTATAATATTCATCTTAGGGTTTATATACCTTTGGTTTATAATATTAATCCCTTGGGTTTAATATTATTCCATTGGATTTATAATCCCTTGGGTTTTTAGTATTAACCCCTTGGGTTTATTATTTCCTTGGGGTTATAATATCAATCCCTTGGGTTTATTAATCTAAGGGTTCATATTCCTATCATGTAATAATATTCATAGGGTTTATAATACTAATCCATGGGTTTAAAATGAATCCCTTGGGTTTATCATCAACAACCATGGTCAACAATGGTAAACCATTCTGAACTATGGTAAAACATTTTCAACCATTGTCGACCATGGTCAATCATGGTCAACCATGTTCCAATGTCACATTGCGACAAAGATTGTCTCAATATGAAAATCAAGAACCGTCAAAGATGGTCAATGATGGTCCAATGTCCCATTGCGACAAAACTTGTCTCAATATGAAAATCAACCATGGTAAACCATAATGAAACATATTTATTTTAGGGTTTATAATATTTATCTTAGGTCTTATACACCTCCGGTTTATAATATTAATCCCTTGGAGTTTTAGTATTAACCCCTTGGGTTTATAATATTAATCCATTGGGTTTATTAATGTGAGGGTTCATATTCCTAAACAAATATTGTCTCAATATGAAAATCAACCAAGACAAACCATAGTGAAACATGTTTATTTTAGGGTTTATATACCTTCGGTTTATAGTATTAATCCATTGGGTTTAATATTATTCCCTTTGGTTTATAATCCCTTGGAGTTTTAGTATTAACCCCTTCGGTTTATAATATCAATCCATTGGGTTTATCAATGTGAGGATTCATATTCCTAAACAAATATTGTCTCAATATGAAAATCAACCATTGTCAACTGTGGTAAAAAATGGTAAACAATTATCATCCTTCCTCAACCATGGGAAAATGTCATATTGAGACAAAGATTGTCTTAATATGAAAATAAATTGTGGCTAACCATTGTCCAAAATTGCATTTGAACAAAGTTTGTCTCAATATGAAAACCAACCATGGTAAAGCATGGAAAACCATGCTTATTATAGGGATTATAATATTTATCTTATGGTTTATATAGTTTGGATTTATAATATTAATCCCTTGGGTTTAATATTATTACCTTTGGTTTATATTCTCAATCCCTTGGGTTTATTAATATCAAAGTGTTCATATACCTAGGGTATAATATTATTCAAAGGGTTTATAGTATCAAAATTTGGGCTTAATATAAATTCGCTGGATTTATAATCATGGTCAACCATTGTCCAACATCACATTGTGACAAATATTGCCTCATTATGAAAATAAACCTTTGCCAACCATAGTAACTCATCATCGAAAATGTTTATAAAATTAATCCCTTGGGTTTATAATCATGGTCAACCATGGTCGAACATCACATTGTGACAAAGATTGTCTCAATGTGAAAATCAACCATGGTTAACCATTTTCAACTATAGTCAACAATGGTAAACCATTTTCAACAGTGGAAAACCATTGTGATTCGTTGTCAACCATTTTATAATGTCACATTGTGACTTATATAGTCTTAATATGAAAATAAACCATGGTTAACCGTAATGGCCCAACATCATATTTTGACAAAGTTTTTCTCAATATGAAAATCAGCCATGGTAAACCATGGTCAACCATGTTTATTTTAGGGTTTATAATATTTATCTTAGGGTTTACATACATTGGGTTTTTAATATTAATCCATTGGGTTTAATATTATTCCCTTGGGTTTATAATCTCTTGGGATTTTAATATTAATTCCTTGTGTTTATTATTACCTTGGGTTTATAATATCAATCCTTTGAGTTTATGAGTCTAAGGGTTCATATACATAGGGTATAATATTATTCATAGGGTTTATAATATTATTCCTTTGGTTTAATATAAATACCTTGGGTTTATAGCCATGGTAAGCCATATTCCAACGTGACATTATGACAAAAATATTCTCAATATAAAAATCAACCATGGTCAACCATTTTAACAAAGATTGTCTCAATATGAAAACTAACCATGGTAAACTATGGTCAACCATTCTAATTTTAGATTTTATAATATTTATCTTAGGGTTTATATACCTTGGGTTTATAATATTATTTTCTTAGATTTAATATTATTCCCTTGGGTTTATAATCCTTTAGGGTTTTGGTATTAACCACTTGGGTTTATTTATATAAAGGTTCATATTCCTACGATGTAATATTATTCATATGGTTTATAATATTTATCATTGGTTTTAATATATAAATTACGTATATTAAAATCCCTTGGGTTTATAATCACGACCATTTTTGGTCAATCATGGTCCAACGTGACATTGTGACAAAGTTTGTCTCAATATGAAAATCAACCATTGTCAACCATCATCAACCATGGTCAACAATTGTAAACCATTGTTAATCTTCGTAGATCATTGTTAATCATGGTCAACCATGGTCAAATGTCACATTGTGAAAAATATTGTCACAATATGAAAATGAACCATGGTCCAACATTGCGTTGTGAAAAATATTGTCTCAATATGAAAATAAACCACGGCAAAACATAGTCAACCATGTTTATTTTATGGTTTATTATATTTATCTTAGGGTTTATATACCTTGAGTTTATAATATTAATCCCTTAGGTTTAATATTATTCTCTTGGGTTTATATAATCTCTTGGAGTTCTAGTATTAACCCCTTGCGTTTATAATATCAATTGTTCAGGTTTATTAATCTAAGGGTTCATATTCCTAAACAAAAATTGTCTCAATATGAAAATCAACCATGGGAAACTATTGTCAACTATTATCAACCATGGTAAAAAAGGGTAAAAAATTGTCAATAATGGTAAATCATTGTGAGCCATCATCAACCATGGTCAACCATGGTCCAATGTCACATTGTGACAATGATTGTCTCAATATGAAAATCAACTATTGTCAACCATGGTCCAACATACCATTATGACAATATTTGTCTAAATATGAAAATCAACCATGGTGAACCATATTTACTATAGGGTTATAATATTTATCTTAGGGTTTCTATACCTTTGGTTTATAATATTAATCCCTTGGGCGTAATATTATTCCATTGGGTTTATAATCCCTTGGGGCTTTAGTATTAACCTCTTGGGTTTATTATTTCCTTGGGTTTATAATATCAATCCCTTAGGTTTATTAATATAAGGGTTCATATACCTAGGGTATAATATTATTCATATGGTTTATAATATTAATCCTCAGGTTCAATATAAATCCACTGGGTTTATAATCATTGGAAGCTATGGTCAACCATTTTACATCTTCACATTGTGACAAATATTGTCTCAATATGAAAATCAACCATTGTCAACCATCATCCACCATCGTCTACAATGGTAAACCATTGTCAACCATCCTCAAATATGGTTAATGATGTTCAACAATGGTCTGATGTCACATTGTGAGAAAGGTCATCTCAATATGGAAATCAACCGTGGTTAACGATGGTCAACCATGATCTAACATCGCATTATGACAAAGATGGTCTCAATATAAAAATGGACTGTCATAAACCATGGTTAAAAATATTTATTTTAGGGTTTATAATATTTATCTTAGGATATATACATCTTGGATTTATAATATTAATCCGTTGGGTTTAATATTATTCCTTTGGGTTTATAATCCTTGGGGTTTTAATATTAACCCCTTGTATTTATTATTCCCTTGGGTTTATAATATCGATCCATTGGGTATATTAATCTAAGGGTTCAAACTCATAGGGTATAATACTACTCATAAGGTTTGTAATATTAATCCTTGGGTGTGCTATAAATCCCTTGGTTTTATAGTCATGGCCAACCTTCATCAATCATGGTCAAACATCACATTGCGATGAAGAATTTTTAATTATGAAAATAAACATTTTTCAACCAACGTCAACCATTGTCAATAACTGTAAAGAATTTTCAACAGTTGTCTACTATGGTCAATCATGGTCAGCCATGGTCCAATGCCACATTGTGACAAATGTTGTCTCAATATGAAAATCAACCATGGTCCAAAATCATATTGTGAAAAAGATTGTTACAATATGAAAATAAACCATGGTAAACCATAGTCAACCATGTTTATTTTAGGGTTTATAATATTTATCTTAAGGTTTATATACCTTGAGTTTATAATAGTAATCCCTTAGGTTTAATATTATTCCCATGGGTTTATAATCCCTTAAGGCTTTAGTATTAATCCATTTGGTTTATAATATCAATCCCTTGGGCTTATTAATGTAAGGGTTCATATTCCTAAACAAATATTCTCTCAATATGAAAATCAACCATGGTCAACCGTTGTTAACTACTATCAACCATGGTTAACAATGATAAACAATTGTCAACAACGGTAAATCATTGTAAACCATCGTCAATCATGGTAAATCATTGTCAACCATGGTCCAATGTCACATTATGACAAAGATTGTCTCAATATGAAAATAAACCATGGTACAACATAGCATTGTGACAAAGTTTGTCTCAATATTAAAATCAACCATGGTAAAGCATGGTCGACCATATTTATTATAGGGGTTATAATATTTATCTTAGGGTTTATATACCTTTGGTTTATAATATTAATCCCTTGGGCTTAATATTATTCCATTGGGTTTATAATCACTTAGGGTTTTAGTACTAACTCCTTGGGTTTATTATTACCTTTGGATTATTAATCTAAGGTTCCATATACTTATGATATAATATTATTCATACGGTTTATCATATTAATCCTCGGGTTTAATATAAATTTGTTGGGTTTATAATCATGGTAAACCATGGTCAACCATTTTCCATCTTCACATTATGAAAAATATTGTCTCAATATGAAAATCAACTATTGTAAACCATCATCCACCATCGTTGACAATGGTAAACCATTTTCAATAATGGAAAAGCATTTTCAACCATCATCAGCCATGGTCCAATGTCAAATTGTGACATGGAAATCAACAATTTTCAACCATGATATAACATCTCATTGTGAAAATTATGGTATCAATATTAAAATAAACCAAGGTAAACCATGTTCAACCATGTTTATTTTAGGGTTTTTAATATTTATCTTAGGGTTTATACATATTGGGTTTATAATCTTAATCCCTTGTGTTTATAATGTTAATCCTTTGGGTTTTGCACGGGGTCTTGGATAGACGGTGATCATGTGCTCTATTAAGGAAATCCTTGATGTGAAGTCATAATTTCAAATCCCTTCCCTCATCAGGGTGATAAATTGGACATGTTGAAGATGTCATTTTTCCAAACTTATAAAAGAAAATATTAATCCCTTTGGTTTATTATCCTTGTGGTTTTAATATTAACCATTTATGTTTATAATATCAATCCATTAGGTTTATAATATCAATCCCTTTGATTTATTAATCTAAGGGTTAATATTCCTATGCTATAATATTATACATAAGGTTTGAATATTAATCCTTAGGTTTACTATAAATCCCTTGGGTTTATAATCATGGCCAACCTTGGTCAATTATGGTCCAACATCACATTGTGATAGAGTTTATTTCAATACGAAAATCAACCATTGGTAACCACCTTCAACCATAGTAAATAATTGTAAAGCATTGTCAACTATTGTCGACCATGGTCAATCATGGTTAACCATGATCCATTCTCACATTGTGACAAATATTGTCTCAATATGAAAATCAACCATGGTCCATAATCACATTGTGACAAAGATTGTTTCAATATGAAAATAAACCACGGTAAACCACATTCAACGATGTTTATTTTAGGGTTTATAATATTTATATTAGGGTTTATATACTGTGAGTTTATAATATTAATCCCTTAGGTTTAATATTATTCCATTAGTTTTATAATCCCTTGGGGTTTTAATATTAACTCCTTGGGTTTATAATATCAATACCTTGGGTTTATTAATGTAAGAGTTCATATTCCTAAACAAAGATTATCTCACTATGAAAATCAACCATGGTCAACCATTTTCAACTACTATCAATTATAGTCAACAATGGTAAAAAATTGTCAACAATGGTAAACCATTATCAACCCTCGTCAACCATGGTCAATCATGGTCAACCATGGCACACTTTCACATTATGGTAAATATTGTCTCAATATGAAAATAAAACATGATCCAACATCAGATTGTGTAAAAGTTTGTCTCAATATGAAAATAAACTAGAGTAAAGCATGGCCAATCATATTTATTATAGGGGTTATAATATTTATCTAAGGGTTTATATACCTTTAGTTTATTATATTTATCCCTTCAGCTTAATATTATTCCATTGGGTTTATAATCCCTTGGGGTCTTAGTACTAACCCCTTGGGTTTACTATTCCCTATGGTTTGTTAACCTAAGGGTTCATATACCTAAGGTATAATATTATTCGTAGGGTTTATAATATTAATCCTTAGGTTTAATATAAATTCGTTCGGTTTATAATCATTTTCAACCATGGTCAACCATTTTCCATTTTCACATTGTGACAAAGCTTATATCAATATGAGAATTAACCATTGTTAACCATCGCCCACCATCGTCAACAATGGTAAACCATTGTCAACAATGGAAAACCATTGTTAACCACTGTCCACCATGGTCAATCATGGTTAATCATGGTCCAATGTCACATTGTGACAATGATTGTCTCAATATCAAAATCAACCATAGTCAACCATGATCTAATGTCTCATTTTGAAAAATATGGTCTCAATCTGAAAATAAACCATGGTAAACCATGGTCAACCATGTTTATTTTAGGGTTTATAATATTTATCTCAGGGTTTATATATACTGGGTTTATAACATTAATCCCTTGGGTTTAATATTATTCCATTGGGTTTATAATACTTGGTGTTTTAGCACTAACCCCTTGGGTTTATTAATCCCTTGGGTTTATAATATCAATCTCTTGGTTTTATTAATATAAGTGTTCATATTATTAGGGTATACGATTATTCACAAGTTGTTTAATATTAATCCTTGGGTTTAATATAAAACCCTCGGGTTTATAATCACGGTCAACCATGGTCCAACATCACATTGTGACAAATATTGTCTCAATATGAAAATCAACCATGGTTAATAATGGTAAATAATTGTCAACAATGAAAAAGCATTTTTAGTCATCACCAACCATGGTCAAATGTCACATTATTACAAAGATTGTCTCAATATGAAAATCAAGCATGGTTAACCATGGTCAACCATGGTCCAATGCCACATTGTGACAAAGTTTGTCTCAATATGAAAATAAACCATGACAAACCATGTTTATTTTAGAGTTTATAATATTTATATTAGGTTTTATAGACCTTGGGTTTATAATATTAATCCCTTGGGTTTAATATTATTCCTTTGGGTTTATGATCCCTCCGGGTTTTAGTTTTAACTCTTTAGGTTTATTATTACTTTAGTTTTATAATATCAGTCCCTTGGGTTTGTTAATATAAGGCTTGATATAACTTGTGTATAATATTATTCATAGGGTTTATAATATTTATACGATGAGAGATAAATAAATATTATTGATAATAAGTAATTTCTATTATTATGTTATATGTTAATAGGAATATATGAAACACATATTCAGAGTATATATATATATATATATATATATATATATATATATATATGTTCTATTTTATATACTTATTAAGAATCATATATAGTTAACCTTTAATTAAAATTATACACTTAATAATTATTAATATGGTTGATATATGTCTATTTGCGTATATTAACCACATTGGTAAATGTGGTTGTACATGTGTTTCATATACACGTATTGGCGTATATGAACCACATTGGTAAATATGGTTGTGTTAGTTGTATTCACAATCTAATAATAATAAAAATAATGCATGTTGCAAGAATGTTGAAATGAGACTATTTTCTTTAATATTTTTGTATTAATCATCAATCTTGAGAGGAATTTGATTTTATCAACCTGTTCCTTTCACTTTAGTGGGGATTTTTGAATAGATTTTTTCATTTTTTTTCCGATGCCAAATGTCTGTATGCCGATAAAACTTGTGTGCGATCATCGACTCTCCACTTCATTTCCTGAGCATTTTGAAGAATTATCTCAGTGGCCCCATCCACTTCAGTAACATATATCATTCTCCAAATCTGGTAAGCCACTAAGTGTCACTTTTACTAACCAATCCATAAGAAAAATGTTCCGTGGGTGTATGGAAGAGTACTTAAGAATATGATAATAAGTGCCTGCTTTATGTTTGGAATTTTTGTTTCACTCAAGTATTTGAGTCAAATTTAATAACATTAGCAATCTACCATTCACTTCATACATTTTTTTGTTTGGCTTTGTTTCGCTTATTGTGAGAAATTTACTTTATTTTTTCCAAAACATAAGGACCAATATCTAGAGAATACTTTAATGATAGCCATATCACAAGATTTAAATTGAGATTATAATAATTAATTAATTATTTAATCTGATTAATAGTGTTACTTTTAGTTGAATTTGTAACAGAGATATATTTCTCATTATGTATAGCTACGTTAGTTTATTCCGCACTATAGTGTCTAATGATTAAGAACACATGTTTCCTCATAAAAGTTTATCCAATTCCTTATGTTATCCACCCTTATATTCCAAACTCCAATTGAAGCAATACATCAAGTGTGAAAATTCAAGGACGACTACTTCATGAGCTAGCTCGAGACATCCTCTTCTACCAAATCCGTGACAATAATTGAAAACTGAAAAGAAATGGAGTAGAGGGTTGCTCTTCTCAAGCTTATGAATTAGTTAAATAAGACAACATTGGAAACATCGAAAATAAATCACTCGAGTGAAACTTGAATAAAATGGACTAATTTGAAACTAAACTGGGATAATTGGATGAACGGTTTCGACACCTAGCAGGTGGTTGTAATTATATTCTCCAACACTCCCCCTTAATTTCAACCATATAAAATTTTTAATTAAGATACCTGTTGGTCTATTTCTTAGTGAGGCTTATTATTTAAAAAGTTGACTTCAACTAAATTTAGTTTTCTTCTTCTCTTCTTCTAGCTTCTATAGCCTCTAAATTGTTTCAACATTTTATTCTTGTTGTATTCTTCAAACCTATGTTTCTTCATTTTATAGTGCAGGTGTTTTATTGTTTCAGGCTGTCCAAGCATGTCCTGGAATATTTGAAGAAATGAATTGTATGTGGGCTGCTTCCACATATTGTCTTCTGTATTTTGCTTTTCATCATCAATCTGCTGCAACATAAGATGAGAATAATATTTTATCTTTTCAAAACTCCAATACCTAAAAATTTCATTGATGTGTTCATCATGCATGTTTTCTTCAACATTCATATCTACAACTTCTATGTAGACCTCATCTACACATGGTGTTGCAAGCCATGTTTCAAGGAACTTTAACTTTTCTTCATAATCGATCTGTTTACCTGCACATTGCAAACCAATGGTAAATACAAAAACATCTTCAAAACCAAATTGGTTTTGTTCCTTCTGCTCTGCAATGAGAGCTTTCGCCTATTGCATTTCCTTCTCTACCTCTTCCTCTATATTTGTTTTCTTTTTGTGGGCTTCCTTGTCTTCATCTGGCTCTATCTATGTTTTTGTCTCCATCTTTGTCTCTTCTTTACTAACCCGTGTTTCCAAAAACAGGTTTTCTTCCACTGAATCAAGTGGGATTATCTCACCAAATAGCATCATGCTAATATGATGTTTATGTTGCATCATCTGCAACCAATCATCATTAGCCAAAAATTATTTGTCAAAATTTATATCAACAATATTAATCATTGGATTTACCATAGAAATGACCGACTAAATAGAAATTTCACTCTCATCAACAAGCTGTATTGTTGGATTCACCAAATCTTCATCAACAAGCTCTATTGCTGGAATCGTGAAAACATAATCAGAAAGCTCTATTGTTGGTATCACCAAGTTGTCTTCAGCAAGATGTGTTGTTGGATTCACCAAAATTTTGTCAACAAGCTCTGTTGCTGGATTCATCAAATCTTTGTCCACTTGTAGCTGTGTATAATGGGGTTCACAAGCATCTTCGTGTTGCTTTTGTGCTGCTTCTACAATTTATTCAAAGACCTCATCCACTTGTGGTTGAGCGCAATGGGATTCAATAAAATTTTCATCTTGTTGTAGATTTGTTGCTATAGATCCACCTTCATCTTCAACTTCAATGTTGATCTTTCCGATCACGAGAAGTGATATGGCCTCAGAAATGAACAGAGAACAAATTCATATATTTTGAAGAAAAAAAAGTAGCAAGTTCAACAAAAAAAACATCCACGCCGGTAAACGACTTCAATATGGGCATCATACTTTGAAATTTTGAGGAATCATACTTTGAATTCAAATGATCCTTCCTTATGAGAAGACATCATATTTTCATTATTTTAATAGGCTAATATAAATTCTTTAATTATTTTTTTGAACTAAGATAGGATATACACCGTGATTTCTGCCCCCATGCATTCAATATGACCCTCGTTTTAGTAGGAATTCAGTATCCCGCTACATTGCACGCCTTGGTTGACTCGTGCAGAAGCATGGAACCAACTAATGTAATCTCAATGTCTCCTTCACCACACATTGCATCTACTCTAGCCTACCATATCACATCGTCTTAATAGCCCATGTTTTCCCACTACTACGTCATGCTCTTCCTGCACCCTCGCCACCAAACTAGGATTCTTCAACATCTTTGACATTTCCCATTCCAAAGTCATTATAGCGATATCATTTCCAACAATGAAGATATTGATAAGAAGGTCTTCTATCTCACTCTGATTACTTAAGTTTTTGTTTTTCTCGTTGGTCGCCTTCTAAGAAATGTCGAACAGCACGTCCACAAAATCATTCCCACACTGGCCATTTTTAATGTACTCATCGATAACATCCTCCATAAACGCATTGAATTTTGTGTGTTTTTTCTTCAAGCACCCTCTAAGGCACTACAAATCCATCCAAAATAGCCTAGGTATGAAATATTTGATATAAAAAGCACCGCTAACAGGTGACAAATTCCATAGAAATTCTCGCAATAATTTAATGCTTCCAAAAATATCTGGCACGCCAGTCATATATATTCTTCCTGTCAACATTGTTCATGTCATATTTTTCATGAAGGACAAAAACGTTGTGGCCACTTTCACATACTTAGCCCCATTCTCACTTTACTTCCAAATAGAGAAGATCATTTCAAGTTCCTCATCTCACCGTAATTGGCAGGAATCATTTTTGGTGGTAGTAAATAGCTCTAGGAAGCATAATTTTCTAGTTTCCCCCGAATAATATCCATACAGGGCCAACAACATGTCCTTGAAATGATAGGCCAGGTATTTCCTTGCAGCCATTACAGGTTGGATGAAAAACACCAAATCATGTCTGGAGAAAATGTTTGCCCATCTCATAAACATAAGTGTAGGGACATAACCGACTGTTAAAAAATAATGGGACCATATCTGTGGGCAATATATATCAGACCATGAGGAGGAAAGTTTCCCAACATATGGAAATTCCTGATTATAGGCCATCGAGACAATCTTAGTGGAAACTCTGGATTCATTGGTCTCTTCCACTTCAAAATATATATGCAGCAGAAGAAAAAGACCAAGACAAGTACCGACATTCCATCTACGTATGTTTTGGATCGAAACCTTGAAGCAAATTCTTTGTTGAACTCATTTTTCTCTTCAATTAAATCATGCTTTTCTATTCTTTACATGTATGCCCGTCTTCCTCTGGAGCACCACCACACTTATTTACAAATTCATAATAATCAAATTATTAAGATTCCATAGTGATATCCAGGTGCTTGACCCATGATTCTTACAATAATAGTGATCAGAGCAGTTGGTCCATATGTTCACTATTTATTTTCGACGTGTGGAATTTATAAGAGAGCTATCCTTCTCATTCCACACAATTATGTTAGTTTCACACTATATATGAATTAATAAGTAATGGCGAGCCAGAGAAGATACTTGTGTTTCATGTTTTGTATGTTGTTTGGAGTGCAGAGGTGGATTTCATTGCGAGGAGAGTAAAGTCATCTATACACTCTGCACAACTAAATTAAACAAAAAAATGAGGTAGCATTCATTGTGAGGAGAGTAAAGGCATCTATGTAGTCTACACAACTAAATTAAACGAACAAAGCTAGTTGAAGTAATGGAAACACAAAACATTGACAACCTAGCTTATCACATAATATATGCTGTCAAAGTTGATGCTCTATTATACTATTGTTATTTCGTTTGCATAAACAGTATCACAAGAATATTTTAAGAAAAATACATCCATATCACTTGATTGAAATTGAAATTATAAAAATTAGTTATATCCTCCTCATTCGATATAACTATGTTTATTCTACATTTTATATGAATTAATAAATGATGGTGGGACAGTGCGAATTTTTTCACACCATGAAAAAAACCTTCCTAATCACAAATTTGTAAATCAAATTTTGTATTGCATATATATATTTTTTACAAAGTCGGTTGCTATATTATATTCAGAAAATAAAAGGAGAAGATTCCTTGTTACAATTTTAAGATTCAAAGGAAAAAGCAGGAGAAGGGCTTAGAGAAAATGTCGTGTCTCAAAAGTGTCGATTGTTCAGACTATGTTGCATTAATGAACCTAGATAGATTCTGACAAACTATGAAAGCAAAAGAGAAACTTTAAAAAACATAAGCAGTAGTAAAAGAGGTGGAATGAGGATTAGTCGATGCTGATAGGTCGAGCAGTTGAGGCATCAGTGTTTTCGTCTTGACCGAAATTTATTACATTTCTTACATTGTTTGAGCTGGAGCTGGGAGTCGAGCGTTTGTCCAAAATTGTAGGTTTTAACCCTGAACATAAATTATCTACTCACGAATCTTATAACAGAAGATAAACAATAGCGAGAGCATAAAACATAAAACAGATAAACACAGAGATTTTCCCCTGGATTCCAAATCGAGAAAACCAACCTGATTTTTCATTATATTCCTTTTAGTGTTACAACACACATATATACATGCCGAAGCATACATAAACCCCAATCCATAAACCCTGGATTAGAACATAACTGTAGTTCCCTTGACCGGATCTACAAAAATACCAGGGGCTGAAAACCATCGTGCCCCAATACCATTTGAAAAACCATACACAAAACCAGGGACGTGGACTACCCACCGGAAATTAAGGACCAAAATATAACACATACCCAACATTATCCCACTTGTTGTTTTCTTTCCACAGGGGGCCATAGGAGAGCTTAGTCATTGGCCCAATTCTTCAACACCCATTGTTTCTCTACACCAAGAGAACTTCTGAGTGCTCACAGACTTTGTCAATGCATCTGAAACATTCTTCAAAGTGTCCACCTTTACTAGAAACACCCTTTTAGCCTCAACCATATCTCTAACAAAGTGATATTGAACATCAATGTGCTTTGTCTTTGAATGATAAGTAGGGTTTTTAGCCAAGAAAATTGCACTTTGGCTATCACAGTCTATCCTTATAGCTTGCTGTACCAACCCCATACTTAAACACAATCTCTGCAACCAAATTGCTTCGTTGCTTGCATGAGTGGCTGCCATGTATTCTGCCTCTATAGTTGAAACATCCACTACAGACTGTCTTTTACTCATCCAACTGACTACGCCTCCAAATAGGATAAACACATACCCACTTGTAGATCTTCTTTGGTCCAGATCTCCAGCCCAGTCTGCATCAACAAAACCACGAATGTCCAACATTCTTTCCAATCCTGGTCTTCCCTGGTAGCACAAGCCATAATCACTAGTGCCACGTAAATATCTGAAAACCCGCTTAAATGTTGTCTAATGATCCTTCCCTGGGTTTGACATAAACCTGCTCAATACTCCCACTACATGTGAAATGTCTGGTCTAGTACATACCATTGCATACATTAGGCTACCCACTGCACTTGCATATGGAACACGAAACATATCCTCCTCTTCTTCTTGTGTCTTGGGACACTGTTCAGCAGATAGATTTACACCTACAGGAATAGGAACATTCACCGATTTACTATCTTGCATATTGAACCTCTACAATATAGTCTCGACATACTTCCTTTGGTTTAACCAGAGCTTCCTCTTTGCCCGATCTCTCTTAATTTCCATGCCCAAAATATAGTTTGCAGTGCCAAGATCCTTCATGTCGAATTTGGATAACAGTTGGGTCTTCAAATCTTGGATAATTTCTTTGTCATTTCCAACCAACAACATATCATACACATACAAGACCAAATAAATAACATGGTCACCAATTAATTTAAAATAAACACAATGATCCTCCTTGCTTCTGGTGAAGCCAAGTCCCCGTATATAGGTATCAAATTTCTGATACCACATCCTTGGTGACTGTTTTAACCCATACAGAGACTTCTTCAACCTGCATAATAGTTCTTTATTACCCTTCACCATAAAGCCTTTAGGATGCTTCATGTAGATCTCCTCTTCTAGATCCCCGTGAAGAAATGTTGTCTTCACATCCATCTGTTCTATCTCAAAATCAAATGAAGCAGCAACAGATAAAAGTAATCTAATAGAAGTAACCTTGGCAACAGGAGAAAAAATATCACCAAAATCAATTCCTGGTGCCTCGGAATAACCTTTTGCTACCAACCGAGCTTTGTATTTCTCCACCTTGCCATCTACATTCATATTCTTCTTAAACACACATTTCCTCCCGATGGGCTTCCTTCTAGCCGGCAACTCCACCAGATCCCATGCCTCATTTTTGTGCAAGGATGCCATTTCATCAACCATGGCCTCCTTCTAGAGTTTTCCATCCTCTGAATCTACTGCCTCCCTAACATTTTTGGGATCATCATTAGTTATAGTTAAGGCAAAACCTGAATAGAAAGCAGATGGAATATACCTTTTTGGTTGCCTTCTTTCTCGAACTGATCTTCTCAAAGCTAGAGTTTGTGGCTCTTCCTCTTCTAAATCTTCTTTTGCTGTATAGTATGATTCATACTACTTTAGCTCAAACTCTATCTTCTCAGGTTCCTTTGGTAGGAATTCATGTGTAACAACATCTTTCACCTCCCTAAACACCACATCTCGGCTGTACACAACCTTCGTTGTTTCTGGGTTCCAAAGCTTGTAACCTTTTAAACCATCCTTATACCCAATAAAGATGCACCTTTCAGATTTATTATCCAACTTGGTCCTTTTCTCCTTTGGAGCATGTACATATGCATCACATCCAAATACCCTTATATGTGAAAGAGAGGGTTTCTTACCAGTCCATACCTCATGTGGAGTCTTATCCTCCAACACTGATGAAGGTGATCTGTTAACCAGATAGCATGCAGTCTCCACTGCCTCTGCCCAGAATTCTTGTCCTAACCTGATACCACTGAGCATGCTTCTTGCCTTTTCCATCAGTGTTCTGTTCATTCTTTCTGCAACTCCATTTTGCTGAGGTGTGTATGGAGTAGTCTTTTGCCGTGCTATACCACACTTCTTACATAACTCTTCAAATTTCTTCTTGCAGAACTCCCCACCATTATCTCTCCTCAGCACCTTTATCTTCTTCTATTTCTGGTTTTCCACCAGAGCCTTAAATTATTTAAATCTATCAAAGACTTCATATCTCTTCCTCAAGAAATATATCCATGTATTCCTTGAGAAGTCATCTATGAATGAAACATAGTACACCGAATTTCCAGTGATGGAACTAACACAGGTCCAAACACATCACTGTGCACAAGTTCTGATATCTTGTTCGCCCTCTTAGCACCAGAAGGAAAACTCACCCGATTATGCTTCCAATATACACAATGTTCACAGAAATCGAAATCCAAAGAGCAATTAGACATACCTTCTACCATACCATTTCTATGCAGTATCCAAAGGCCCTTCTCTCCAATATGTCCAAACCTTTTATGCCATAGCATGGTCTTTTCTCCAGAGACAGCTAGGCTTTCCCCTACACTTTCAGGAACCATAGAACTGTTACACCCATCAATAATAGTGCTACCTTGTAGCTTGTATAGAGTTCGAGTCCGAACTCCCCGCATTAATACGAGTGCTCCCCGAACCATCTTGTAGGCATCTTTCTCTAACACTGTTTTTACACCTGCATCATCCATCTTGCTTATAGAAATCAGATTTCTTGCTAATGCAAGAATATGCAGAACACCAGGAAGTGTTCTAATCCTTCGACCTTGCAGCTTCAGCTTGAACTTTCCACGTCCAACGATTCTAGCCTTCCTATCATCCCCTAGGAAGACATCACCACCATCATATTTCTCATACTCAGAGAACCACTCCCGATGGAGAGTGAAGTGAAAGGATGCACCTGATTCAATCAACCATGACTCATGATCTACATGTGTATTTGAAGAAGAAGCCAAATACATATCCCCACCTTCATCCGAGGTGGTTTTTTCCTCTACAGAAGGAGCATCATCAGATCCCTTTCCTTTCTTAGGAGCTTTATATCTGCAGTCCTTTTTGTAGTGCCCTTCCTTTCCACATTTCCAGCACACCTTTACAAACTTTCCAGGGGATTTAGATCTCCCTCTAGATTTAGATCTCCCACTCGAAACCTTATTCTTATTTCTGTTCTGGGACCTTCCTCATACAGATAAGGCATCTCCATTCTGACCCTCCATATTTCTCCGTCTCATTTCCTTCGACAGCAAGGCTGAGACAATGTCATCAAAATTCAAGGTAGTTGTATTTCTACCTATTGCAATAACCAGATTGTCCCACGAATCTGGTAGAGAACACAACAAACTGATGCACTTATCTTCATCTGATATTTTAATATCAACAGATGACAGCTGACTTACCACAGTATTGAAGGCGTTCAGATGCTCTGTCACCGAGTCTCCATCCTTCATCCTCAGGTTATACAACTTTTTTCGCAGGAACAACTTATTCACCAGAGACTTAGATTGGTACAAAGTCCCAAGTTTTTCCCACAAGGTCTTCGCCGTAGCTTCCCCAGATACATTCAACAATACTGAATCTGAGACACACAACCGTATTTTGCTCTTAGCCTTTCGATCCAGTTTCTTCCAGTCTTCATCTGACATTGCCGTTGGTTTAGTACCTGGATCTACCGCGATCCACTGATCTTTATCCACCAGCAGATCCTCCATCTTGAGCTTCCACAACTCAAAACTCTGACCATTAAATTTCTCGATCTCTATCTTTCCGCCGCTCGCCATCTTCTCTCACCGCAAGAATCAATCCCGCAGATCTCCCACTGAACAGGGTCTACCTCAGGCCCGAACTAAAAAACCCTCAGCAGCAAAGGCGTCCCCTTGAAGCCGAAACAGCTCTGATACCAAATGTAGGTTTTAACCCTGAACAAAAATTATCTACACACGAATCTTATAACATAAGATAAACAATAGCGAGAGCATAAAACATAAAACAGATAAACACAGAGATTTTCCCCTGGATCCCAAATCGGGACGACCAGCTTGATTTTTCATTATATTCTTTTTAGTGTTACAACACATATATATACATGCCGAAGCATACATAAACCCCAATCCATAAACCCTGGATTAGAACATAACCGTAGTTCCCTTGACCGGATCTACAAAAAATACCAGGGGCCGAAAACCATCGTGCCCCAATACCATGTGCAAAACCATGCACAAAACCATGGACACGGACTACCCACTGGAAATTAAGGACCAAAAATTTTCACCGGGGCCCTGCCCCAGACCCCGACAGGGGGGGCTACCGCCCCCCCATTGCGCCCAACGTAAAGGGGGGGCTATCGCCCCCCTCTTACCACCCCTCACGTGCGTATTCATGGAAAGAATATAACACATACCCAAAAAAAAAAAATTTCAGGATCTAAAGCGACTCTTCTAGATGAGAGCAATGATTTGAAGTTTCCAGCAGTTGATTCTTAAGATATTGATCACGTTCATGGAAGAATCCATTGTAAACTTTCTGTTTATCCTCCATAATTTTCAACTGGTCATAGATCAACGCCATTTCGGACTGCAAGTCTGCACAATGAAAGTAGTTTTCATTTCTCATTGTGTTGCCACTGTGATGAGGTGGAGCTCGCATAGTCTAGGGAGAGAGTGGGTTGATTGAGAGGGAAAGAGTAAAAAGCTGAGTGTTGATCATGAAGCAGAAGGAGAATCTAAGGTGAATGGGCAAAGGGAAAAGAGGATCACACTGCCACTCAGGAGGGGAAAATGTCTAGTAAATAATCTGAGACAGAGGGGAAGGCTTGCTGGGAAAGAGATGAAGTGAAAATGCAGTGAGGGGGTGAGGATAAATAGAGCCGACAGATTGGGGAGGTGAGACATGACAGAGAATACGAGGGGATAAGATCACGGGATGAGCATTGTTGCAGTCGTAAGAGGTTTTGATCATTTCAGACATAATATCGCAAAAGATCTTGTGAGAAATATTTGAGAGTAGAGTGAGCATAATGGAAGAGGCGACAAGGAAACACCATCTTGACCAAACAATTGACTTGCTAGTCTTCTACAAGCCTTATTAGCCAGATTATCATCTTGCTTGTTGTTTGTGCAGAGGATATGGTAGAAAGAAAGGTCCTTAAAATCCTTTACCATGATACGACATCTACTGACGAGTTTTCAAAGATTGATATTGGAGATTTTATTGCACTTATCATCATGCTGATAATGATGGCTGAATCTCCAAAGATTATAGCATTTGAAATATTAAGGCATTTTACCTATTGTAGTCCTTTTAATAATGCATATACTTCAGATTTATTATTGGAGAGTGAGCCAAGTCCCTGCTCAAAAGATGAAATAGTATTGCCGCGCTCATCAATTATGAGTCCTCCTACTCCAGCAATGCCGGGGTTGCCTTTGATGCACCATCAAAGAAAAGGGCAGGTTGATTTCGTTATTTCAACCATTCAATGAATTACTTCTCCTTGAGCCTTATCCTACATCGGTATATTTGAGAAGGCGGCTTACTTGGGGCTATCCTGAACCCAGAATTGTCAAGTATCCTCCCAGAAAGGTTCGTTCTTCAATTAGAAGATCAGTGAATTTTAGATGACTCACTAAAAGGAAAAGACCCTCTAGGGGGGGTTATAAACAAGGTTTTTAGTGTTATAAAATTGGCCAAAATTGTCAAAAAAACATTTTCTACAACATCTGTTTATGGTTACAGAAGTTTTGGAGGAGCGTTTAAGGGAAATTCAACACAACTAAAAAAACTGGGCAAACGGAGGTTTTTATGGATGTTTTTTTCATCAGTGCGCTACTAAGGTTTAAACGCACCAGTGTGTGTCATTAGGAAAGTTTCCCCGGGGTAGTCGAAGGTTCCTACACCAGGCCCTCAAGGTATAAAACCACATCGGCCGCAGTGTTGGTGATACAACACGCGGGGACATACCAATTGGTCTTGGGATTTGTGCGGTGCCCATAGGTCGTCGTAACGCACTGGTACGTAGGTTTATAGAAACACACTAGTGCGCTGTATCAGACAAATGCACTGATATTTATAATTGGTATTGGTATTTTTACAGTGCCCATACGTCGTACAAATTCATCAGTGCGTAGTCTCACATAAAAGCACCAGTGCATAGTATCACACAAATGGACCAAGATTTTTAATTGGTTTTGGTATTTGTGTGGTTCCCATAGGTTGTAGAAATGCACCGGTGCGTTGGAGCATACAAAAGCACTCGTGTAAAGTAACTGACATGCACTGGTGTTTATTTTGTATTTTTTAGAAACATCGACCTATGACAGTGCAATTATTGTGATTTTTCTAAATTCATTATTCATCAAAAGTAGACACATATTATAACAATATTCATATTAATTAATTTTTTATTAATGCATTTGAATGTGATTTTTGGATTAATTTGTTTTATCATATCATAATTATTGTTGTTTTTAAAAATTCATTATTCATCAAAAATCGACACATATATATCTTATAAGAATATTCATATGAATTAAATTTTTATTAGTGGATTTGAGAACGCAATAGAATAAATTAAAACATATTTTATTATATATATATATATATATATATATATATATATATATATATATATAATACAATCTTTGTCATACAAAATGGGATAGTTATTGGTATCCCTTTGTCTTTCAATTAGGACACTATGTCCATTACATTAAACAAAATGTGTGATTTCACAAACAAATATTTCAAAAAATACAACGCCTTGCTTTGATATCCAAACATAGTGATCATCATTCTTCGCTTGAACTGTGGTCACTGCTAGAGCTACTTCCATGACTTGGGTTATTTTTAGGAATGTTTTGTTCACAGTGTTGATTGTTTTCTTCTTCTTCACCTTCCATCTACAAACATAAAAATAAACAGAAATGAGTGTATATACATTGGTGAGAATAATGAAAATTGCAATATATATTAATATACATCAATGTAAATCGAAAATAAAAATGATGTACCATAACAAAAATTGACTCATAAAATACACACATTGTTTCAAAACCATGTACCATGCCATCTTTCAAATTTTCATCTATTGGCGCAGTTCCATACTTTGTTTCCTGTAAGTTTTATACCCCATAACGAATCGTATATTTAATATAAAATATTTTTTTGTTCTATTAATTATAGACAGAGCTAAGTAAAACAAGATCGATAGATGCTTATAAATTCCACAATTAATTTATGATATGCCAACATATACTCACAACCCATATTTAACCCAATTTCAAACAATTCGTCTGATGGTTCTTATTTTTATGTTAGCACCTGTTTGAAGACATTCAATGATGATTTTTGTAAAACAACTTAAAAAATACAAAAATGAAATCTAGTTAAGTTGTTATAAGGGAGTAAAAATTACTCACAAACTTAGATATCAACCCTTTTGTTCCTTGTCGTCCTGTTTTATGTGCTGATTCTTGAAAATTAATATTTAATGCTAAATTGTTTATTTATTGTACC
Organism: Pinus albicaulis; assembly: GCA_034641835.2. NCBI lineage: Eukaryota > Viridiplantae > Streptophyta > Pinopsida > Pinales > Pinaceae > Pinus > Pinus albicaulis. The sequence goes on from CM076579.1 coordinate 498,681,586, forward strand.
TAATGATTGAAAAATTCAATGATTACATATTACATTTGAAGCACGTTGTTGTTGAGATGACTCCTCCCGTGATGCAATTTTGTCCATTTCTTTGACCATCTCCTTGTACACCTTTTGTAATGTCCCTAAATTTTCTTTTTAAAAATAGGCAGTTAAAGACTTTAAGGGTCAAAGTGGACCTCAAGGAACATATTGATTATGGATATATTTTATTAAAGTAAATTAATAAAATAAAATAGAAATTAATGTGCCAAGACTAGATGATGATTAGAGATCTGGAAACCAAATCCATGAGGATGGATAAGGTTGTAAGACTTTCCCAGACTTCCAAAAATCCTTGGAAGGAATAAAGTAAATACTAAAATTAAATTGGAGATAAAAATCTAAAAAGTGCCCCAGTAAAGAGGAAATTACTGGGAGGAGGTGGAATAAAGTTGGAAAGCGGAAAAGCTAGCTTTAAAAGTACCTTTGTGGAAGAAACAAAGGGAAAGCCTAGGAAAAAATGAATACAACATCCTGAACTAGCTGGACGCAGTTAAGGGAAACATGCTGGGGAAAGAAAGCTTATATAAGCAGATTCATGATAGACAAGAGGTTGTCTATCACTGGAGGAAAATATCTCTGCTTGGGGGTGACCTGTGGAGAAAGAGCTCTAAGGTTGGGAGGAAACTAGTCTACCTTAAGTGGTATGCACATCTGACTTGAATTGTTATGAATAATAAGTTGATGCTGTGACGAGTTAAAAAATTAGGTAAAGTAGTTAAATCTATATGAAATTCTGATGGATTTATTTTATGCTGTGGAAATCATATGACACCGGAATATATTTTGACTGTCTATACATTGAACATAAATAACTACTAAAGAATAGTTCATCCTGTAGTGTTGCACAGAATTATCCTAGAGAGGACCAACTCTCAAAATGTCTATCACCCAGTATAGGGTCTAGATTTGAGGTTATGTATCCCAGAGGAATTGAAATCTGTTTGAAATTTATAGTTCTATTAAGCAGTTATTAAGTTGTGTAATAAATTATAAACAAAAATGAATGATAAATATAGATACTATACGCTGAGTTCTAACAGTGAAAGAATGAAAGAATCTATGTAAATATCTAGTTGAAAATTAATCATAAAAAAATAGATGTTATGTACTTGCATGTATTTGAACTAAAGCTAAACTTGACAGTACAGATAACTCTATTAAGGAAAAAATATTTTGTCAAGATATATTTAGTAAAAAACAAATGAGTATGAGACGCTTTCCAGGATAACATAAACAATAGTCAGCTCCTTCGTTGGAAAGAAATTTTAATATGAAACTTCAAATCTGTATATTAAATTGATGAAATAGAACACATGACATTCTATTAAAAGAGGTTTTATATATTATTCAACATAAATTTTAATTAGGAAAAATATTTCACAAACCAAAAAGAAGTAATCATATAGCCACATATATGTTACTTCCATACACTAATAATAGATGGTTCAACATAGTGAATTGTCCCAAAATCATTATAGGACACAAATGTTCAAAGGGTACCGAAAGGGAATCCAAGTGTTTTTTATAAAAATATGATACTCTACAAACCTTTATGCTTAAAATCATGGTATAAACCCAACAAAACAGTTGTACCAACCTTTACGGAATAGATTACCAATTAAAACTAGAACTAAGAAAACTTGAATGTAGTGCAAACTTCAATAATAGGTGACAATTTTATTACATGTATAAAATAAAATCCGAATTAGATATATAATATTTTTGTGGAAATATAATATAGGTATAAGAGAAATCCAAATTTTATGGATAGAGTATTAGAAAACAGAGTGCACTGCTAAATTTTTACTAAGAGGGTATGGGTTAAAAAAATGATGTGCACTATTGGGTGGTATTATTCTACCGGGATAAGAGTAAGAAAGGTATTCCTTTATACCATTCCATCACAGAAATTTATAACCCATATTTATTATATGTAAGTTGGGGATGTTAGAATAAAGGAAGAAGTAATATAAAAGAAACCCCTATAAGGTGTAAAAACCGTTTAGGGAATATTGTTAAAAATAAAGAGGAGCGAATTGGGAAATGAAGTAATCTGAATCTCTTAATTTAATAATTTCAGTTGGGAGGAAGAACTGGAATTTTGGTATTCCTGTGTGAATAAAACCACATATACATTAACTCAATGGTAAAAATAATAATTTAGGACTAGTTTAATAAACTCTGATAACTGAGGGAGACACAAATAGTGATCGGTGATAAAAGTCATGAATGCCAGAAGCATAGAAATTGAGTCCATAAATCTCTGAAGCTAAACGTTGTGCATAGAGGTAGATACAAAAATAATAAATCGAGCTGTAAGGGAAATAATTATTTCCATTCGATACCTCAATTGAAAGGCTTTGGAGAAGGAATATCGGCATGACAACCAATCGGGTGTTCTCTCGTATTTTGTGTTAACACTGTTACATAATTAAGGAGAATCAGGTTAGCATTCAATAAATTGGGGAAAGATGGAAATAAAGATTTGAAAAGGGGCATCAATACTATATCTAACCACAAGTTATTAATTTCACTGCGCTGAGAAATAAACAAAAAAAAAATATGATAGTTAATTAGATATATAGTACTGTGCATAGATGGAAACATAAGAGAAATGATAAAACCTACTCAGCAATTTTTAGTCATACCGAACGATTCAAGTCATTAAGACTGTGGAAGGGAATGACTGTACACAAAACATTCACCCAAATTAATATTATGGAGAGGGTTGACGCGGAACATGCCAGTAGAATGACTCCGGGAAGAAACAACGCTATATTGTCCACGGTGCTAGAAGTTCTACTGCCATGACATTCGAATATACAAAAAATATATATATATAAAACCACATACAAATCAGTAGCATTTACAAACTATGGTGAGGAAACCCAATTTAGAATGAAATAAATGAACCAGAAATAAACAAGCATAGAATACCTCACCTGGTGTCAGTGAGAAGTGGCTTTGATGGGTAGAGCACTATCAAACTGTGATGTCTAGACGGTTTACACATTTCTCTTTTAAAGCAGAGTGAAACTGCTGGGGCGGTGTCCAACTTTTGGCTGAAGAGAAAACGAGAACAATAACCAAATTAAGCATATTCCTTTAAGCATAAAGAAAACCCTAATATAATCTCAATTCTCCACCGTCCATGTGTCAACAGATGAATAATGGTCCCTTGGATCACCACATAGAGGACTAGAGGGAAAAATTCCTTGTGAAGTGGTACAAAACATTTGATACCGAGAATTCCGAGAAATTCATACTGTGGAGTTTGGTGTACCTCCAGATTTAATTAAACGTTTAGCATTTATGCCTGACCGCCATAGCACCATTAGACTTACCAATTACGAAGTACATGTCAGCTGGGTATTAATGATATGTAGAACAAGTGCATTAATCGTAGGATAGGTATCGTGTCATACCATGGGCTAAATGACGGTTCATAAGGTTGATGCAATGGCATTTAATATGAGTATAAGTGATTATTACCATGTCACTCCATTTGAAATGATTCAAGGTAATGTTGTGTTAACCGAAATGTTAAAACAACATAAATACCAACATGATTAGAATATTATTACCCGCTAATCCATTTTACAATGGTGATTTTTTTTAATTATAAATATATCTTATAGACTTTTGATATGAAGATCCAAGTGAATATAAGTCAGATTTCAATGTATAGCATGATTTAATTCATATGTGACAAAGGTGCAATTGTGGACATTAATCGTTAATGTAATATGAGTAATAACACCAAGTGAAAAGGGAGAAGAGACGTTATGTATTAGTTTCCACATATTAAAAGGGTTTAATAAAGGTTGCTCCAAGTTATTGTTACACCTTTAGGATTGTGAGAATGGATGTGTTAATCAACAAATGAACAACATATAATTTAGTTAAGTTGGAGATGTCAAGCTATGTATGGATGTACGATAAAGTGGAATGAGACATCATTATAAGTTGCGTAAGTCTCAATAAAGGTGTGGTAGATTTAAATAGATAATGATTATATACCTATAATATATTGGTCTTAAAGGTGACAAAATTGAAAGGAATGGTATATTATGATCCACAGTCAGATACGTTTATTGTATTGGTTCGACTTAGTTATCAATATATAAATAAAAAGGAAGCCAAATTAGTAAATGATATAGTTAAAGTGGGTAGGGTTGAGATTTCATAACCATTTAACCAATGAAATCACATTATGACCTACACTCGTAACTAAGGTGATTAAAAGGGGATTATAACCATAATATTAGGTGGTTATCAAATGAAGAGTGTTTCACTTTTCTAACATGTTATACCTCATGACAGTAATTATAATTGGTTATGTTGGGTAACGAAATTTAGATATCAAAATAAAAGTGGAAAGGTGGTATACTGAAATAGGCGCCTTTAGATAGTATAATTGGAATAATAAATAAATTAAATCAAAGTGGGCTCAATTTTATTTAACAACTATACGGGAACTTTGCGGTTGAGGACAAATATTAAAGAATATTATAAAAATGAGTAAATGGAAATTACTTCAGAGTAGAGGAGTTATGTATAAAGGTCATGATAAAAACAAATATGTTATTATGATCGGTACGACTAAGTGAATCAAAGAGAAACTCCTAACTCTAAATTTTCATAAGTGAATGGATTATCATAGCTAAATTAGGGTCCTTACTATATATAAAAAAATTTGTCGATATCGGAGGTGTTACACATGGTATCAGAGCCCATGTTAAAACACTGGGCAAATATGTGTGCTCACACTAGAAAATTTCTATTGTTGTAAATTTTGTTAAAATTAAATTTCATTAATGATTAAATTCCTGTACCATGAAACAGTACAGAATGATACAACTGCGAATCATAAAAAAAGGGAATGACCTGTAGGTGGATCTAGGTGTGGAGAAAACCAATAGATCCAAATGCTCCATTGATGGAGGTGATGCATCAAATGCAAAGAGAAGGGGAACTGTAAAGTACTGAGAAGAGTCTAAGAAAAAAGATCCCTCTAGACAGTAGTCTAGGAGGAATACGGAATTCTAGGGTGAATTCTGGAAAATTTTAATTAAGCTTTCCTCCTATGATGGAGAAAGGGAGGATTATATAGAATTTTAGCTTTGAAAGGAAATGTGAAAGGATGAAAACAAGTGACAATGGGTCATGCATGATTTTAATTTAGTAGATAAATTATAAGGAGAGATTTGGCAAGGTTACGAAGGTTGGGTTCTCAGAGAAAATTTAGAGATAAACAAAATGTGTTAAACATAATATAGGAAAATTTAGAATACCAGGATACCTTTACCTCCATCAAAAATTGAAGGAGTTGTATAAAGGTAGGTTTTATAAAATATAATTGATTTTAATTAAAGTGGTTGTGAAGGTGGTAAGTGATTTTTAAAAGTATTAAACTATTAAAATACCAAATTTCCATGGAATAATAAGTAAGAAATAACTCCTCAACTTTATAATCCCACTTATATAGGTACTAGGGAAGGATACATAAATGGAATAATGATGATATAGTCAATTCGAATATCAGTACAAGAGGTAATGGTAACAACAAGGCAAAAGTCTTCGGATGCAGATGTTGGTTTGGAGTGATGGGACATTAGTCCCCTGGATAGTCCTGAGGGCATTCGCACGTAATGGCCATATGGACCCCTGCGGTGTCATTACTCATACATTTACTGTGCCAGTATGTACCGTATTCATTTCATCCGCCTCGCCATCTTACCACCTTGCTCCGTCGGTTCAGCTTGATATGGAGTTTGTTCTGGAGAATTCGATTGGTTCTTGTGTCTTATGCGGCCCTCCATCTCCTGTGTGTGGAGCATGCCCAACTGCATGTGTAGAGCTGAGTGCTCGCACTCAGACTGGGTGATGTTGCACCATACTCGGCTATTTGGAAACTCTTCTAGGTTATCATTTCACTCAGAGTAATTTCTGTAATTTGAATTCTTGTCTGCATTCTCAGTTTGTCGATTTTCAGTGGTCTCCCTCACATATCGCCTGCTCCTACTGCCCCAGGAACCCCTTGCATAGCTCTGTGGCAATGCCTCGGCTTCAACATCGAATGCGATGTCGTCGAGGGGTGAGTAGAGGTCGCACATCCCGCCCACGCCCATCCACCAGTTCGACCTCTGACTCTTCTATGGAGGATGTCGATTGGGGCCTTTACTCGGATTCTCGAAGTCAAAGGGGCCACACCTACCGTCCTAGGGGCACCCACTCTGCTTAGCCTGTGCGGAATCCTCCTTCCGTCTCTCCCCCGCCTACCTCCCCTGCTATTCATGCTCCTGCCAGTCTGACCCTCCGCTAGACCTCTGAGAGAGCGAAATTCCACTTCAATTGCTCCCTAGTCAAACCCGTCCTCACTGCTTTTGTTACTGTTATAGTTAGAGAAGAATCTGCTAGCTCTACCCCCACTCCTATACCCAGCTTCGCTCCTACCCCGCCTGGCCCTCAACCTTCTCCAGAAAAAAATGAAGACTCGAATCCTGTAGCACCTATTGGCATTGGGCATTCCAACCTGGGAAAGGAAAAACATGTAGGAGGAGTTCATCAGTAAGGAAAATGCGCCAAATAAGGACAATAAAGATGGAGAAGACAAGTATTGGTGCAGAATTGTGGAAGAGCTGCCCTCCCCAGCTCATGAACAGTGAATTCGGCTCCTTCAGCTCATTATGGTACAGATTTTCAACTTCATTGGAAGCGTTTTTGGTTTCTTGCATCTCTCATCAGCTCTAAAATCTATATGCTATATTAGTTTACTCTCTCCTGTTAAATTAAAATGCATGCACTATACACCGGTTTCCCTTCTAAGGGCGGTGAATTTTTTTTCAAAAGAACTGGTTTCCCACTCAGGGCAGTTCAGTTTTTATGCTAAGCATGGACATCAAGCCCAGTTCTCAGGCTAACACAGCTAAAACTAGAGCAGTTTTGTACTATTATGTTTTATAAATAGAATTAGTTTTACTGAGAAAAAAAAAAACAACAAGGAAAAAGTAGGATGATGTTAAAAAAAATGGCCTACCTAATAGCTATAAGGAGATTGATGAGTAATTATGTTTCCCGCACTTCATAAAATTAGTTATACTGAAAGCTAATAATTGCAGAATATAGTAACTATGATTAACAAGACAAAGACTGATGAGAGCTGTGGAGTGGAAGAACCACAATTTGATAAGAAAACCCCCTCAAAGTTCCAAGAATGGAATAAGGAAACATATATCATGGAAAAAAAAACACTTTAGAAATAAAAATTACTCAAGAAATTTATACATAACTGTACATTTTAGACATTCTATCAGTAGAAATATGAACTCTGTTGTAGGAAAAAAGAGGATAGATGGTCAATAAGTGATCATTAAATGATAATTATAGAATAAATGTATAAAATAATTTCTAAGGGGTAGGTTAGACAATGGTTTGCTTCTTAAGGAATCAATTAAACAAAATATAATGAGAAATTCACAATTGTCTTACCATTTTGCAAGAAAAAAAATATTCCCCATCAAATTTAACCGCGGGTATTGAAGATTAATAGAAGAGATGTCTAATCTTAGCTTATACAAAAATCTCTCTACAGCCACAAGGAGAGAAAAATGCACAGACCGGAAAATGGTCAAAATGGCTTGAACAATGAAAATACTTCACCTAATCTTGTTTTGTATTTAAATGTATGTGATACTAAGGATTGTATAGAAGCAATAAAGGTCATAGCATATGATTGAAAAACAAAAAGTAGACATGAGCATAATTATATTGATTTAGTGTTAAGGTTCCTGCTGAAATGTATGCTTTAGGTAAAGTGAGAAGGGATTTGATTCAGAAAACCTAAAATTGATGTAGAAATTCTTCAAAAATAGGGAAAAGTTTAAGCAAACTAGGTGTTTCCATTTCCTTAATAAGTTGAAAGAAACTTAAAAACTGAAAAAGGAAAAGAAAGGTGATTTAGGATGTTTTAAAAGAGGAATGTCCTTAAAAATTTGAATAATATTCAAGTAATAAAAATTTCGAGCTGTGAATAAGTGAGACAAGTAGAATGAATGCAACAGTAAAGTAGGAAAATACCTCCGAGTAAAACTGCAAAATATTGAAATATTAATAGATATTTCCATAGTAAGAAGAATTGATAATTTCAAAAATAGAGGGGACATTAATAATGTGACCCCAGTACAACATAAATTGTAGAAAATTACCACAATATGCCGTTAGTTAGGACATACTAATGAATCAAATTAAATTCAAGATTTAAAACAGAACATGTTTGACTTGATAGGAGGAAAGAGTAATGAAAAAACCTATGTGGAAAATGTTGCTAAGAGACAATCAAAACTAAGTATCGAAACAAAAATATGAATTCTATTCCTATTCTAGAATGGAAATAGGAAGTTGGGTGAATAAAGAAATTGAATTTGGTTGGCTTAGCAATAGGTTGAATTAGAAACCGACATTAATAAGGGAGTGGTCAATGTGTCCAAGACCGAAATTGCAAATTGATATAAATTTCAAGATGTAAGGTAATAACTGATACACTTGATGAGGTAAGGTTCAAGTGGAAATTGCAAATTGAGTTATAGACAAAATAGTATTAAGTTGAAGTTGAGCATGGTTATCACCATCTGAGTCGATTGAGGAAATCAATCAAGTATTAAGTAAGTGAAGTATGAACTAGAAAAAGGTAAGCAGAACCTCTGCATATGACAAATATGTTTTTCTAAATTCATATAATTCTAATGAAAGTGTTTGTTTTGTGAAGTGCAAAGTGTAACAGGAATTGTACACTCTGATCAAAGGAGTCAAAGGTGAAAATACGTGCAGAGAAATCACCAAAAATGTCGAACTAGACCATGTTTACGTGAGGAGGAAGTCTCGCTGAAAAACATGGAATGATAAGCAGTTGTGCTAAAATTTCACTATAATACTATGAACCTTGAAGGGTTTTGCTAACAGGTGAATTTATTGAAATTATTAAAGTTTAGAATGTTGTTGTGATTATTATAATCAATATATGTATATGATACTACTCATATTAATTGATATGAACTATGGACAGACAAGAACAGGAATAAAATATTATTCCAGATATACCTCTTATAAGGAAGCAGGAAGAAAATTAAACTCCACAGAATAGAAGTGAGTAGAGTAAAAGAGGAAGGTGCTTGTACTCCGAAGAAACTGCGGGTAGCCAGGAGAAAAGATGAAGGAGGAATCTTCATCCCAAGTTGAGTAATAAGCGTCGAGATTGGTAACACCAAGGAAGGTGTTCAGTTTTAGGGGGGAGTATGCAATGTCGCTAAATTTATGCTTTTTAAAAATAGGAAGTTAAAGACTTTAAGGGTCAAAGCTGACCCCAAGGAACATATTGATTGTGGATATATTTTATTAAATTAAATTAATAAAATAAAATAGAAATTAATGTGCCAAGACTAGATGATGATTAGAGATCTAGAAACCAAATCCATCAAGATGGATAAGGTTGTAAGACTTTCCCAGAATTCCAAAAATCCTTGGAAGGAATAAAGTAAATACCAAAATTAGATTGGAGATAAAAATACAAAAAATGCCCCAGTAAAGAGGAAATTATTGGGAGGAGGTGGAATAAAGTTGGAAAGCAGAAAAGCTAGCTTTAAAAGTACCTTTGTGAAATAAACAAAGGGAAAGCCTAAGAAAACATGAATACAACATCATGAATTAACTGGACACAGTTAAGGGAAACAGGTTGGGGAAAACAAGCTTATATAGGAAGATTCAGGATAGACAAGAGGTTGTCTATCATTGGAGGAAATGATATCTGCTCGGGGGTGAGATGTGGAGAAAGAGATCTGAGGCTGGGAGGCAATTAGTCTACCTTAAGTGGTATGAAAATCTGGCTTGAATTGTTATGAATCATAAGTTGATGCTGTGACGAGTTACAGAATTAGGTAAAGTACTTAAATCTATATGAAGTTCTGATGGATTTATTTTATGCTATGGAAATCATATGAGATCGGAATATATTTTGACTGTCTATACATTGAACATAATTAACTACTGAAGAATAGTTCATCCTGTAGTGTTTCACAGACTTATCCTAGAGAGGACCAACTCTCAGAATGTCTAACACCCAATATAGGGTCTAGATCTGAGGTTAGGTACCTTAGAGGAATTGAAATGTGTTTGAAATTTATAGTTCTATTAAGAAGTTATTAAATTGTGTAATAAATTCTAAACAGAAATTAATGATAAATATAGATACTATACGCCAAGCTCTAATAGTGAAAGAATCTATGTAAAAATCTAGAGGAAAATTAATCATAAACAAATATATGTTATGTACTTGCATGTATTTGAACTAAAGCTGAATTTGATAGTACATATAACTCTATTAAGGAAAAATGATTCTGTCAAAATATATTTAGTACAAAAAAATAAGTATGAGACACATTCCAGGATAAAATACAGTAGTCATCTCCTTAGTTGGAAATAAAGTTTAATATGAAACTTCAACTCTGTATATTAAATTACTGAAACATAATACATGACATTCTATTAAAAGATGGTTTTTACATTATTCAACATAAATTTAAATTAGGAAAATTATTCCAAAAACCAAAAAGACTTAATCATATAGCTACATATATGTTACTTCCATACAGTAATAATAGATGGTTCAACATAGTGAACTGTCCCAAAATCATTATAGGACACAAATGTTCGAAGGGTACTGAAAGGGAGCCCAAGTATTTTCTATAAAAAAATGATACTATGCAAACCTTTATGCTTAAAAGCATGGTATAAACCCAACGAAACAGTTGGACCAACCTGTATGGAGTAGATTACCAATTAAAACTGGAACTGAGAAAACTCGAATGTAGTGCAAACTTCAATAATAGGTGACTATTTTATTACCTGTATAAAATAAAATCCGAATTAGATATATAATATTTTTGTGGAAATAGAATATATGTATAAGAGAAATCCAAATTTTATGGACAGAGTATTAGAAAACACAATGCACTGCTAAATTGTTACTAAAAGGGTATGGGCTACAAAAATGATGTGTAGTGCTGGGTGGTATTATTATACCAGGATAAGAGTAATAAAGGTACTCCTTTATACCATTCCATCCCATAAATTTATAACACATATTTATAATATGTAAGTAGGGGATTTTCGAATAAAGGAAGAAGTAATATAAAGGAAACCCCTATAAGGTGTAAAAACCATTTAGGGAATCTTGTTAAAAATAAAGAGGAGCGAATTGGGAAATGACGTAATCTCAATCTATTAATATAATAATTTCAGTTGGGAGGAAGAACTTAAATTTTGGTATTCATGTTTGAATAAAACCACATATACATTAACTCAATGGTAAACGAAATAATTTAGGACTAGTTTAATAAAATCTGGTAATTGAGGGAGACACAAATAATGATTGGTGATAAAAGTCTTGAATTCCAAAAGAATAGAAATCGAATCCATAAATATGTGAAGATGAACGCCGTGCATAGAGACAGATACCAAAATAATAAATCGAGCTGTAAGGGAAATAATTATTTCCACTCGGTACCTCGATTGAAAGGCTTTGGAGAAGGAATCGGAGCATGATAACTAATCGGGGATTCTCTCGTATTTTGTATTAACACTGTTATATAATTAAGGAGAATCAGGTTAGCATTCAATAAATTGACGAAATCTAGAAATAAAGGTGTAAACTAAAAAGGGGCAACGATACTATATCTAACCACAAGTTAGTAATTTCACTGCGCTGAGAAATAAACCAAAAAATATATATATGATAGTTAATTAGATATCTAGTACTGTGCGTAGATGGAAACACAAGAGCAATGATAAAACCAACGCAATGATTTATAGTCATACCAAACGAGTCAAGGCATTAAGACTGCAGAAGGGAATGATCATCTATAAACCATTCACCGAATTTAAAATTCTGGAGAGAGTTGATGCAAAACAGGCCAGTAGAATGACTCTAGGAATAAACAGCGTTATGTTGTCCACGGTGCCAGAAGTTCTCCTGCCATGACATTCAAATATACAGGAAAAAAGAAAAAAATATATAAAACCACACGGAATACAAATCAATACCATTTACAAACTATGGCGAGAAAACCCAATTTAGAATGAAATAAATGAATCAGAAATAAACAAGCGTAGAATATCTCACCGGGTGTCAGTGAGAAGTGGCTTCGATGGGTGGAGCACTGTCAAATTGTGCTATCCAGATGGTTTACGCATTTCTCTTCTAAAACAGAGTGAAACTGCTGGGGCATTGTCTAACTTTTGGTCAGAGAGAAAACGAGAACGGAAACCAAAGTAAGCATATTCCTTTAAGCATAAAGAAAAACCTAATCTAATCTCAATTCCCCATCATCCATGTGTCGACATATGAAGAATGGTCCCTCCGATCACCATATAGAGGACTGGAGGGACAAATTCTGTGTGAAGTGGTACAAAAAATATAATACCAAGAATTCCAAGAAATTCATACTGTGGAGTTCGGTGTACCTCCAGATTTAATTAAACATTTAGCATTTATTCCTGACCGCCATAGCATCATTAGACGTACCAATTACGAAGTACATGTCAGCTTGGTATTAATGATATGTAAAACAATTGCATTAATCATAGGATAGCTATCGTGTCATACCATGGGTTAAATGGAGGTTCATAAGGTTGATGCAATGTCATTTAATATGAGTATATGTGATTATTACCATGTCAATCCATTTGAAATGATTCAAGGTAATTTTGTGTTAACTGAAAGGTTAAAACGAATAAAGACCAACATTATTATAATATTATTACCCGCTAATCCATTCTACAATGGTGATTTTATTTAATTGTAAATATATATTATAGACTTTTGATATGAAGATCCAAGTGAATACAAGTCAGATTTCAATGTATAGCATGATTGAATTCATATGTGACAAAGGTGAAATTGTGGATGTTAATGGTTAACGTAATATGAGTAATAACTCCAAGTGAAAAGGGAGAAGATACGTTATGTATTAGTTTCCACATTATTAAAAGGGTTTAATAATGGTTGCTCCAAGTTATTGTTACACCTTTAGGATTATGAGAATGGATGTGTTAATCATCAAATGAACAATATATAATTTAGTTAAGTTGGAGATGTCAAGGTATGTATGGATGTACGATAAATTGGAATGAGACGTCACTATAAGTTGCATAAGTCTCAATAAAGGTGTGGTAGATTTAAATAGATAATGATTATATACCTATAATATGTTGGTCTTAAAGGTGAGAAAAGCGAAAGGAATGGTATATTATGATCCATGGTCAAAGACGTTTATTGTACTGGTTCGACTTAGTTATCAATATATACATAAAAAGGAAGCCGAATTAGTAAATGATATAGATAAAGTGGGTAGGGTTGAGATTTCATAACCATCTAACTAATGAAAGCACATTACGACCTACACTCGTAACTAAGGTGATTAAAAGGGAATTATAATCATAATATTAGGTGGTTCAATTTTCTAACATGTTATACCTCATGAAAGTAATTATAATCGTTTATGTTGGGTAACCAAATTTATATATCAAAATAAAAGTGGAAAGTTGGTATACCTAAATAGCTGCCTTTGGATAGTACAATTGGAATAATAAATAAATTAAATCAAAGTGGATTCGATTTTATTTAACAATTATATGGGAACTTTGCGGTTGAGGAAAAATATTAAAGTATATTATAAAAATGAGTAAATAGAAATTACTTCAAAGTAGAGGAGTTTTGTATAAAGGTCATGATAAAAACAAATATGTTATTATGACCGGTCATTACTATATATATAAAAAAAAATTGTCAACATCGGAGGTGTTACACCTTTTTGGACATTCCTACTGGCATATTTCTGATATCAGCTCGTTCATCTTTTGAGATTTTCATAATCTTCCTGAAAATGTAACATGACAATAAACTATTTAGTTTTTATATTGATATATGAAAAGTAAATATAAAAAAAGTGATATTTATAAATAATTATAGACAAAAATTTAAAGGAATATTACTTTTTCATTCCTTCTTTTTTGTTGTTGTACGTTTTTGCTATTAAAAGTATCACATGTCTCATTGACCAATTCTGTGGAAACTCTTCCTATAGTTTAGATAAAATTTGGTTCTTGGAATCATTGGATTGGTTTTTGTACTATAAGTGGAAAGAATGTCTATAGATTCGTTCCACTAGATCCCTAAAACTTTTGTAAAATTTTTCCCCCCTTTCGTTAACCTCCAACACCACTCTAGATGAGCTAAGGCGCAATTCATTTTCGTTTGCATGTTATATTTTTTTTATTTTCTTAAAACAAAATTCCTTTTGTAAGTTGTTGGTCCCTATAGAACATTAAACATATGTGAATTAATAGAATTTTTGACACATGTTATCTAATAATTTTAAGTATATTATTAATGAAAATTAAAAAGGGAAACTGATACTGGATCGATAGTATTTTTTCATTCACCTAATTCATCCTTTTGCAATTTTTCCATCAATATTTTATGCTCTTCTGGTCCTAGATCAGAAATAATCTTATCGAGCGTCATCATTTTATGGCCATGCATGATACACAGTAAAAAATACATATTAGTTAAACTTATATATAGTTCAAAAATAATATTTTTTTTAAATAATTTACAAAGAACTTGACCTTTTTTATTTTCTTGATGTGTTATCAGTATTTTTGTTACTTGATCTCTTGTCAACCATTTATTTATCAATATGAAACCTGTACCATGCCATTCATTAATATATTTATAAATAAATTGTCAAATTTTCAGGTAAAAAATAAATCTCCAAAAATCGGTGCGCCTTTCATGATGTACGCATCGACAACGGTGTGTCGAGGTATTATAAAAACACCGCAAAACAATATAATAGATTATACAACACGCGGGGGTATTATAAACGCACCGCAAAAATAGTGTAATAGACCGTACCGTGCTATCCATGTAACATAGAGCATCGATGCCCTATTTTAGATATGGCACACTGATTTAAAAAAAATTGTAGTGCACCGGTGCGCTCTGTTACACAGGTCGCATCGATAAAAGAAAATCCATTTTTTTCAAAAAATCACGCAAGGGTCGAATGGATTGGGATCCGAATATGCAAGTCGTCCCGTGGGTTGGATATCAATCTAAAATGAAAAGCCCTAATTCTGAAATCACAGAAACAGGGAGAAGAAAGGGCAGAAACAAAAAAAATGAAGGGTTTAGGGTAAAAATGGATAAAACTACAGAAAAAGTAAAAAAAAAAATCAAATTTAATCACGAGATGGTTTGAAATTATATGATACTAAGGGTTTAAATCACCAAAGGTTTGGTTTTTGATTGTCTGAATACTTCTATTCGAACGTATTTCACTGCTCCACAGTGCTCTCGTGCTCTCTTGCTCCAGGTATGTCTCCTGCAAATCTATGGCTGAAATTTTTTAGCAAAAATAGTGAAATAATGAAAACTATTTAGTATTTAAAGAATTATTTTATGAAATTAGATTTTTGAAAATATTTTTCCACCCATTTTTCAATTTGCCAATTTTCTTTCACTTAAAAAAATAGAGTTGCGCTTTTATTTATTTACATTTATTCTTCACCAGTGCATCACTTAATAGCACCACACTGGTGCGTCCATTTGTAGCACGACACCGGTGCGTAGTAAATAAAATTCCCCGGTGCTTTTATATGTACAGTAGCACTGATTTGCGTTTAAGGCACCAAAATTAATTCTAGGTGTGTACACCAAAATTTAGTGAACTCCAACCATAGAAATTGAGAATTATAATTTTGTTTATTCTTGAGAATTAGAATTAGAATTAGATTGAGAATTATAATTGGATAAATTCTTGATGGAAATAACTATTCTTCCAATGCATTTGGTTTATTGCAGGAGGTCCCCACTGATTAAGTGGAGAGAATGCAATGTGGGGCATGTGAATATGCAATACTGCACGGCCCAAGTGTGCAATTGTGGCATGTGAAACTGTGCTATGCTAAGACATGGGTAATGTTCACAAATGGTTGGGAATGTTTCGTTTCTGAGCATTTTATTGAAGTTGGAGATATTTTACTTTTTAGATATGTTGGAAATGTAAATTTTGCTGTGAAAGTATTTGGGCCATTTCTTTTCAAAACTACACCTCTTCTTCTTTCAGAAAAAGAAACTTTAATCTTTCCATAACCTACAACAAGAAAATGTTCCCCCTTATCTGCTTGCTCATTTTTAAGTTCCTCCTCCATCTTGGCATCCAATTTCCTCTTTTCTCCTTTGTGATTTCTATCTTTATTTTAGCAAAATTTATACAATCTCTGTTTTACGAGATATTGACCTTGAATGTTCTGGGAGAATTATGTCCTTCATTTTGCATTTGTTAGTAGAAGAAGACTGATTTTCGACTAGAAGATGCAGTTATTACATGTGGAGGCAATGGTTTCCCGTAGAAAATGAGTATAGGGTTGAGTAGAGGAAATAAATTGAAAAATGGGCTATTACATTAGATTTTCCAATGGGAAACCGATTTACAGGTGAAAATATGGTAGTTGCGGGTATCTATGCTTTTCTTCCCATAGAAATGGTCACTAGATTTCCATTTATAATACAAGTAGACATTTTACTAGTTTCATCCACAGGACCACAACTCAGACAAGTTAGAGATGCCATTCAGGTTCAATTGAAAGCCAAGGATGTGATTTTATGTGATTCCAGCTTTGTTGGTAAAAGTTTATGTAAGCCAATCGAAGCTCAGACAATACTCCCAGCTACTTTTAAATGCATTCTGGATAATATTTCCCTTTATGGGACTTACCAGCCCGATCAAAAACGTAAATTAATCCTTTTTTGTTGTCCTTAAGGGAATGAGAATGCTTACCTTCATGGTGCCTCTTGGCTTTATCGACTGCCTCGATTGATATTTCTCTACTGTCCAATCTTTCCCTGCCACCCTCAATTGAATGCTCTCTGCCGGTTTCAACCTGTACTCCTTTTCTTCTTTTGTACTCTGTCGAGATCTGTAGCCATCTGCATTCCTGTAAGCGTTTTTTTCTATCTTTGTGTTTGAATCACTCATTTTCTCTACTATAAAATTCTCAGCCAAAATTCAAACTATCGTCATTTCAAACCCTCATCTCCTCGGAAAAATTCTTGCATGCGATTCGAACCCTCCGTTGCTCCAATACTGCACTTTACATATTAACCCTGTTTCGGTGCGCTGGGTTTTATAGGCACACCGATGCGGATTCGTAAGATAAAGGTTTATGTTTCGGTGCTGTGTTTTATGACACATCGGTGCGGAAGAGTTTTGAGGCACCGGTGCATCTTAGTACTAAGACGCACTGGTGCGTGTTAGGATGATAAGCACACCAGACGAAAAATCAAGAATCTCTGCTAGAAATGGCGTACTGTATAAAGCTCCATTTTTTTGGTATGTAAGATCATAATAAAATAATGATAATTCTAAAGTACAAGAACTTATTTGCTTTATTTTACAAACTTTATTATGATACAAAAATTCATATTATTCTAGATTTATTATTTTACAATTATTTACAAATTTACAAATTTAAATATTTTAATAAAATCATTTCACTTTAATACAATTAAAATTTTCACATTGATACAATTAAAATTTTACAAATATTTTACATATAATTAGAATTAGAATTTTAATTTTACATACAATTACATTTACAATTACAATCATTTCATAGTAATACAATTAAATTTTTACAAATATTTACATACAACTAGAATTAGAATTAGAATTACATTTACAAATATAATTACAATTTTACAAATATTTTACATACAATTACAATTAAAATTAGAATTACAAATAAAATTAGAATTAGAATTACAATTTTACAATTTGTCATATATACAAAAACAATTAAAATTACAATTACAATTAAAACTTTACATTAAATATTTCACATACAATTATAGTTAAAATTACAATTACAAATACAAATACAATTTTACAATTTTATATACAATTGAAATTGAAATTTAAATTACAATCACGACATAATATTTAATAAATACCATTGTCATTTAATATTAAATTAATTAATAAACATCATGATCATGATAACCATCGTACAAACATCATGTTCGACTAAAAAACACATTCAAATTCGCTAACATCATCATGATCATGATCATCTAACAAAACAAAATTTACATTGTATAACATCATCACAACACAAACATCAAATATACATCTCATGTCAAATAACTCATGCTATCGCATACACATCTATCTGCAAGCTGCACATTAAATGAACATATCCAACATGACCTAACAATATACACATCATGATGATCACCAACATGTAAATTAAGTACAACTACAACATGAACATAAAATACATGGACCATATATATATATAACTGAATAATGTTAAAAATATATAATTGTAATATAAATGCCATGGATCAGCTAATGGTACAACATCAATAGCAGTACTATTCGAGGCCTGCTCAGTCAATGGTGCAACCTCGATGGTCGATGGTCCATCTTGCTCAGGATCATGAGTAATGATGGATGTTGCAGGCTACTGACTGGACGTGGCCGATGGTCTAGCCTCATATCCATGATGATTGCTGCTAGATGCTAGTGGAGGCTCATGCTCATCTGGTGCGACATGACGTGAACGATCATGAGATGATGATTTGCTACTCGCGGACTGTCCATCACGTGCTACGTCTCGACCATGCCTATAATGTGCAACAATCCTCCTCAGCTACGAAACTAATGTTGCAACTCCTACAACATGCTGCATCAGGATGTACATGTCATGTGGCATGCCTCTCCACATCTGTAATAGCCTATCATCGGCCTGTATGTCTCTGTAATAAGCAAGCTTGATGCCCGCTTCAACAATCAATGCACTAAGTTGGCCGCCAAAATCCATCCTGTATCTAGTATCAAGTCAACCACGCCTAGAAAAAGGTGGTACCGGTGCAATAGCAAGAGCATGTCTCTCTACACCGCCCTCTTGATGATCCTCAACGTCTGGCATGCCCTGATTGTCATCAGGATCCACACCTAGATCATGTGGTTGTACTGTCATGTCCTCACCATAAAAAAAGCCAATGTCTGCAAAAGATATGCAATTACACAACAATAATTAGACAATTTCAGTACACAATTTAATAAAAACAAGTTAAATAACATGTTAGAATAAATTTAAATAAAACAGTAATATTACCTTTATCATTTGGTAGCTCATCATCTGTGAAGAGGATGTTGGCACACCCTCGCCAATCCAATCTAGCATAAGGACAGGGGACCATAATGAAGGGATGCAACTCTTCAACACTGGCTAGAAACTCTAGTGCATTATGAGATATCTTGGTTGGAAACATAGTCTTGCCCCTCTTGGGCATCATATGCCCCCACATGTGCATCTGTGCCTCGAAAATCAGCCTAGGAGGCTACCAAACAAAAGTAGGCCTCATCTCTGGAAACCTCTAAAAAAATAAACAAAAAATCTCTGAAGAAAAAGGGAAGTTGAGCATCCCTTGTGCATGAGCATGACATCTATCTAAGGCTGTACAGAACTACTGCAAAACAATGGAAGACCACCTGAAAAGTCGTGGCTCTTGTACTAAGGAATCAACATAATATAGAAGCGAGCAGCTAATGCATTTCCCATCACTGGTGTTGTGTGAAATGGTCCAAATGAGAAGTGAGAGGCGTTGCACCTCCTCACTACCAAATTCACCGATACGTAATTAACCTCCAGTGACCTGAAAATATGCAGGAGACAATACTAATGCTCCAATGTATCTCTGGGAGTGAACTAATTGACTCCCTGCTACATAACCAGCTGGAACCTCTGGGAATGAGGGAAAATCCACCCCTCTCCTCGATCGCCCTATAATGAAATATATATCCTCTTTAGTGGGTGTGTACCACTAGTTAGAACCAACCTAGAAAGCCTGTCGGTGGGCATTGCACCTGCGGATAAGATGTCTCAAAAATACACCATGGGCCTTTAGAGAAGTAGCCTCCTCATAGAACTTGAGGAGGCCTACCTGCCTTAGGAGCCCCTGGGTAGCTGCTGTAATATGGCAAGGGTATGCATCTCTCTCCCTCTCTTGTGCCTCTCACAGGCGAACCATGTCATACTTCTCCACCTGATGTTGTTGTTGTTCCCCCTCTTCTCTCTGAATCATTGACATATTAAACAATTTTTTTTATTAAATGAGACGCGTATTTAGGAATATACATATATAATTTTTTTGGAAAAAAAAAATAGACCAGTCAGTGTGCCACAAAGAACAGTCATGCACCTGTGACGATGCATTGTTTGTTTTCCGTGCACCGGGGGTGATGCCCCAGATGACATTCAATGCACTGTATGCGGTGTACCTGAAAATTTTTAAAGCACCGTTGACTATGTATGGTGTCAAAAGAGCAGTGCGCTGACTAAAATATATGCCTCAATGCATATAGTTGTGTCAGTGCATTGACTTCCTGACTAATTACATACCCAATAGTGCGATCTTTTACTAGGCTACAACGTTGACCCTGTCAAAATGCCGAATGCGGTGCGCTGATAGACACCGGGGTGGATATTTACGTCAACGCACCTCATTTCCGCTATTCCACATGGTCAATGGTGCGGCCATATAAATGACGACACCACACTTTTTTTAAATTTTAAAATACCATGGTACGCCTTTCAGTACTACCCGACAATGGTGCAGATATCGTTAGGACTGGTTTCGGTGCGGCCTGTAAATTTTACAGGCAGTACCGCTTACCAGTGCGAGGCGAATGACTCATGCACACTGCGTGACAATTTTTTTCTTTTCTTTCAAATGATTAATTTTAAGGTTATAATCTGCTAAAAAGCTTAATATTGAAAAACAAGAAAAATACCTGTACATTTCGCCATTGAGGAGGCATATTGGTTGTAGAATTTGCAAAAGAAAATTTTCCCATTTTTTTGCAAAATGCAAGTTGGAGATTGGTGGGCAATGCACAGCAGCAGTGCATGCAATGAGTGCAATGGGATCACCAATGTCAGGGCGGCTCAAACAAGGATAAATTGCTTCGATGCTTGAGAGCTCTAGAGCACTGAGAAAAGTGAAAAATGTGATTTTTTGGCCGTATTTTTTTTTTTTAATTTAACCCTGTTCTAGTGCGCGGGGTTTTATAGGCACACCAGTGGTATTTCTTATGAATGCACTGGTTGTTTTCTATTTTGGCGTGATGTTTTATGATGCACCGATGCGGTTTGTTAATACTACACCGAGCGGTTTCTGTTTTGGCGCAGTGTTCTATGATGCACCGGCATGGAAGAGTTGTGAAGCACCGCTGCTCTATAGTAATACGATGCACCGGAGGGTGTGTGCCGAGCGCACAGTGTCTGGTGTGCTAATGTTTTTTGCACACCGATGCTTTTGCTTGTAGAGCGCACTAGTGCAATTTTGGATGATAAGCACACCGAGCGAAAAACATCTGCAAAACCCTCCGCCCGCCAACCTCTTCTAGTAACCTCCATTAGAGATGGATGTATGGGGTATTTTTATAAGGGGTTCCTTAAATACATCTGCTAGAGGGTATTTTCCTTGTAGTGACTATTGATTTTGGATAAAATTGTCTCGAGAGTGAGGCTCCAGGTCTTGCTTTGAGAGATACTTGGACAAGGTTGTTTATCCTGGAAGATCATTTTATTCTTCTTGAGCCAGATACTCCAAAGTAGAATATATAGGAGGGTGTCCCAGACCCTCTTAGTTATGGTTTTTCTCTTTTTATCCTAGGGATATCCATTTTTCCATTTGGTTAACAAATCTACGATTGAATTGACAGTTGTGGGATCAACTTTGAAGTAGTTTGTTAAATCATTCCAACATTTCTTGGCAAAAGGGCATCTCACAAAGAGATGGAGAGCAGTTTCATCATCATTTTGACACAATGGGCATCTGGAGGGACTGCTTATGCCTCTTTTTTTTAAGTTGTCTGCTGTTAAAATTTTTCCTTTGAGGAGAATCCAATTTTTTATTTTTTTACCATGGGAAGGGCTTCATATTTCCAGATGAGCTTCCATGTGGGCCACTAAGGAGCGGGGAAGTGATCTTTTAGGAGAGTCTCATTGGCCATTTTTATTGATTATGCCGAGGCAGAGGGATCCCAACGATAACTGTCTTGGCTGTCTTTGGTGAAAGGAGCTCTTCCATGCATCAGAGCTTTCATATTTGCTAGTTCATCCTCAAGGTATGGAGGAGGAGTTGGGAAAACCAAACCATTCCATGAGTTGGTATTCTCATCCCACTTGGAGATCTAATCCACGGTGTTAATATTTTAGCTCCTGAGAAAGTGTTGTATACGGTGGATGTTCTGATTGTCAGTGAGAGGGGATTGACCCATGATTTTTTCCTCTCAGATGTTAATGTTGGTTCCTCCTTGAGGAACTTTGGAGATGTTTCTGCTAAGAAAAGGAATTGATTTTTTGCAGGAAGTCCAAATTCTTGAAAAATATCTAATTAGAATGGCCTGATCAAAGATGTTGTGCCAATTAGAGTTGAAGTATTTGGCTTCAAGAACTTTCTTCAACCAATATTGTTGGCTAATGATGAAAAGCCACACAATATTACCTCCAAAGGCATTGTTCAATAGATGAGAAACTCGAATGCCTAATCCACCGTGCTCATAATTCTGAGTGATCTGTTTCCATTTTATTAGATTGAATTTATTTTTGTCATTTTTCCCTCCCTGCCATAGGAAGTGTCTTAAAAAAGCTTCAATTTTGTGATGGATACTAGAGGGAGCTTGGAGCAAGGAGAAGTGATACAGAGGGAGGGCAGTTAGGACAGATTTGAGAAGAACAATCCGCCCTGCCAAATTTAGCCAGGAGGAACACCATTACTAGAATTTCCTTTTAAGTTTAGCAATGGTGGTGTTCGAGACCTCAACTTTGAGAGGACTAGAGCTTATTGGCATCCCAAGGTAATTGAAATAATTCCAGTTTATCTTGTATTGGACTCCAAAAATTTGAGCAATGCTATGCATATTACTGTTAGTAGCATTCCATCCATAATAAAACTTTTGTGGTGGTTGATGAACCCTCCTGAGTAAAGCATGAAATTGTCAAGAGTGGTTTTGAATCTCTGAGCAATGATGGATGTTGCTCCTCCCATGAAGAGGGAATCATTAGTAAATCGAGAATGGTTCATGTTCTTGACGCCATTGCTGAACTTGATTCCAGTGATGAGGCCCATGCTGCGCTTATGATCCAAGGCTTTGCTGAAGGATTCAACCATGAGGATAAAGAGGAAAGGGGAGAGGGGGCAGCCTTGTCTTAAACCTCTAGATGATTGAAATAATTTTACTGGCCTACCATTGACTAAGGGAGAGATCCAAGGGCTACAGATGTAAGAATTAATGAGGTTGATGAAATCAAGGTCAAGTCCCATAGTTTTGAGGATAAAAATAATAAAGGAGTGTCTAACTCTATCAAAAACATTAGCAAGGTCAAGTTTAAGGATAAATCCTTTTGAAGATCTAGAAATGCTAGGGTGAATGGATTCTTGAACTAAAAGGATGGAGTTAGAGATTTGTCTTTGGGAGATGAACCCCCTTTGATTTTTAGAAATGAGGGAGGGGAGATGAGGCTTGTGGTGGGATGCAAGAATTTTGGTTAAGATTTTATAAGAGGAATTACAGAGAGAAATGGGTCTACATCTTGAGAAGGAGGAGGGGAAATTTTTTTTGGGGATAAAAGAAATGAATGTGGAGTTGGTGAAGTCACTATTTTTATTCTTTCTTTTCACCCACTGAATCATTTTGAGAAGGTCTTTTTTGATAATTTCCCAAAAAGTTCGGAAGAAATTGATGGAGAAGTCATCCAGTCTCGGGGATTTATCTGGATGCAGGGACCATATTGCTTGATAAAGTTTAGCCTCTTTAATGATTTTTGTTAGAGATTTGTTGATATTTTCTGTAATTAGCTTGGGCATAAAATTGAGGAGATCAGAGTAGTCCTCCAGCATTGCTATTTTAGTTAGCAGATTTTTGTAGTGATTGTAAGCAGCTGCCTTGATACCTTCTTGATCATTGTAGAGTTCACCTTCATCATCAGTGATAAAGGAATTTTTTTTCCTTTTATTTCTTACCATGGCATGTTTATGGAAGAAAGAGGTGTTTTGGTCACCATCCTTGAGCCAAATATTTCTTGACTTCAGTCTCCATTTCTCCTCCTTGTTTCTTTTGGCTCTATATAGATTCCAATATAGGCGCTTTTCCTTATCCTGCTTGTCTTGATTTGCTCCATTTGTTTCAATGTCGATACAAGCTTCTTCTAAATCTCTTTTGATTTCATTTCTTACTTTTTCAGGTTCCTTATAATGAATCTTAGCCCATTCTTTGTGCGTCGCACAAAATTTTTTAAGTTTTGTTTCCCAAATATGCATGTGGGATCCTTCAACGTGTTGCTGCAATGAACATAGTATGATCTGCTTGACCTCCAAAATATTGTTCCACAATGGGTTGAATATGACAGGAAGAGGTCCCAAAGAGGAACGTTCCCCCAGATTAAGAGACACTGAGTAGTGATCGGAGGTTGATAAGGATAGGATATTGGAGGAGGCTATAGTAAAGTCAGAGATAAGGGGAACAACCACAATAAAATGATCAAGACATTCCATGATGTTTCCAGAGCCAATTCTTCAGTTGCTCCAAGTATACTTTTGATTCTTGGTTATAATGTCGACCAAGTCATGGTGATGAATTATGGATTCAAGCTGATCCATTGAAGGGTCAGAAATTAAATTGCCACCTCTATTTTCGTTAGCATGCAGAATTAGGTTTAGGTCTCCTCCTATGATAAAATATTGATTACTTTCACTGTCTATATCTTCTTGCAGAGTGTTCCAGTAGAGTTTTTAATCCTTGTAGTGGTTTGGCCCATATATATTGTATATTGTGAGTATAATGTTCTCTTGAGTAATTTGTAGATTAAATTTGTTCCAATTTTGATTTTTAACAGCTACAAGTTGTTTCCAAGAATTTTGGTTCCATATGGTGGTTATTCCTCTAGAGGCTCCTTTGGATTCGACGACGGTGCCCATGTAATTCTTCATTTTATTTATAACAATTTCCATGTCTCATTTTCCTTGTTTGGTTTCCTGAAGGAGAATAATGTCAGGTTTTTCTTGTCTAAGAAGGTATTTTTAGAGCTGAGTTTTTAGAGGGGTGCCTAAGTCCCCTACAATTCCAGGTGAGTGCTTTCATCATTTCAGGGGTGCAGGTTGTGGACCTCTCTTCCCTCCAGATTTGATCTGACTTGCTCCTCTGGTTATATTCCCTCCAATGTAGGATTCTATAGGGTGTTGAATGCCGAGAGAAATATCCTTTTGTGCTGCGTCGTATCAAAGGATTTTGATTTTTCTTCTACCGGGACCAGGATTTTTAGGGATTTCCAAGGTGACCCCATGCTCTTTAGTTGCGTTCCTAGTGATGACACGGGCTGAGGAAGGTTTAGAAATGGAAGAGGGAGTGAAGGATTTGAGAGGGGAGCTCTGAGGATCTAGGAGAGGTAGGAAGGGAGAGGGGGGTCCTCCTCTTGAGAGGAGAGGGAAGAGAAGGGATTAGAAGATGCAAGAGGGTTGGGAGAGTGATAAGGGGAAGGTTGAGAGGAGGCTTGAGAGGAAGAGGAGGGATTGGAGAGGGCGGAGCTGAAAGGTGTAGTTGGCTGGGAGGGTTGAGAAGGGTGTTTGAAAGGGTTTCTAGGATTCAGAGTAGTATTTTTTCTTGACTGTTTCCCATTGGGTTTCTGGTTCTGAATTTTCAACATCAATAATTTTAGTACATCTATTAGCAAAGTGGCCATATTCATGGCATACCTTGTATTTGAAGGGGATTTGCTTGTAGTATAGTTGTTGTATGTGAGTCTAGTTGTCCACCTTCAGCTTGATCACCTCCGGTAAGCCTTTCCCCAAATCCATTTCTGCACAGATCCTGGCGCATGCTTACATGTTGTCCATTGGTTCACTTCTCTCTATGAATTTTCCTACTTCATTTCCGATATCTCGGACTGAGTCATCACCCCAACAGTGCAGAGGGAGGTGGGGGAGACGAACCCAGACAGGAACATCATTGGGGACGTCGAGCTTAGGATCAAAGTCAAATTCCATTTGTTGAGATAAAGTCCTCTGGTGTCCATGAAGTAAGGCCCATTTCTATATATCAGATCCTTATCTTATTTGGTCTCGAAATGAAATGTGAAGAAGCCTCTACCATATAATCTGATTTAGATTTTCCCATTGATATTGTCTGTCTAGTTCCATTTGACCCACTTCTAAACTGTCTTTGGTGATGGCCATAGACAAGTAAATTGACCAATGAGTCCTTTTTCAGTGAGCGAGAGAGCTGCCATGCGAGGGATCCAGGAGGAAGGGAAACTTCTTGGATGCCCTCAAGTTTCTTCACAAAATTGGATAACGCAGGTCATGGACGAGAAGGATATACTGAGTTTATCAAAGCCATGAAAGCCTGAGCATGATCTGGTGGAGGAGCCACCTCTGGGGTAGCCACCGGAGGGGCCATAGGGCCGAGGGCGGAGAGCAATAGTCTATAGAGGGTCGGTGCCTAGGTCACGGCTGCGGCCAGAAGGAGCAGCGATAGAATTGATCTGTAAATTTTTTATTATATATTATTAGGGTTTATAATATTTCTCAGAGTTTAATATATATTCATTGGGTTTATAATTCATTAGGTTTATAATATTAATAATAAGTTTTATATTCTGAGTGTTTATTATTAAGCTTTGTATTTAGAATATTAATCCCTTGAGTTTATTAATTTTAAGGTTTATTTTTCTAGGTTTTAATATTCATCTTCGGGCTTAGTGTTATTCACTTCGGTTTTTAATATTAGACCATGGTCAATCATGGCCCAACTTCACATTGTGACAAATATTCTCTCAATATGAAAATCAATCATGGTAAACCATGGTCCAATGTCGCATCGTGGAAAATATTGTCTAAATATAAAATTCTACCATGGTAAATCATGTTTATCTTAGGGTTTATAATATTTATATTAGGGTTTATATACCTTGAGTTTACAATATTAATCCTTAAGGTTTTTTAGGTTTTTAGTATTAATTCCTTGTTTTTGTTAGTGCATTTTGTTTATAATATAAACTCCTTCGCTTTTTTAATCTACGGGTTCGTATTCCTAGGGTATAATATTATTGACAGGGTTTATAGTATTAATCCTAGGGTTTTATACATATGTCTTGGGTTTATAATCCAGTAGGTTTATAATATAAATTCCTTGGGTTTATAATATTAATCACAAAGTTTCTATTCCTAGGGTTTAATATGAAGCCTATTGTTTACAATATTAATCCCTTGGGTTTATTAATTTTAGGGTTTATATTTCTAGAGTTTTTTTTAGGGTTTATATTCCTATTGTTTTTTTAGGGTTTATATTCCCAGGGTTTTTTAAGGGTTAATATTCCTAGGGTTTAATATTCATCCTGGGGTTTAATGTTATTCCCTTGGGTTTTTAATATTAATCCCTTAGGTTTATAATATTAGTCGTAAGGTTCACGATATAAATCTTAGGGTATAGTATTTATTTGAGGGTTTATAATATTTATTAGAGGGTCTATATCCCTTGGGTTTATAATATTAATCTCTTGGGTTTAATATTATTTCCTTCGGTTTATAATCACTTGCATTTTTATTCTTATTCCCTTAGGTTTAGTTGTCCATTGGGCTTATAATATCAATGGTTTTATAGTGTAACATTGGAATGGTACAAAAATGTATCCAACATCACATTATGGAAAACATTGTCTCAATATGAAAATAAGTCTAACAAACTTTACCGCAAAGTTACATTACATTGTAATTTATTCAATGTTGCATTGTTACATTACAAAACTTGGGTTTCATACAAGGTTTATAATATTATGGAATTTTAATATTCATTTTATAATATTAAAGATTAATATTACATTTATAATTTGTAGTATTAGGGTTTATAATATTAATCTTAGGGTTTAATATGAATCCCTTGGACTTTTATTATTAATCCTTGGGTTTATCAATCTCTTAGGTTTATAATATTAATCCCCTAGGTTTAAAATTATTTCCCTCAACTGTCCATGGGGTCTTGGATAGATGGTGACTGGGTGCTTTTTTAAGGCACTCCTTGATGTGAATCCACCAATTCGATTTCGTGCCCCGATCAGGGTGATATATTGAACATGTTGAAGATGTAGTCCTCCCAAACTTACAATAAATAAATAGATTATCTCCCTCGGTTTAAAATCCAATGAGTCTATAATATTAATCCATTTGGTTTATTAATTCATTTGATTTATAGTATTAATATCTTGGTTATATAATATTAATCCTAAGTTTCATAATATTAATATTATGGTTTATATTCGTAGGGTCTAATATTAATCCTAGGGTCTAGTGTTATTCCCTTAGGTTTATATTCCCTCATGTTTTTAATAATAATCCAATGGGTTTAGTAATACCTTGGGTTCATAATATTGTTCCTAGGATTTCAATATGAAAACAAACCATGGTCCAACGTGGAATTATGAAAAATATTATCTCAATATGAAAATCAACCATGGGAAACCATGTTTGTCGTAGCATTTATAATATTTTCTTAGGGTTTATATACCTTTGGTTTACAATATTAACCCTTTTGGTTTTTTATGTTTTTAGTATTAATTCCTTGTCTTTATTAATGGATTGTGTCTATAGTATCAATCTCTTCACTTTATTAATCTAAGAGTTCATATTCCTAGGGTATAATATTATTGATAGGGTTTATAATATTAATATTAGGGTTTTAGACAAATGCATTGGATTTATAATATAAATTTATTGGATTTATAATATATTAATAATAGGGTTTACATTCATAGGGTTTAATATTAAGCCAAGTGTTTACAATATTAATCCCTTGGGTTTATTAATTTTAAGGTTTATATTACTAGGGTTTTTTAGGGTTTAGTGTTATTCCCTTGGGTTTTTAATATTAATCCCTTGGGTTTATAATATTAATCGTAAGGTTCATGATATGAATCTTAGGGTATAATGTTTAAATTTAGTGTTTATAATATTTATCGTAGGGTCTAGATCTCTTGGGTTTATAATATTAATTCGTTGGGTTTAATATTTTTCCCCTGGGTTTATAATAACTTTCATTTTTAGCATTAATTCTTTGGGTTTATTAGTCCATTGGGCTAATAATATCAATTATTTAATACTATAACATTAGAATGGTACAAAAAAGTATACAACATCACGTTGTGACAAACATTTTCTCAATATTAAAATAAGTCTAATAATCATTATTGCAATGTTACATTACATTTTAAGTTATTCAATGTTGCATTATTACATTACAAAATTTGGGTTTAATACAAGGTTTAAAATATCAAGGCATTTTAATATTCAGTTTATAATATGAAACTTTAATATTGGATTTATAATTTGGTATTAGGGTTTATAATATTAATCTTAGGGTTTAATACGAATCCCTTGGGATTTTAATGTTAATCTTTTGGTTTTATCAATTCCTTAGGTCTATAATATAAATACTTTGGGTTTAAAATGATTTCTCTCAATTTATAATCCATTGAGATGATAATATTAATCCCTTAGGTTTATAAATTCCTTGGGTTTATAATATTAATATCTTGGGTTTGTAATATTAATCCTAAGGTTCATACTATTAATATTAGGGTCTATATTCGTAGGGATTAATATTAATCTTAGGGTATAATATTATTCCCTTAGGGTTACATTCCCTTGGTTTTTTAATATTAATCCAATGGGTTTAGTTATCCCTTGGGTTTAAATATTGTTCCTAAGGTTTCTATTATTATTTTTTGACTTTACATTCCTACGGTTTAATATTAAGCCTATGGTTTATAATATTAATATTAGGGTTTAATTCTAATCACTTTAGTTTACATTCCCTTGGGTTTATAATATTAATCCCTTGGACTTATTAATCTTAGGGTTTATGTCCCTAGAATTTAATATTATTCTTAAGGTTTAATGTTATTCCTTTTATTTTTTACTATTAATCCTTAGGGTTTATTAATGGGATAGACTTATAATGTTGATCCTAAGGTTTATAATATTAATCTGAGGTGGTCACAGGCTCAAATATCCTAGATGCCAGCGGGGCTAGGCCTCAGTGTTAGGCCGAAAGTAATATCCCTTCGGGTAGGATTTAGTATGATTTCTTAAGACAGTGGATGTAGCTGGTACATGGCTGCGGATACATAGGAACGTGAATCACTAGGACTATATCTATAAATAAATAAATAAATAAATAAATAAATAAATAAATAAATATATATATATATATATATATATATATCTATAAATAAATAAATAAATAAATAAATAAATAAATAAATAAATATATATATATATATATATTAGGTTTTAATGTTTATTTTAGGGATTATGATATTTACCTTAGGGTTTATATCGTTTGGGTTTATAATATTAATTCCTTGTATTTAATATTATTCCCATGGGTTTATAATACCCTGGGTTTATTAGTCCCTTGATTATGATATCAATATCTTGGGTTTATTAATATAAGGGCTCATATTACTATCGTATATTATCATTCATAAGGTTTATAATATTAATACTAAGGATTATTTTAAATCTATTGCGTTTATAATCCACTAGGTTTATATTAAAAATTCCTTGAGTCTATTAATCCCTTGCTTTAGAATATTAATATATTGGGCTTAATATTAATATTAATCTCTTAAATTCATTTTTAGTGTAATATTGATATCTTGGATTTATACTTTCTAATATTAGGGCTTAGAATATATATCATCAAGGTTTATAATAATAGTCTCTTGGGTTTACCGATCCCTTGGGTTTATAATATCGTTGGGTTTATTAACCCTTCGGTTTATAATACTAATAATTAATTGAGTTCATTAGTGCCTTGTGTTTTTAATATATTGGGTTTATAATATTAATAATTAGTTGGGTTCATTTATCCCTTTGGTTTATAATATTAATCCCTTAGGTTTTTGGTCCGTAGGTTTTATAATATTAATCCCTTGGGATTATTGATCGCTTATGTTAATAATCCAAAATTTTTATAATATCAATCCTTGGTTTACAATATTCATAATTCCCGGGGTTTCTTAATCCCTTGTGTTTGTAATGTTAATTTATTGGGTTTAATAATCCCTTAGGCTTTTAATATTAATCCCTTGGGATTTTAATCTGATTTATTTTTAATATGAATAATCTCTTCGGTTTATAATTTTCATCCTCTAGGTTTATAGTATCAATCCATTTGATTTATAATTATTAGTCATTATTACTAATTACTAATAATTATTAACTATTAGTTACTAATAATTAATAATTAATAAATAATTAATAATATGGTTATAAATAAAAATAAAAATAATTTAAAGTATGAGGGGTTTCCATAGTACATTATATTAGATATCATTTTTGGGTTTCAACTCCGTTAACGAGGGATTAAATTTGATGGGTACCTCTACCCTTCATGAATGTTTTTAATGATGGTTTTAATTTTAAACTACCTTTCATATGACTTGTAATATTTATTTTTACCACTTTTATTTAATTTCTACACATTATATTCATAATTAACTTCATATGAAAATAATGAATGTAGATATTGTTTTAGCTAAAGTAGACAATAAAATTTAAATAAACAAAAATTTAAATACCCATACCATGTTTTAAGTCATTTCAATGTTAGTCTCATTAATAAAACAATAATTGTGAAATAAGTTTCAAATAGAAAAACATAATATGTATGAACTATGTAAATATTCAAAAAGTACATCCAATATTATCATCTAAACTAATTAAATTTTGGATAGTTTCACCAAAAGAGGTAATTGTCAAAACACAACCCCATAACAAACATAAAAATGAAAGCAAAAACTTCAAATATTTTCAAAATTTTCACCTGAAGTTTCTTACTAAAACAAACATAAACTTAAAAGAAAAAACTTTAATATTTTAGTTTCACCTCGAGTATCTTACTAAAGATAGTTTCAACTTTCTCCAATCAATTAAATTTGATATATGATCGTTTTTACATTCAATAAACTAGTTTAGGATATGATGTGGAAACACACTTATCTATTACAAAGATTAGAAACTATATCTATATATATATATATATATATATATATATATATATATATATATAAAATAAATTATAGTTTTTGAATAATTTTCAACAAATGGTCATTGAAAATTAAAATCATTGAAGAACAAGAATTTTAGTTGGAATTCATAAATCATTTTTTGATTCTTATTATTAAAATTGAATGAAAACCTAGGTTTATATACTTTATTCTCTTACATTTTAACTTATTACCCAAATGTATTATATATATACTCTTAAATTTGAAGATGTCTTTAATCAAAAAATTATTTTAACTTGATATTATGACAAATATATATTACAATTAAAAAAACATATTTTTAACTATTAATCTACTCAATATTATTTTTATATATAATTATAATATATAAAATATAATTTATTTATTTATTTAAGTTAATAAAAATTTACTGTTATTTATCTCTACTTTTACATACATTGTCTATATTTCTATCTCTATTTTTGTTCATCTAACCTATCATATATGAGACACTGTGAATGCTAATATAGATAATAAGTTTTAATGGGTGGCTATAAGGAAAAATTGGTATTTTATCAATTTCACTGAGATGGCTTTGAGTTTGAAAAAATATGATTATTACAAATTTACAATGGATGCATTTTTAATTGACTTATTTGTAGTGAATATCTTATTTTTCACCTTTACTTAGTCTGGTAGCATTTATTTTTATCTTAATTTTTTTTTTTCATCTAACATATTATATCCAACATACTGTAAATGTTGATATAGATAATTTTTAATGGGTGGAAAAAAGGAAAAATTGATATCTCAGATTGTTTTGAGTTTCGAAAAATATAATTATTAGAAATTTACAATGGATGCATTTTTAACTAACTAATTTTTGTAGTAAATATCCTATTTTTTACCCTTACTCAATATGGGCTAGCATTTATTGTTATATTGATGCATTTTGAGAATTGGTATTTTCAGAAGGAATAATTCAATAATGTTAATATGGATTGGTAATTTGTTAGTCATTCCATTGTGAGTGGAATTTAGTGTATATGTTGAAACAAATCAATGATCAAATCCATATCCACACATTATGTGTCACTACAAGGAGAAGACCCTTTAGCATATGTTTTTGAGGAACCCCATACAAAAATAGCCCAGATATCCATTTGTAGCAGAGGTTTCTAAAGGATGTTGGAAGATGGAGGTTTTTGAGGATTTTTTTTGTCTCGTGCGTTTTTTATCATAAACCGTATTGGTCCATTTAACTAAAAAAGCACCAATGCGTAGTAAAAATTGGCACACTGAGACACCGTGCTCTCTGTGCAAACCTACTCGGTGCATCATAAAACCCATGCTAAACAGAAAAAAACCCAGTGCGCTTGGCATAAATTGTCTGGTGCACCTTAAAAACCCACCCACTAGAACAGGGTTAAACAAAAAAAATTTCTGGCCAAAAAATCTACATTTTAACTTCTTTAGTGCTTTAGAGATCTCAAGCACCGGTGCGAATCCCTTGTGTGAGGTGCCTTGCCATCAACGCTCCCATTGTAGGCATTGCTGTCGTCCATTGCCCACCTTCTAGATTTCGAATTTTGGAAAAAAATGGAAAATTTTAGTTTTGCGAATTCTTCAGCAAATATGCCTCCTCAATGCCCAAATGTACAGGTATTTTACTTGTTTCTCCATAATTAAACTTTTTAGTAGATTAGATTTTTAAATAAACTTAAAATTAAACCTTAAAAAAGAAAAAATTCTCGCGCAGTGGGCTCGAGGCATTCGTCTTGCACCGGTTTGCGGTGCTACTTGTAAATTTATAGGTCACACCATGAATGGTGCTAATGGAAACCACAAAAGTTCTAGTGCGGTACTAAAAACATGCACTATGTTTTTTTTTTAAACATAAATGGCGGTGCAATCGTTTAACCGCTCACACCGTTGACTATATCCAAGTTCGGGAGGGTGGTGCGCTGACCTAACTATGCACCTTGGGGTGGATAGTTTAGTTAGCGCATCGCCCTCTAGAAACTGGTACATATTCAATGGTGAAGTCATTTAAACGACCACACCGTTGACCATGTATTGATGTTAGGAGGGCAGTGCGCTAACTAAATTATATGCCCCAGGTTGCATAGTTTGGTCAGTGCAGCACCCTCCCGACACTAGTACATAGTCAACGGTGCAGTCAATTAAACCACTGCATAGTTGATCGTGTAATGATACCAGAAGGGCAGTGCACTAAAGAAACTATACGCCCCAGGGTGAGTAGTTTTGTCAACGCACCACCTTCCTGAACTTGTACATAGTCAATGGTGTAGTCGGTTAAATGACCGCACCGTTGACTATAAATTAACATTGGCCAGTGCGTTGACGTAAATATCCACCCTAGGATGGATAGTCTCATCAACGCACTCCAGAAGAAAGTACATTTCAAGTTGTGTGATGCGTTGAAAATTTCTAGGGGCACCGGGAATAGTGCGTGATAAAAATAGATGCACAGGTATCGGTGCATGACTGTTATTTTTGGCATACCGATTTTTTTTTCAAATATATAGATATATTTGTAAATGCATTCTCATTTAATAAAAAAAATGTATTTAATATGTGAATCATTCAACGACGTCAAAGGAGCGAAGAGAGGGAACATCAAGAACATATGGCAGACCAATATAACATGGTTTGCCTCTAGGAGGCATGAGAGAGGGAGAGATTTATGTAGCCTCACCCTATTACGAAAGCCACCCAGTTGCTCCTAATGGAGGTAGGCCTCCTCAAGTTCTATGAGGAGGCTACATCCCTGAAGGTCCATAATGGGTTATTGCGAAAACTCATCTTCAGGTGGAATTCCCACCGACAGGGTTTCCGGGTTGGTCCTAACTAGTGGTATGCGCTCACTGAGGAGGACATATATTTCATTATTGGCCTATATAGTAGAGGGAAGGATTTTACCTTGTTCTAAGAGGTCCCCATCGGCCATTTAACAAGGAGTCAGTTGGTGTACTCCCAGAGATACATTAGCTCTAATATACTTTCTCCTACAGATTTTTAGGTCTTTGGGGGTCAGTTACATATTACTTCATTTGGTACAGAGGAGGTGAGGTGCCTCTCACTACTATTTTCGACCATTTCACGCCATACCAGTGACAGGAAACACATTAGTTGCTCACTTTTATTTTATGTTGACTCTTTATTATAGTCGTCGTGACTTCTGAGGTGGTCTGCGATTTTTTTACGGCAGTTCTGTAAAACATTAGATAGATGTCATTCTTAGGCACAAGGGAGGGTGAAATCCCCTTTTTCTTCAGAGTTATTTTTTTATTTTTTTAGAGGTTCCCAGAGACGAGGCCTACTTTTGTTCAGAATCCCCGTAGGCCGATGTTGCATGTACAGATGGAAATGTGGGGCCAGATGATGCCCAAAAGGGGTGAGTCTAAATTTTATGCTAGGATATCTCATGATGCATTGGAGTTTATATCCAGTGTTTATGATCACACCTTCATTCTGGTGCCATGTCTGTATGCTGGTTTGGATTGGTGAGGGTGTGAAAAAATCCTCTTCACAGATGATAAGCCGCCGGATGAGAGAGGTAATATTAGTGTTGTCTTTAAATTTATTCTAACAAGTTCTTTAACTTCTTTTATTAAATTGCTTAATGAAATTGTCTAAATATTGTTGTGTACTCAAATATATTTTGTAGATATTGGGTCATTTGTTGGTGATTAGATGCCACGACCTCCAAATGATCAAGGCGTAGATCCCGTTGACGATTAGGAGATGGCATATTCAGAGGATTAGGCTAGTGACAGACCTATACCTCATGATCATGTGTAGGTATCGACGGATGTGACACATAGGCCTGACACTAGATTTAGGATGGAGTTGGGTCGCAGGTATTGGCGGGTGTGACGCATAGGCCTGACACTAGATTTAGGATAGTGTTGGGTGACCAACTCTGTTGACTACTAGTGGAGGAGGGAGTCAGGTCGGTCACTACCAGATATATATAGAATGATGATAGGCTGACAACGATATGGAGAGGCATGCCCCTTGATATTTTGACCCTCATGTGACATACCATTCGAGCTACTAGAATACTGGTGCAGGCGAGGAGAGACGGTCGACATAAGCATTATGGAGATGTAGTACGTCGACAATCGAGCAACGCATCATCAGATGAACATGATTAGGGAGTGATCATCATTCAACTAGTACTCACCTCCTCCTCCACCTCATGTTGGAGATGAGTAGCCTGCAAAATCTAGCAGTCATGATCATGAGCAGGCACCTGATCCTGAGGAGGGTGTAGGTCCATCTGAGGAGGCAGGTCCATCGACTGAGCAGGCTACCACAACATCCACAGATTAGCAGGCTAGACAATGCACGAGTCATTATGAGTAGGGAGTTGATCCTGATTAGCATGAGGCACCTCTAGATCAACAGGCATGTGATGATCAACATTTATCAGAGCATGTCGAGGCTGCACCATCAACTGAGCACGCCTTAACTAGAGCTACTATTGATGTACCAACCATTGATATTTGACATTTATATGCAATTATATTACAATTGTATATTTTTGACATTACAAAGTTATATATATATAGTCCATGTTTTTTATGTTCATGTTGCAGTTGTACTTAATTTAAATGTTGGTGTTCATTCATGATGTGTATATTGTTAGGTAATGTTAGATATGTTCATTTTTTGTATGTGATATTAATTATTTGACATGAGATGTATATTTGATGTTTGTGTTGTGATGATGTTATACAATGCTTGTGTTTTGTTATATGATCATGATCACGATGATTAGATGATGTTAGCGAATTTGAATGTGTTTTTTAGTCAAATATGATGTTTGTACGATGGTTATCATGATCGTGATGTTTATTTTTAATATTAAATCATGATATCTATTAAATATTATGTTGTGACTGTAATTGAAATTGAAATTTTAATTGTATGTAAAATTGTAAAATTGCAATTGTATTTCTAATTGTAATTGTATGTAACATATTTGTAAAATTTTAATTGTAATTGTAATATTTAATTTATTGTGAAATGATTGTAATTGTAATTGTATATATGTGAAATTGTAAAATTGTGATTATAATTGTAATTGTATGTAAAATTTGAAAATTGTAATTGTATGTGAAATTGTAAAATTGTAATTGTAATTGTAATTCTATTTCTAATTGTAATTTTAATTGTAATTGTATGTAAAATATTCATAAAATTTTAATTGTATTAATGTGAAATGGTTGTAATTGTAAAATTTTAATTGTAATTGTAATTGAATGTAAAATTCTAAAATTGAAATTGTAATAGTAATTGTAATTGTATGTGAAATTGTAAAATTGTAATTGTATGTAAAACATTTGTAAATTTTTAATTGTATTAATGTGAAATGATTGTAATTGTATTTTTAATTTTAATTGTATATATGTAAAATTGTAAAATTGTAATTGTAATTGTATGTAAAAATCTAAAATTGTAATTTTAATTGTATGTGAAATTGTAAAATTGTAATTGTAATTGTATGTAAAATATTTGTAAAATTGTAATTGTGTTAATGTGAAATGATTGTGAATGTAATTTTAATTGTAACTGTATATATGTAAAATTGTAAAATTGTAATTGTAATTGTATGTAAAATATTTGTAAAATTTTAATTGTATTAATGTGAAATAGTTGTAATTGTAAAATTTTAATTGTAATTGTAATTGAATGTAAAATTTTGAAATTGTAATTGTAATAGTAATTGTAATTGTATGTGAAATTGTAAAATTGTAATTGTAATTTTAATTGTAATTGTATGTAAAACATTTGTAAAATTTTAATTGTATTAATGTGAAATGTTTGTAATTGTATTTTTAATTTTAATTGTATATATGTAAAATTGTAAAATTGTAATTGTAATTGTATGTAAAATATTTGTAAAATTTTAATTGTGTTAATGTGAAATGATTATGAATGTAATTTTAATTGTAATTGTATATATGTAAAATTGTAAAATTGTAATTGTAATTGTATGTAAAATATTTGTAAAATTTTAATTGTATTAATGTGAAGTAATTGTAATTGTAATTGTATATATGTAAAATTGTAATTGTAATTGTATTGTGAAATTGTAAAATTGTAATTGTAATTGTATATATTGTCATCATTCAATTTTATTAAAATTTCTAAATTTATAAATTTGTAAAATTGTAAATTAATTGTCAATTTTGAACCATAACTACCATAAGTAAAATGCATACCGTAAATATTGTTAAATTACCATAATTGTAAATTTGTATGAATATAAATAATTGTAAAATAATAAATCGAGAATAATATGAAATTTTGTAACATAATAAAGTTTAGAAAATAATAGAAATAAATTCATGTACTTTATAATTATCAGTATTTTATTATGATCTTACATACCAAAAAAAGAACTTTATACAATATGCCATTGTTGTGGAGATCAACATAATTTCAAATTATCAAGTGAAATGATTTTAACATTAACACAATGCAAATTACCAATTAATTCAAAATACATATTATAATGTTTTGAAAAACAATGTCTTAGTTATAAGGTAATTAAGTCCTCTTCTTTATAAAAACCTATATTAAAAAGTATAAATGATGAAATAACACATTTACCATGTCACTCTCAGTTATCATGATCACCCTCATTATCTGCTAGCTCGCTTGGCATGATAACACTATTTTTCTCAAAAATATTCTTTGATATAGGGTCATGTCTCAATACGAACCACCAATCCCTAAAGAAGACATCTGGGTAAAAAAACACCTTCTTGCAGTGTTTGGGGAAAACATAGGGCTCATTAGCTTCAGCCCATATATTTATGGAGTTGATACATATCAACCTACTATCATGATATTCCTTTACATTATTCTGATCAAAGGTGTCCCACCACTTGCACCTAAAAATAACACATTGGAAAGACGAGAAATTCACTTCAATGATCTCTTGTATCTTTCTGACGTAACCTAACATCCCTCATACTAGGTTTTGATCACGGTGGGTAGATCGACTAGATTGATATAATTCGACTTCCACTACACAAATTTGTGTCATGTGTCCATCATCAACATTTTCTGTGCGAAAATGGTGTCCATATGCCCACATAGATGGGAAAAAATGCACCTATAAAAAGTTAAAAAAATCATAGTGTCATGTGTCTTATAATAACCCAACAGTTAAAATATGAAATATAGATGTAATTACATTTTAAAGGTGCATTATTAAGTTCAAAATGTACATAAATAGATTAGTACCGAGTGGGTGCACCCAATCCCTACGTTTAGCACATCCTCTTTAGCACACGGGTAACGACCGGTTGCACCGTATTTATCTCTGACTTGGTCAACAACCCAACTGTTCGGGCACATTTTTGGCATATTTTGTTTTAAATGATTGGGATAAGGCACACTTCTACCATTCAACCATCTAAATTCTTTCCTATTACTATCCCATTTCATCCTCTTTTGTTCATACATCGTGACCCACGGTTGTGTCGCTTCAGAATTTTAAAGAACAAATTTATTTATTGCTTCAATTTCTGCATTTGTCGATGACATCAAACCGACATATAGTACACATGAGACATTATATATAAGTTCAACATGAATATTTACTTTGTGTAAATTTGAAAAATTATAAGTCGCTTACTCTTTATCAAGCGCATTTTCCCATTTGTTTGGAGCAGCTCCCCTTCTCTTTTGTCTTCATACCTTTCAACATTTCAAATCACTATACCTAGTCTATTGTCGATCTACTTGATGTACTCACTGGCATAATAGAAATACTCATAGATAATGTACCCCTCTGCCATAGACCCCTCGGGTTTTTCCCTTTGTCGAACAAAACTTTTCAATTTCTTCATGTTCCTATCTAAGAATAACATCTAACGACAAGAAACCACCCCAACTAATTCAACCTCATATACTAGGTGGATTAGAAGATGAACCTGCAATTCCATGAATCTCGTCAGTGGTTCCTTCTCAAACGTAAAAATAATATCAACTATTTCTTGACACCACTATGGAATAATAGCCACATGAATCTCCTTTGACGTGATCCAATGTAAAAATGCAGATAATTTAGATATAGCACATCCTAGGTCTTGGGGGAATTCATGTTTCACACACCCACACATGAAAAAAGGATACTGACACTGTAAAGTTATAAAAACATTGAATAATATACAAAATTAGTTATGTTTTATGATCCCTACAAGGGATAAAATTTATTAATATAAAAAATAATTATAAAACAATTATTTTTAATTTATACGTACTCTTCTAAGATTCAAATGCTCATGCGATTTCAACCCTGACAAATGGTCATCCAGGATGAAAAAACGTCATAGCGAAGACCCGCATGAAGATGACACCCTCACACCCATTATAACTTCCTTTGCCAAAGAAATATCATCTTTTTTAAAAATCCATGGGACATCACCTTCTTTGAAATACCATGAATTAAAGGGACCGGTGCATCCCTCTGATCCTGTACTGTCTAATCATCTTGACCAATGTTTATTTTTAGTTTTTGAAGTAATAAGGTATTTCCTAATAGCCAATGTGTCACTTTGTTTTGATGATATGTGCCTCAATAAAGAAGATGAAACATTTTTAAATATATGCATGGGATCTAATAAGTGGG
This sequence comes from Pinus albicaulis, assembly GCA_034641835.2. NCBI lineage: Eukaryota > Viridiplantae > Streptophyta > Pinopsida > Pinales > Pinaceae > Pinus > Pinus albicaulis. The sequence continues at coordinate 498,722,498 of CM076579.1, forward strand.
TGATCTTAAGATGCTCCCAATATGGTAGGTTATAAAAAATAGATTTACATTTCATCCCAATGGGAAATTTCTCAACATAGGTGTCAAGGATTTCTGGATCGTCGAACATAGGCTCCCCATTTGAATCGAACATTTATATGAACTCCTCCTTATCTCTCTCATATTTTATAATCCATTTAGCTGGTGTCATTATTGGAGGCCTTTGGGTTCTCTCTCATTTACCATTGAAAGCAGATGCTGATCTTCTGTAAGGGTGTTCTTCTAGGAGGAATACCTTGGAGAAGTCATACACTAGCCTTCGTAGGTCGTTGCACCATCTAGATTTCAGAGAAGGTAAAAAAAATTTACATCCAAAATATCCTTTTGTTACAAGACCTGCAAGATTATTGTATACAATATATATGCATGGCACATTAAAGAATATCATGAAGATCAAAACAATTACAACAAATTAAAGAATTAATATCTGAAAGAACATTGTTACGTATATAAACAAATCAATAAACATGTAATTTACCCAAGAAAAAACCTAAGACTGGATAATCATGTGTTGTGTAAGCACATATGCCATAAAACGTAAAACTCCTCATTGTTGCGATGGGTATTGATACATCATATACATTTATCCCATCCCATAATTCCTTCAATTCACCTACTAGTTGTTGTAAGTAGACATCCATATTCTTCACTTGTCTTCTACTAGGGACTATGAGAGCCAACATAAGATGTCCAGTCTTGATGGAAAATCATGGGGTAATATTGTTATTGATCACTACTACAGGCTAAATAGAATAGTTGGTGTTCTGGAGGGAATATGGGTTGACGCCATCCATGGCTATGTTGAGTCGTAGAATTCATACTTCACCCTTGAATTTTTTAGGCTAGGTATCCTCTATATGATTCATTTCTATTGAGTCTTTTGGGATTACTGTAACTCCCAACTCACTTATGTGTGAGGCATTCCATCCCTCCAACATAGCGAATTCTTTGCAACGAAAGGTCCTTTGAATCCTTGAGATTATAGGCATGTCCCTCAATATCTTAAAAGGAGGACCACATGATTTACCCTTCTTTTTTTATTTATCATACCTGTCATGCCCACATTTCGGACATATCTCTTTGTCTGCATATTCTCCTCTATATAGAATAAAATCATTTGGACATGCATGATATGATATGTAATCAACACCCAATATTTTCAATAATTTGTTTGCCTCTTCGCAGCTACCGAGCAAGACATTATCACTCAGAAGAACCTTATCTTTGAATAATTTTTAGTTGGTGATAATGGACAATATTAAATGTACATTAATGTTGATATAATTATTAACGTTCATAAAATTGAAAATTTATAATTTTCATTGTGTGATTATATTTCTCAAAATATAAGGGAGGAATTTATGGTAAGTTACCTCAACATTTTTGAGAAACATGCATTCTAAAAGCCAAAATTTTCTTTCAATTTGTATAGTAACATCGTTGTCCCCAAATGCATAGACTTTGAATGACCTCCAGATCTAAAGAGAGGGGTGGTGGAAGGAAATTTAAGGCTTTCGAAAAATTTATCAGCGATATGAGCATCATTCCCTAGCTGATCATTGTTCTGGAATGCATCTAACAAAATTGTCTGTATGGAATTTGTATCCATTAAGTAATCATTCATACCAACCTCTATTTTATTTCTTGCATTTCCACCATGTGAAGAACCACTATTGCCATAGTCATTCCTAATTGGTGAATCTGGACATAGTGGGAATTGAATAGGTGGTTGATTCAACCATTCTTGGTATCGTTCCTCTCCGATTTTTTGTCTTAATTCAATCTTCTCTCGGTTCGAAATTATCGTGGGGTGCAAAAAAATATGGTAGGTAGGTCGCTCATCATCACTAGAATCCTAATAATTTCAAAAAATATATTTGAACATGATTAGTACAAAATATATGATATCAATTAGTAAGAACATCGACAATGCATGATTAATTTGTTTGATGTTGAAATAATTACATTAGTATACCAAATAATTACTATTACCATCATATTCTCAGGATTAATGTGGCTAGAAGATGCAATGTTACAACTGGTAGGGGGAAGTGGTTGTCCATTTTCATCTACAAAATGCGCCTTGCGATATGCTACTCCCGATAAGAGCTTCTGATGTTTTGGAGATGTTTGAATATTTTGTGCATCTGAACTCAATTTTGAATCTACATGAACCTGCAAATTTGTATACATTATTTTTATTAAGCTGATTGACATGGATAAAAGAAATAAATTCAATTAGATAATGAAAATATAAATAAAATCTGAAGTAAATATTACATCTCGATATGGATAGGGATGACTCTACGATGGACTTTGAGAAATATTATGGAACAATCTGGATTTTGAAGAATTGTCCATTCGATATAATTATGATATTTTCTCCCTGTATTTGAGAAAAATCAACAATAAATTTTTGTGTACACACCTAAAAGTAATTCAGTGCTTTAAAAATGGACTTATTGTTATCAGTGCTAATGTAAAGATAACTACACCAGTGTGTTTTAGTTACTGCGCATTGATGCGATGTTATTAATTGATGCGCCAATGCTGAATACCCACAAATAAAAAAATGAAAATTTATATTTTTAAGTAAAAAAAAGTGGTAAATTAAAAAATGGGCGGAAATTATTTTTGAAAATCTAATTTCATAAAATAATTCTTTAAATAGTAAAAAATTTTCATTATTACATTATTTTTGCAAAAAATTTCAGGGAGAGATTTGCACGAGACATACCTGGAGCAAGAGAGCATGAGAGTACTGTAAAGCAACGAAATACTTTTGATGAGAACTATTTAGAAAATTAGAATTCCAAGCCTCTAGTGATTCAAACCCTGTAGCATAGAATTTCAAACCATGAGGTGATTAAATTTTATTGTTTTTTTTTTACATTTTCTGTAGTATTTTTTACGCAGTAAGTAAAAAATTTAAATTTACTGTTCATTTTAAGAAAAAAAAAATCCATTCTTACATTAAACCCTCGATTATTTTTGTTTCTTCCCTTGCTTCTCCCTCTTTCTGTGACTTCAGAATTAGGACTTTTCATTTTAGATTTACAGGGTTTATATATATATATATATATATATATATATATATATATATATATATATGCCTATGAAATATAACCCATGGGATGACTTGCGTAGTCGGATCCCAATCCATGTTGGCCCTTGCATGAATTTTTAGAAAACATAAATTTTTAAGTTGGTGCTCCCTGTGTAAATAGCGCATTGATGTGTTATTTTATCACAGCGCACCACGCACGCATTGTTTGATATATATATATATATATATATATATATATTTAATCCATGTGCTAGTGGTATTTCACTTGCGCCCAAACCGACTCCCACTTATTCTACACCTCTCAAGTGTAAATTGCACACCAGTGCGCTATTTCATTATAGTGCACCGTGCATGTACTGTTTGATAAAACCAGTTTTTTTATTTTGTGTTAATCGGCACACCGGTTAAAATATAACACACCGAGTCTCCTTGTTGACAGAGAGCACCGTATGGTGGTCCCCTGTTTTCTCGGTGCATTTATAAGAACATGTCGCACCACCCCCTCCATGACATCATATAATACAAAAACTAACACTAGAGGATTTTTATTAACTTCTGTGTGTTAATCGTTGCACCGGTTAACATATAATGCATTGATTCTCCTTGTTGATAGAGAGCATCGTATGATGTTTCTACTATTTTAGCGGTGCATTTATAACAACATGTCGCACCGATGTCAGTGTGTACTGCTTGAAAGGCACTCTGTTTTATTGATATTATTTTTTTACCTGAAATTTTTGGGATTTATTTATAAAATATATTAACGAATGGTATGGTACATGTTTCATATTGATAAAGAAATGGTTGACAAGAGATCAAGCAACAAAAATACTGATAGCACATTGAGAAAAGAAAAAAAGGCAATTTCTTTGTAAATTCTTTACAAAAATTATTATTTTTGAACTATATGTAAGTTTAACTAATATGTATTGTTTACTGTGTACCATGAAGAGCCAAAAAATGACAAAGCCCGATAAGACTATTTATCATCTAGGACCAGAAGAGCATAAAATATTGATGGAAAAATTGCAGAGGATGAATCAAGTGAATTAAAAAATACTATCGATCCAATATGAGTTTATTTTTTTAATTCTCATTAATAATACACTTAAAAATATTAGATAACATTTTTCAAACAATCCATTAATTCACATATGTTTAATGTTCCACAGGGACTCACAACTAAGAAAAGGAACGATGATCTAAGAAAAAAAAAAAAAAACATGCAAATGAAAATGAATTGTTCCTTAGCTCATCTGGAGTGGTGTTGTAGATTAACGAAAGGGGGAATTTTTTTTGCAAAACTTTGAGGGATCTAGTGGAACGAATGTATATATGTTCTTTCCACTTACAATACAAAAATCAATCCAATGATTCCAAGAAGCAAATTTTATCTAAACTACAAGATGAGTTTCTAGAGAATTTTTCGTTGAGACATGTTAGACTTTTAATAGAAAAATCATACAACAACAAAAAAGAAGGAATGAAAAATTAATATTCCTTTAAATGTTTTTCTAGAATTGTATTTATATATGACTAGAAATAAATGATTTATAAATATCACTTTTGTTATATTTACTTTTCATATATCAATATAAAAATTAAATAGTTTATTGTCATGTTACATTTTGAGGAAGATTATGAAAATCTCAAAGGATGAATGAGATGATATCAGAAATATGCAAGTAGGAATGTCCAAAAAGGTGTACAAGGATATGGTCAAAAAAATGGACATAATTTCATCGCACGAGGAGCTATCTCAACAACAATGCGCTTCAAATGTAATATTTAATCATTGAATTTTTTAACTAGGTACAATAATTAAACAATTTAGCATTAAATATTAATTTTCAAGTATTTTCTTGCAGAAAAGAAAAGAAAATGGAACCCATTCAGTACATAAAACAAGACAACAAGGAAGAAAGTAGTTGATATCTATGTTTGTGAGTAATTGTTACTTCCTTATAACAACTTAACTAGATTTCATTTTTGTATATTTTAAGTTGTTTTACAACAGCCATCATTGAATGTCTTCAAATAGGTGCTAACATACAAAGAAGAAAAATCAGACGAATTTATTAACATTGGGTTAAATATGGGTTGTTAGTATATGTTGGAATATCAGAAATTAATTGTGGAATTTGTAAGCATCTATCAATATTTTTTGCTTAGCTCCATCTATAACAAATAGAACAAAAACATCTTTTATATTAAATATATGAATTATTATGGGGTATAAAACTTGCAGGAAGCAAAGTATGGAACTGCGGCAACAAATGAAATGTTGAAATATGGCATAAAATTTGGTTTTGAAAGAATGTGTATAGTTCATGAGTCAATTCTTGCTATGGTACGTCATTTATTTTCGATTTACATTGATGTATATTATTTAATATTTAAATTTTCATTATTCTTATCAATGTATATACACTCATTACAGTTTATTTTTATGTTTGTAGATGGAAGGTGAAGAAGAAGAAAACAATAAAAAACGTGAAGTAAAAAACATTCTTCAAAATTAATCAAGTCATGGAAGTAGCTTGAGCCGTGACAACAATTCAGGCGAAGATTGATGATCAATCTGTTTGGATATCAAAGCAAGGCATTGTATTTTTTGAAATATTTGTCTGTGAAATCAGACATTTTTTTTAATGTAATGGACATATTGTCCCAATTAAAATAAAATATGTTTTAATTTGTTCTAGTGTGTTCTCCATTGTTGCTGTGAAATGTAACACCATTGATTAAATATATATATGATTAAATATTATAGTGAAGAGATGTGAAATATGATGATATGATATAACAAATTAATCCAAACATCACATTCAAATGCACTAATAAAAATTTAATTGATATGAATACTGTTATAAGATGTGTCGAATTTTGATGAATAATGAATTTTAAAAAGTCACAATAATTATCATATGATATAACAAAATAATACAAACATGACATTCAAATGCACTAATAAAAAATTAATTGATATGAATACTATTATAAGATATGTGTTGAATTTTGATAAATAACGAGTTGAAAGAAATCACAATAGTTGAACTGTCACGGGTCGATGTTTGTAAAAAATACAAAATGAACATAGGTGCCTGTTAGTTAATGTGCACCGGTGCGTTTGTGTGATACTGCGCATCGGTGCGTTTCAACCAATGGGAACTGCACAAATACCAATACCAATTAGAATGCTTGGCGCGTTTGTGTGATACTGCGCACCGGTGCATTTATGTGAGACTACTCACTAGTGCGTTGATCCAACCTATGGGCACCACACAAATACGAATACCAATTATAACACTCGGTGCATTTCTGTGACATTGTGCGCTAGTACGTTTGTATAATACTACGCACTGGTGCATTGATACGACCTATGGGCACCGCACAAATACCAATACCAATTAGAATGACTCGGTGCATTGTATCTCACTGACACACACCGGGAGGTTACTCTGTCCTAGTTCTTGGTAGGTTTACAGTATAGGTTCATTCACTATAAAATGCACCGGTGCATTTACATTTAATTAGCGCACTGATGAGAAAAACATCCATAACAACTTTCGACCACCCAATTTTTTTTAGTTGTGTTGAAATTCCATTAGGAGCTCTACCAAAAACTTTATTACCAAAAATTAATGTAGTAGAAAATGTTTTTTTGACAATTTTGGCCAATTTTATAACACTAAAAACCTTCGTTATAACCTCCACTAGAGGGTCTTTTCCTTGTAGTGTGTTGTCAACAAACTTCTGTTCTAGAGTGATTTTTCTATTAAGATGTTGTAAAATTTCAAACGCAGGTATGAATGGAGATTCCATTCCAAAAATTTTATTCTCAAAATAATACAACGAAATTTTTTTTCTTGGAATTTTCTGGAAGTAGAAAGGATATATCTATATATATATATATATATATATATATATATATATATATATATATATATATATATATATATGTATAACTCATAAATTTTCCATCCGGTTCCCCAATGCCCATATTGAGGAAATATGATTCCCTAATGCCCATATTGATTCCTCGTGGTTCCACGTCACTTCGAATAGTGTAAGTAAAAATTAAATGGTTTTCAAAAAACCTTGTTAACACTATAGTTCACAATTTTCTTCGACGACCCGCAAATTAAATGCTTTGAACGATGAATTTTGTTCAAATTATTGTTTGGTTTCCTTTTATCTATCACATAGTACACTTGTTGTTCCATGTTACGTCGAATGCCTGTAGGATGGTGAAAAAAATAAACTTTGGTATATGCCATCCTCTATCTGTTAAGTGGGTTGGTGAAGTCTTTACTTCCAAGGCTCCCATCTACCCAATTTTCTTTGCTTTATTGCAAATTGAAAATTGAACTCTTCTTGAATCGGCTTGGGGGAGCAGAAGCAGGGGCATAGCCAGCAGACATACAAAATTAGGAAGTCACATAGCTTGGAGATGATACATCCAAAAAAAGTAGCTAAGAACGTGGAGGTACCTGCATTATAGATTTTAGTTTTAAAAATCATTATTACTTCCAGAAAATGCCAGGAAATTATAGATTTTAGCTTGAAAATGTGAAGTTGGGTTACACTTTCTTCCCTTTTTTGAGAAAAAAATTCATTTTTTTCTGTTCTTCAACTTTATGCAAGACAAAACAATTTTTCTGTTTAGAATTTCATTTTGTGATAAAAATCAAAGTTGTCAGAAATTTTACTAGCTTTCTATTATTGGAATTTTTTTATATACATTTGATATGTCAACTTAGCATTTCTTTGAGTGTGTGTTTTTTAACAATCAAAGGATTCGTAAAAATTCATGTCAATACACGTTGGTGTATTCTTTGAAAACTTTGTGGTTTTGAGAAACAAATTGTGTTACAAAAATCTAGATAGAGTCTACTTTGGTTTCGTTATATTTACAAAACCAACTAATGCATATCATAATTACTAGAATTTTTTGAACTGATTCAATATGAAAAAACTGCATATTTTGAGTATGTTTCACGATGCAAGAAATTTCTCAACATATAAGTTATAAACTAAAAATTGAAAAACTACCCATTATAGACGACGGACCAATGTAATGCACCATAATTTTTTCAATTTTCCTTACAATGTATTTTCGAAGATACAAAATTTTGATTTCAATAAATCATAATGACCTTCAGAAATTGTTTGCGCCCATTTTATTACAAAATTAATTAAAATTAGTAAATATTTATGAAATTCCATAAAAGTTATATTTCCTGAAAGTAGATTCAATTCTGCAAATTCTTGTCTTGGTTCTGAAAGTTAATTCAGAAAGTTTCATGGAGTTTAATAAGTCCAAAGTTGAATAAATGTATTTAGTGCTTGGCTCTGCATAATTGCAGACGTGTTAATTCAACTGAACTTTTAAAAAGTGTTCGGCCGAATTGTTTTTTACGCCGACAGCCCGTCAATTCTAACGACACAAAAATTCGGCCGAATTTCTTACCAAAGTTCAAACGAAATTTTACTTGACTTTCTGTTGACCGGAAAATAACGAAGCCCCTCCAAAAAAACATTTCGCGGAAATATAAATTGACGTAAACACATTCATTATTTTCACATAATTTCACACATTTCTTCATTTGGTCTGATTTTGCAAAGTATTTTTTTGGGTTTAAGGACTTTTCGACATAACATTCAAAGCACATTTCTTGGAGGTATAAGGACTTTCTGGCATAACATTCAAAGGAAATTTCTTGGAGGTATGTGATACATTTTTTGGATGTTTTTTGGGATACATTTTTTGGATTTCTTTGGGCTTCATTTTTTTTAAGGTATTTTTTTTAAAAGGTTTTGGGCTTAATTTTCATTGTTTTTTCTTTAAGGTATTTTGTTTTTAGAAGTTTTGGGCTTAACTTTCATTGTTTTTTTTTAAGGTATTTTGTTTTTAGAATTTTTGGGCTTAATTTTCATTGTTTTTAGAGGTTTTGAACTTAATTTTCAAAGAACTTTTATTGGATATATATATATTTTTAGAGGTTTTTGGGCTTAATTTCAAAAATACATTTTTTGGACTTAATTTTGAAAGGACTCTTTTTAGGCTTAGTATTCAAAGGAAATTTTTTGGAGGTGTTTTTTAAAGTGATATTTTTTTAGAGGCTTTTTGGAAGTATTTTTTAAAGTGGCATTTTTTAAGAAGTTGGGCTTAATTTTCAATGGAAATTTTTTGGAGGTATTTTTTGAAGTGACATTTTTTTAGAGTACGTGTTTTGGGTTGAAGTAAATCTTTTATAATGATTTTTTAAAATGAGTTTTTGTCTAACTTTTTAAATGAATTTTTTTTGGAGGACCTAGAAGGAAATATTTTGAGCTTCATTTCATTTATATAACACATTTATTTCTTAGATTTTTTAAAGTAAGTGTTTTGGATTGAAGTATGTATTTTTTGCAAAATTTTTAAAATGAGTTTTTTTTTTAAATTAAACTTTTGTGATGTTTTTTTTTAATTGAGTTTTTGTCTAAATTTTTGAAGGAATTTTTTTGAACTTCATACTCTATTATCATGAGAAATTCAAGGAATTGCACGAGAAAATATGACGAACAAGAGAGCCCGAGGAACGTAGAGAAGAGGGGAGATAATATCACAAACCAAAGAGAGAAGCACTCTCAAATATTGAAAGGGAAAATCAACCTCAACTAGAAGTTGAAGCAGGTATGTAAATATAAATATTATGAATTTGATATTTAAAATTTTCCTAGTGTAAAATGTGAAGCTTAATTTTTATTTGATGAACCAATTTGAAGAATATTTTGCAATGTAAACATAGAGAGATATTCCTCAAAAAATTGATGATGAGATACAAAATTTTGAAAGAGAAAGTGAAAGAGATATTGAACCAATGATTGAAGATGGTGAAAATGTTGAAAGAAATTCAAGTGAAGGAATTGAATCACAAGGTATATATATATATATATATATCTATATATATATATATAAAGAATACATGTATGTATTATTAAAAATATATATATATATATATATATATATATATATATATATATATATATATATATATATATATATATATATATATGTTGAACACATGCATGTGTTATTGAAATTATACATATTTATTAATTTAGTTATTTATTGAATATATAAACTTATTATGTACTATTGATTCAAATATGTTCAGATGAAATCAATGTCGATGATGAGATGTTAGAAAATGTTGACACTCACACTTATGGAGATAAAAGAGCTGACTATGTTATATGATATCATGTTAAACACATTTTTGATACATACTTCATAAAGGAAAATGTGGTAGTTCAAGCCCAATTGTTGAAAGTTCTCCTATCATTAAGAAAATTAAAAGAAGCTATGACTTTATTGGGTATTCGAAAATCAACAAAAGATAAAAAAAAATGATGGAAACTGTGATACAAAATATAAATAGTGCTATAAATTCAATTAGAGTATCTAGACAGCAAAATGTTTCAGTTGTATGTAGAGCAATACATATGGTAGTGGTTTCATCAAGTACTAAAGAGAATCGCTTGGTAAAATATATGGCACGAGCATTAGGAACCTCAAAACATTTTTTTCACAAACATCGAAAAATTCGGTTGCAGATATATGTAAATGATGAATTCACTTGTTGGAGAGCTATTTGTAGGCAACCATACAAAGATATACATGGAGAAAATGTTAAAAAAAAATATACGAATATTGGAAGAAAAATTCATGTGTTTCGCCAAATGCAATGGATGTGATGCGAAGAAGAATAGCACAAAATCAGTATGAAAGACATGAAAAAAATTTCTTGGACACCACTCAGATAGAGTTGTTCAAAAAGTTTAAAGAAGAGAATCATGAAATTGATGTCTCAATCAGTGATTTTTTTCAACAAAAACCATGGTATGTAAAACCTATCACCGTATGAGACACTTGTTGTTGTTGTTGTTATCATGTGGAATTTCAAATATATTATGACACATTCCTTAATTTTGGTAGAAAATTTTGGAAAGATTCACCTCCTCCTTCCACTATCCGTGATTTCATATCTCAAATTATATGTGGAAGAGAAATCCATGAATTATTTTACCAAAAGAAACGTGTTGGTGGTAAAAAAATGCGATGATTGTGGAAATTTGACTAAATTTAAAAACAAATATCATACTGATATAAATGATCAATAATTTTCCAACATGAAAGTGAAATGAAAGAGATATGAATATATCAATAAATCGATTCAAGGTTCAAATAGTGATAAAAGAGTTGAATTACAAGAAGATTAAATTTTTGTGATAGATTTTTTCAGAAAGTTTGAGACAGAAATTTATAAGTACACCAATCATTACCATAGAGATTGATGGCAGGACTTTCAATTAAAAAAAATCCCATGAATTTTTTCCACCAGGGACCATTTTGTCAGTAATTGATTTTGCAGAAAACTACACATTTGTTCCACAAAAAGAAATTCAGCGTGAATACTATCATTCTGACCAAGTATCCATGCTCGTTCATATTCTATATAGACATGCTAAACAAAATGTTGATCATATAGAAAGCACCAATGAAAATCGCCATGTTATTAAAGAATATCACTTTTATATCAGTGACGAGCATACACATGATACATATTTTGTAGAAAAATATTTTTGAAAGATTTATGACTCCTTGAAAAGTCGTGAAATAAAATTCAATGAACATTGGATATGGTTAGATGGATGTGCAAGTCAATTCAAATCTTCACAATCATTCTTTTGGTTGTGTTGTCTTCATAAGAAAACTTGCATTAAAAATTGTTGGAATTTCTTTGAGACTGGCCATGGAAAAGGAGAACATGACGGTGTAGGGGCATGCATAAAACGAGCATTTCGAAGATATCAAATGGACCCCTCTGCAAACCGATTCCTGGATGCTAAAGAAGTTTTTCAATGGTGCATCGCTGCACTAATCGATGAGACTAATCCATCAAGGGAAGTGCGAAGGTACATTCAATTTAATTTTTATTAGATATCCAATTTTAAACAGTGTACATTTATCACAATGATTATATTTGATGGTATTTTGATATCATATTTACATTCTTCTTTGAATTTTCCATATAGGATTTTTTGGCATATTGGGGTCAAAGATGTAGATAGATGGATTGGAAATGACGTTGAAATAATAAAAGGAACCCAAAAATTGCATTCAATTAAAACAAAGTTTTCCACAAATGTGTTTGCATTAGATAAAAGAAAATATTCTTGTTTTTGTCATGTTTGCATAGACAACACAAAATCCAATGATGTTTGTGAAAACAAAATGTATGTAAAATATTGGAAACATATAGAGCTAAATACAAAGGGGAAAATGTCTGTTGCAATTTTTGAAGAAATGAAATTAGAGGAGACTACAATATCATCTGATGGTGATTGAGTTTCTGATCTTGTTAGAGAAGGCAACATCTGAATTGCTTTCAAATTATAGAGATCTAGAAGTAGATACTAAAATTATTTTAAAGTTAATTTTTCATGTTAATTATGATCTAAATTTAAATATATAAGTTTGTTTTATTGTGAAAGAGATGTTTTTGTTGTAATTGCACTTACTGTCAATGATGAAAATGTGAAGTATTATTTGATGTGTTACATTTAACGGAAGATGAAATTATTAGAAAACTAGAATGATCACGGGTTTCCATATGACAGAGGATATATTATCCTGAAAGGTTATTTTTCAGAAAAACTAATCAAAGTGGGGATTTTGTTTACTTTGAAGACTATGAAACTGATATCATAAGTTGTCAATATAGTCACTTGGTGTGTGAAACACACATAAAGTTGATAGAGTTTCAATCAAAGAAAAAAACAAAAATTAAGAAACGGAAAATGCCAAAATCTGATCATGAACGGATCATTGAAGATGGCATTCCATTTGAATTTTTTTTTTGAACTACCAAAAAAATTTCTTCTCTTTGGATTCATATTTTAGAACTTCCATAACTCAACTAAGAATTGAACTGCCTTGTTATGTTATCTGTGCAAGTGTTTTCACATGTACGTTGTTTTGGTACATGGACACTAGTATCAACTGAAAGTAGCTTTTATATGTGCATTGATGAAAAGTGTTGTATGTACTAGATATATATGTATGGTAGAATTTAATTAACTGAAAGTAGCTTTTATATTTGCATTGATGAAAAAATTTTCACCTAGATATATATTTTCTAGAATGAAATTAACTGAAAGTAGCTTTTCTATGTGCATTGATGAAAAATTTTGCACGTACTGGATATCTATTTTCTAGAATTCAATTAAATGAAAGTAACTTTTCTATGTGAATTGATGAAAAATGTTGCACGTATTGGATATATATATATGTTCTAGAATGTAATTAGCTGAAAGTAGCTTTTCTATGTGCATTGATGAAAAATGTTGCAAGTACTGGATATATATATTCTAGAATGAAATTAACTGAAAGTAGCTTTTCTATGTGAATTTATGAAAAATGTTACACGTACTGGATATATACATGTTCTAGAATGCAATTAACTAAAGGTTGCTTTTCTATGTGCATTGATGAAAAATGTTACACGTATTGTATATATATATGTTATAGAATACAATTAATTGAAAGTAGCTTTACTATGTGCGTTGATGAAAAATGTTTCACGTACTGGATATATATGTTCTAGAATGTTATTAATTGAAAGTAGCTTTTCTATTTGCATTGATGAAAAATGTTGCAAGTACTGGATATATATGTTCTATAATTCAATTAACTGAAAGCACCTTTTCTATGTGCATTGATGAAAAATGTTGCACATACTCGATATATATGTTCTAGAATGCAATTAACTGAAAGTAGCTTTTCTATTTGCATTGATAAAAAATGTTGCAAGTACTGGATAATATATATGTTCTAGAATGAAATTAAATGAAAGTAGTTTTTCTATGTGCATTGATGAAAAATGTTACATGTATTGGATATATATACATTATAGAATTCATTTTTAGAATTTTATGATTGTTTGGAAAACTTTTTGAGTACATTATAGAATTGATTTTTAGAATTTCATGTGGACCTTTTTTTGTTTGGAAAACGTCAACTTGAATTTTAAAAACAAAAAATTATATCATAATCACTTGCAAAATGTAGTTCAACCATCCAAAACATTAGTTTATATAAAAAAAAACATTATATCAAAATATTACTTCACATGCTAATTGTAGTTCAACTATTCAATAAAAACCAAACATTATATCATGCAATCACATGCCAAATGTAGTTTAACCATCCAAAACATGGGTTTTAAAAATAAAACATTATATCACAACACTACTTCACATGCCAAATGTAGTTCAACCATCCAAAACTTGAGTTTTAAAACCAAGACATTATATCACAACATTACTAAACATGCCAAATGTAGTTCAACTATCCAATTAAAACAAAACATTAAATATCACAATCACATGCCAAATGTATTTCAACCATCCAAAACTTGAGTTTTAAAAACAAAACAAATTATAACACAACATTACTTGTCATGCCAAATGTAGTTCAACCATCCAATAAAACAAAACATTACATTGCCAAATGTAGTTCAACTATCTAATAAAAACAAAATATGATGGTTTCATGGCAATCACATTCCAAATGTATTTCAACTATCCAAAACATGAGTTTTAAACAAAAATTGTAATACAACATTATTTTCACATGCCAAATGTATTTCAACCATCCAAAACTTGAGTTTTAAAAACAAAACAAATTATAACACAACATTACTTGTCATGCCAAATGTAGTTCAACCATCCAAAACTTGAATTTTAAAAACAAAACATTATAGATCACAAAATTACTTCACGTGTCAAACGTAGTTCAACTATCCAATAAAAATAAAACATTATATCACATTCACATGTACCAAATGTAGTTCACATAAAATATGTCCAAAATTTGTAGATCTCACAAGTAAGAAGTATGAAGTATCAAGTTATATATGATTGCATCTAGATAAGACTATATATAAAAAAGTAAATTTAAGACTAAATCTATTGAAAATATAATGTGGCATGTGAATGTGCATCATCCATCAAATACAGATGGATGTAGTGTCTCTCCTAGCAATGTCACGATCCTCGAGCTATCCTGCGAAGCATGGGGAACTTATACACAATGTGTACAAACATTAAAATTTAATGTTTTAAAATTGAGTGAGAATATATAGAACTTCATGTAAGAAAAAAAATGTCAAAAAAAATCATGCAATACCTCATGATATTCCCTCTCCATTTGTTGTTCGTCTACTAAAAATTCCCCCCAGTCGAACATATTCAACAGTAAACTGTACAACATACATGTGTATATATATATGTATATTAAAATTTTTCAAATGAAAATATATATAAACTTATTTTCAATAATATTAAAAAAAAAATTAGACAACTTGTTCAAATGGTTGAAATTGTGTGGATGTTCCTATCTCTATCATACACTCCATCGCTAGAGTCCATGGAGAAACGAAATCCTCTATAGGAGCCTAAAATTAAACAAATTTTAAAGTATAAAATAACTCAAGATCTAGATCTCAATTTATAATAAAACTTTTGAACTTCAATTTATAACTTGTAGCTTAAAAACATATATATTTAAATGAAAAATTGAATACTTGTGCTGGTGGACTTGGCACATCTCCTAAGATAGGCTCCAAAATAAAATCTCTAAAAACCTAAAATTCAAAAAATAAAATAACTCAGGATCTCTAGATCTCAATTTATAATAACAATTAAAATTCAATTTATAACGTATAACTTAAAAACATATATATTTAAGGGAAAAATTGAATACTTGTGCTGGTGGATTTGGCACATCTCGTAAGAGTGGCTCGGAAAGAAAATCTCAAAAATCCTAAAATTCAAAAAATTTAAAATAGCTCAAGATCTAGATATATCTCATTTTTTAATGAAAATTTTTGAGGTGGAATATATAACTTGAAAAAATATTTTAAAGTGAATTTTTTTTCATAATTGTGATGGTGGATTTGGCACATCTCCCAAGGAAGAAGAAGGTACCGCCATCCCAAAAATATCAGATAGAATCGGAATCTGTTAAAACATTTTATTATATATATACATTTACATGTGTGCACAATTATTAATTTTAAAAATATCTCATCATTTTCTGATTTATATAATAATAGATAAATAATTTCCCATCTGGTGTAGATCAGTCAGTGATGGGGTGCACTATTAAGGGACTCCGTTTGCAAGGTCACCGATTCGAAACCCGTGGGTGGGATGGGCGGAGGAAAAAATGGAAATATTAGGATTAGTCTAAACTACCAAAAATAATAATAATAATAATAGATAAAAAATAATTGTACATCATCATGTGTTCACTTAAAAAATGCTAACATTAGCCAACATATCTTGATGGTGAGAACCATCTTGATTGTATGATTGATGGTGAGACCCATCTTGATTGTATGATTGATGGTGAGACCCATCAAGCGTGAAAAATGAAAATGGTATTAGCATATAATGATACATTTTTGTTATATTAATGTATACAAATAAATGTATGTATATATGTATTTATTACAAATTGTACATGTGTTAAAATAATTGAACCCTAAACATTAACACATACCATTCCCATGCCCTCTTGCTCATGAACAATTAGCTCTTGCCAACCATTGCGAAAATTCATTGCATATGTTTTGAGATCTTCAACACTCATGTTGTTAATATCTTTGTCTGTCTAATACACAAAACTAGCATGTGCATTATCATGTTCTCTTTTTCGATTCAGACAAACATCAACTCCACCCAGTCCACTATGAACATTGTCAATGATGGCATCCCTTGCTTCTCGACTAATTTGAGAAGTGGCATCCATATCTGACTGCAAAGTTTTGACACAAAGAGGTCTACTAACCAATGGTGGCTTAGGGCGAGGCAACTCAACATCATGCCTAGTGCCCCTATGGTCACACAATCAACCTTTCCTAGGACCAAAAAATTCAAAGGTAAGGTCATTGTAACTGGGTTTCATTTGCAAAAATAATTATGCATAAAATAATTTTGTTAAATAAATCAAAACCTCTTTGTTCCATGGGAGTCTTCCATAGGCCGCAAGGTGTCTATAATATAAATAGTGAGCTATATGAGGTGCTTGAAATATTGCACGTTCAACATATTTCTTTTCAGCCTTTTGTTGAAATTAGACATAGACTTGGCCATTTCTGTTGTAACTCTTTGTTTAACAACCTCCCATGTATCGGGACCCATTACTCTTTCCTTTACTTTTCTCATCACTTCTACAAAAGTATCATTGGTTGGCCCAAGCTTTAGGTACACATCTACTAGTTCGCTTAAAGAGTATGTAACTATTTCTATAGTGTCCCTAAATTGCTTCATTTTAAAATAGGCAGTTTAAAGACTTTAAGGGTCAAGTGGACCCCAAAGAACATATTGATGGTGGATATATTTTATTAAATTAATAAAATAGAAACTAATGTGAAATTACTAGATTATGATTAGAGATCTAGAAACCAAATCCATGAGGATGGATAAGGTCGTAAGACTTTCCCAGACTTCCAGAAATCCTTCGAAGGAATAAATTGAGATAATAAAATTATATTTGGAGACAAATATCTAAATACCCCAATAAAGAGGAAATTGTTGGGAAGAGGTGGAATAAATATGGAAAGCAGAAAAGTTAGCTTTAAAAGTACCTTTGTGGAAGAAACAAAGGGAAAGCCTAGGCAAACAGGAATACATCATCCCGAATTAACTGGATGTGGTTAAGAGAAACATGCTGGGGAAAGAAAGCTTATATAAGCAGTTTCCGGATAGACAAGAGGTTGTCTATGGTTGGAAGGAAAGATCTTTGCTCAGGGGTAAGTTGTAGAGAAAGAGCTCTAATGTTGGGAGGAAACTAGTCAAACCTAAGTGGTATGCACATTTAAATTGAAATGGTTTTTGACTTAAATTTTAATGTTATGATGAATTCTTAAAATTAATAATATAGCCATGTTAATTATGAAAATTTTGAGGTTAAATCTGTGTTTGGAAATGGGAAGATTTATAGGTTACAGTTAGCTTTTATTGATATGTACATTTAATAGAAATCACTATAGAATGAATAGTAAAGTTTGTATAGCTGTATAGACATATCCTGCAAATATCAACTCTCAGAGTGTCTAAATCCCAATGACGGGTCTAGATCTAACATTGGGTATGTCACAGGAAACTGATAATTCTATATTTGAGTCGATTTAGTATTATGTTATCAAATTGTATAGCTTATTGAGAAAGACATTCTCAATTAGCATTTAAAATACAGATTTGGAATAAGTAGATACTTTATAAATAACTATATGTTGTACGGTATAGTTAATTATTTCTGTATTAACTAGAGGAAGATAAAACAGAACTTAATGTAGACATGTATATTCCTAAATTATATTATTAGGATAAAAGTAGAAACTGAAATTATCTGGGTAAAGAGAAAACATTGTGGTATTGGATACTGAATTAGAATATGAGCATAATTTATTTATACATGAATATTGAACAAACTCCTAGTATTTCTTTCAAATTTATATACTGGTATTTATGTATCAGAATGGTATGTGTGTGTGTGTGTGTGTGGACTAATTTGGTTTACCATATGAATCAACTAGAAGAACCATTGCGAACAATAGATTGAGAACATATTATTGCAAAAATAAGTATCGCTGAAAATCTCAATGGTTTGTTGATGGGTAAACACAATCAAATGGCATAACAGTTGTAAATACCAAATAATCAGTTAGAGAGAGTACTATAGTATGATTAGAACTGGAAACTATGAAATTATACATTTCTGTGAACTAAGTTCCCGAAAGAAAATAACAGTACTGAGTCATAAATTTATTCCGAATATTCTACGGAATTGGAAGACCAACCTGAAGGAAAAAAGGAATCTAATTAATTTCGGAGAAATCGTAGGGAAAAATATCCATTACGGGTATTAGGGTACGAAATTACCTGCAACAGGAAATAACATAGAAGTCAATTATAGCTGAAATTATAACTAGAGATTTAGGAACAAATAAAAGTGTAAAGAATGAAATGTATATTACCTTAGAGATGGTGTAAATAGGAGAAATATCTGTCACAGTAAAAGACAAAAGTTAAATACTATACAAATACGTCAAACAAGGCATTTTTAAAATAAATGAGGAAGCAGTAAAATATTTAGGCAAGGAAATCAAACTAAATGATAAAACCAGGACACGAGCAAGGGTAAACATTTATCTATACATTATAGAAAAGGTGGTAATAAGACGTAGACCTTTAGATACCTTTGTTGGAAGAGAGATATCTATGGTTCGGTTTTATCAATAGGAATATGATAAATTAAACCCTTCAGTAAGTCAAGACAATTTATGAACTTAAAAGAATCCCTGAAATCGAAACCCCAAGAATAGGGATAAATTCCGTAAATACATTTCAATGAATATTTACGCCATACCTTTCCTAGTTTCGAGTGTTGGATGGTGGAGAATGTCAGGGTGGAAAGCACGTCTTGGAACGTCCATCTGTGCTGTAAAATTAACACAGGTTAGAGGTTAATCTCTGAGACTAATTGTTAAAGTCGGCATAAAATTCAAAGAACTAATTTGAAATACCCTAAAACCAACCTCAATCTTAGAAAAAGGGAAAAATGAGAGTTGCTCCATCCTTATATAAATATCATAAGTTTACTTACCAAGTACAACAAATAACCGAACTCTAGTTAAAGGAATGAGAGTAAATTCTAGGAAATTGTAAAGTAGGATGAAGTATTCCACATGTTGAATCTTGTTCCGATAAATGGAGAAATTCTACCTTGTACCTAACAATAAAAGCAAGAAATTATACCTTGTACCTAAAAATAAATCAAACACTCCACCTGTAGGAAAATGACGAATGTTTCTCCTCTTGCAGGCAGGGGTGACCTTCTCGATCATGAGAAGTTACAAATCGTTGTTCGCAGAAGAGGCATTGCACTACCTGTAAGTTTTCTACCCTAGCGTAGAGGTTCATGGCACATCAATACGCGTGGAGTTGTCTGTCCTTGTTATGGTTCAAATGTGGAAGTAAAGATGAGCTGAATGAATAGAACTCGGTCGTAGAGAGACTGTTTCATGGTAATGACAGTGAAAATAGAAATGAACTAAAAATATAACATAAAATATAAATTTTATGATATGATAGAAACCAAATCGAAACTAGATATACATTGTACAAGTGGTGCTCATCGGATGTAGGATTGGGCAAGTCTGTGGATCTATGAAGATGTAATAGGTCATGTGACCAAGTACCATGAAATTTAATATAACCTCATCTCAAGACGTCCTAGGTAGAGGTATTCAGTAATCCGGATTTTTTATCCTAACAATGAGATTGATGGGTGAAAGGTAGTTAGGCTCCAAAGAGGAATCACCATTGATGACTGGCAGTTCATTTAATGGTAATAAATGTACCAGATATAATACGCAAATTTTCTTAAGGGATGGATGACAAATGATTTAATAAGGTGTCCATGTCAACCTGAGAATTTTTCATAGTGAGTTAGGGTTAGTTAGTATCCGAGACATTAACGAATATGAATACGGTAAATCGACTTAACCGAATTGGGAAAATGGAATCATACATTCCCCTACTTCAATATGTGTGGAGGCTTCATAAACAAACTTTAATGTAAAGATTCACTAAATTTTTTACCTAAATGTGAATGGAAGGAATCATTTCCTTCATTTTAAATTTAGCCGTAGTCGTAGTTATAAGAAGATATAAGTCTTAAAGGGTTAAGTAGCTAAATTACAAACATCAGATTCTATTTAGTAGTATACTATGATTTAATTCATAGGTAATAAAAGCGTAGGAGACTTACATGCCTAGATATTCATGGTCGACATCATATGAATGGTAATACCAAGGAAGAAAAACAAAGGAGACAACAACTATAGGTATAAATTCCACATAGTAAATCAAGACTTTACTAGTCTGGACCAATCAAGTTTGGAACGGGAAGTGAATAATCGTCGGTGAGTATTTACGTCATTGTAAATCGTGATACCTAAATCAATGTATCACTCGACCCTATGTAATTGTGTATAGTTGTAGTGTCAAGTTGGGGGTAATGTTAGATGCTAAAGAATGAGATTATTGAAAAACGGGAAAGTTAATAAATGCTGATAGGAAAATTATTGATCAGTACCATTAAAAAATAAAATAAATAAAAAGGAAAGTTCTTATTAAAAGAAGTATTGACCACTAGTTGTCGAAGTGTCCTCGTTGGCATGAAAAGTTATTGGATGAAATTCTTAACTCCGATGAGGGAATTATTAAGGATCACGTACTATTAGATCCCCTTCCAATGGAGTCATTACAAACCTTATATTAATATAGTTACTCTAAACTCAAATTTAAAGTTGTGAGGATGATAATGGTTCAAAATTATATCGTTGTTTGATAAATTTATACCTATATACATATTGGTAGGAATATAAAAGTGAGGACTGCGACCCGAAGAATAAGGCAAAGGGTTCAACAGTAAACAAAAATAATTATAACGTTATGAGGGTATTAAAACCTCGAAGAAGAACTGGGTATATAAGAACATCCTTAATTAAAGGCTTTTGGTTACATTAAAGTGTAGTTGTAAACGTTACAAACTTTTATATGCCATGTCAAGGGATAAAATGAAGGCATCATATTATACTCATTTGGATGGGAGAGTTACTAAGGTTAAATGATTAAGTCGAAGAAGGTTGACTTAATTCAATTACGTAGGTGGAAATGACATAGTTAAAAGGATACATATTAAAAATATGGAGTGGAAGATATTAATATAAATATTTTCCAAAATGGGTGGTTAGATATAATAATCGAGGATTAAATAATTATATATAACTACAACTATTGGAAAGAAGAGAAAATAAATGTAAAATGGTAAAAGTTTCATAGACACATTATTTCCATAAATGGAAAAAGGTAAGGAACGTTAGAATACCATATCTAGATTAATTATGGTGAGGGATCATGTCTTAAAATAACGTTGTAACTAAATGATGAATATTCTCTTATCAGTATATAAATATAGTGAAGTAAATAAAGTTTCGAGTGACAGAAAGGTGTCGGGTTGTGACGAATTATAGTAATAAGTAAATATGTTACTCTAAAAAAAAAAAAATTGGCGAAATGAGGGGTGTTACAAATGGTATCAGAGCCTATGTTAAAACACTGGAAAAAGTGTGTGCTCACACTAGAAAATTTCTGTTGCTGTAGATGTTGTTAAATTTAATTTTCATAAATGATTAGATTTATGAATAATGACACAGGGTTGAAACACATAGTTGCGAACCATAAGAAAAGGGGATTAGATGTATGTGGATTTGGGTGTGGAGGAAACCCAATAGATCCAAATACTCCATTGATGGTTATAATGCATCGAATGTAAAGAGAAAAAGGAACAATAAATTTCTAGGAAGAATTCTAAGGAATTTGATGCCTCTGGATCGCAGTCTATCAAGAATAAGGAAATTTGGAGGAATTTTGAAAATTTTTAATTAGACCTTCCTTCTATTATGGGAAAGGAGGATTACACCAAAGTCGGTTTCGAAAGAAGGTATACAATTTTAAAAATGTGAAAGGATGAAAACAAGTGATAATGGTTCACTTATTATACCTACCTACTATTTATAAGGAGATTGATGAGGTCTACTGCAATCTGTAAAATCAGTAAAACTCAAAGCTAATAATTGTAGAATACAGTAACTATGATTAACAAGAAAAATACTGATGAGAGGTGTGGAGTGAAAGAGCCAAAATCTGATAATGAAACCCTCTCAAAGTTCCAAAAATGGAATAATGAAACATATATCGTGGATAAAAAAGTTGCTCAAGAAAGTTATACTTAACTGCACATTTTAGATATTCTATTAGTAAGAATATGAACTCTGTGGTAGGATAAAAGAGGATAGAGAAAATTGAAAAGAAACTTATAGATACGCAGGATAAACAACATGTTTTTTTCTAGTTGATGAACCTAGATGTAGTTTGGAAAAAGACAGGAAGATTCCAGCAAGCTGGAATTTTGGTACAGGGTTGGCATATCCTATTTCCTAAGGTTGCAGAAAGGTAACAGAGTATAAAGAACTTTAGTTAGAGTTAAAAGTTTCCATTATCGATTTCTATGTGGTAGAAATATGAATAAATTAGGTAGGATAACAATAAGGACTACCAAATTTTTGGAAGAAATCACTACAATGCATTTGTAGTGATGGGAAAACCAGTGATATTACAAAAGCCAACTAGAAAAGTGCTAAAGATGATATGATATGGAATGAAGATAGCAAGCTGAAATATAAACTGGTAGGAAAATTTCCAGTCAATATTAACAGTAAGGATATAGTTTTGGATGAAATTCCAGATAGATTACAAAAATAGGGAAGTTATTAATTATTAAATGAAGATTAAACCACGTGTTATATCAAAATTGGTGAGGGTTAAAACTGAAGCAATAAAAAGTACTTCATAGAAGCTATGTAATACCAATTAGATCCCTGTTGGGAGTACCGGTCATGTTGTTCAAAAGGAAATATGGAACCTCCAAAGTAAGTAGATACTTATAAAAAAAAACTAAAAAAAAACAAGATACAATTTTTTTTTTATGAAATTGGAATTCTACAAGATTTGATTGGTCTTGTTTTATCCGTCAAGTAAACCATAACATAACAAAAAATGTGGAATTGTTTCCAATTCTGTCAAATTCGAGAGGAGCAATACTGGATGGAGGAAAAGCTCAA
This sequence comes from Pinus albicaulis, assembly GCA_034641835.2. NCBI lineage: Eukaryota > Viridiplantae > Streptophyta > Pinopsida > Pinales > Pinaceae > Pinus > Pinus albicaulis. The sequence goes on from CM076579.1 coordinate 498,746,411, forward strand.
GAGAGCATGAATTGAGTTACAATCGTGATATTTCTCTTTTTAAATGCAACTTATAAAAAAAAAAACTGTCTACAACCACAAGGACAGAAAAATGCATAGACCAGAAAATGGTCAATATAACTCGAACAGTTAAAATACTTCACCTAATCCTATTTAATATTTGAACGGAATGTGATATTAACGATTGTATAGAAGTAGTAGAGGTTATAACATGTGATTCGAAAAAAAATAGATATAAGCAGAATTATATAAAGTTAGTATTAAGGTTTCTGCTAAAATGTATGCTTAAGGGAAAAGTGAGAAGGGGTTTTGATTCAGAAACACTAAAATTGAAGCATAAATTCTTCACAAATAAGGAAAAGGTTAAGCAAACTAGGTGTTTGCATTTCCTTAATAAGTTTGAAAGAAACTGAAAAAGATGATGGGATGTTTTAAAAAGAGGAATGTCCCTAAAACTGTGAGTAATATTCAAGTAATAAAAAGTTTTGGCTATGAATAAGTGAGACAGGTAGAATGAATGCAACAGTAAAGTAGGAAAATACCTTCGAGTAAAACTGCAAAATACCAAAATATTAAAAGATCTTTCCAATCGGAAAGAACTGATAATGGAAAAAATAGAGAGTACATTAATAATGTTACCTCAATACGGCATAAATGGTAGAAAACTACCATAAGATATCCTTAATTCAGACATACTGATGACTCAATTTAAATTCAAGATTTAAAAATACGACATGTTTGATCTGATAGGAGGAAAGAGTAAGGAAAAACCCTTTGTAAAATTTATCTAAGAGACAATGAAACCTAGTTATCAGAAAAAAGTATGGATCCTATGCATATTTTAGAATAGAAATAGGAATTTGATTGAATAAAGAAATTAAAAAGGGTTGGCTTAGAGACGGGGTGACGGTCAAAGTGTGAAAGACCGAAACTGTAAACAGATATACTTGATGAGGAAACAAAAATCAAGTGGAAATTGAGAATTGAGTTATAGACCTTATTATTGAGCATGGTGATTACCATCTGAAATGAATGATAAAATAAATCAAATAGAAGGCACATGAAGTACATGCGTGAACTGGGAAAAGGTAAGCAGAACCTCTGCATATGATAAAGTTGGTTTTCTAATTTCCTAAAATTATAATGAAAAAGTATTTGTTCTTTTTAAGTAAAATGTGTAACAAGAATTGTACACTCTGATCAAAAGGAGTCAATGGTGAAAAGTCGTGCAGAAAAATCACCAGAAGAAGTCAAATTAGACCATGTTGTGTGAGAGGGAATTCTCGCTGGAAAACATGGAATGATAAGTAGTTGTGCTAAAGTTGCACTATACTACTATGAACCTTGTGGGGTTTTGATAGCAAGTGAATTTATAGAAATTATTAAAGTTCAAAATTTTGTTGTGATTATCAATATATGTATATGATACTACTCGTATGAATTGGTATGAATTGTGGATAGAAAGATACCGAAATAAAATATTCTTTCAGATAGACTTCTAGAAAGGAAGTAGGAAGAAAATCAAACCCCAGAGTGTATCAGTAAGTAGTGTGGTAGCAGAGGAAGGTGCTGGTACTTTGAAGAAACTAATGGGAGCCAGGAGCAAGGATGAAGGAGGAATCTTCATCCGGAGTTGAGCAATCAACATCAAAGTAGTAACACCGAGGATGGTGTTCAGTTTTAGGGGGGGAATATGTAATGTCCCTAAATTGATGCTTTTTAAAATAGGTAGTTTAAAGGCCTTAATGGTCAAAGTGGACCCCAAAGAAAATATTGATGGTGGATATATTTTATTAAATTAATAAAATAGAAATTAATTTTTAATTAATAGATTATGATTAGAGATATGGAAACCAAATCCATGAGGATGGATAAGGTTGTAAGACTTTCCCAGACTTCCAGAAATCCTTCAAAAGAATAAAGTAAGATACTAAAATTAGATTTGCAGATAAATATCTAAATACCCCAATAAAGAGGAAATTATTGGGAAGAGGTGGAATAAAGATGGAAAGAAGAAAAGCTAGCTTTAAAAGTACCTTTGTGGAAGAAACAAAGGGAAAGCCTAGGAAAACCTCAATACAACATCTTGAATTAACTAAATTCAGTTAAGGGAAACATGCTGGGGAAAAAATCTTATATAAGGAGTTTTCAGATATACAAGAGGTTGTCTATGACTGGAGGAAAATATCTCTGCTCGGGGGTGAGCTATGGAGAAAGAGCTCTAAGGTTGGGAGGCAACTAGTCAAACCTAAGTGGTATGCATATTTAATTCGAAATGGTCTTTGACTTAAATTTTAATGTTATGATGAATTCTTAAAAGTGATAATATAGCCATGTTAATTATGAAAATTCTGAGGATAAATCTGTGTTTGGAAATGGGAAGATTTATAGGTTACAATTAGCTTTTAATGATATGTACATTTAACGGAAATCACTATAGAATGAATATTAAATTCTGTATAGATGTACAAACATATTATGCAGAGTACTAACTCTTAGAGTGTCTAAATCCCAATGACGAGTCTAGATCTGAGGTTAGGTACCTCACATGAAACTGATAATTCTATATTTGAGATGATTTAGTATTCTGTTATCAAATTGTATAGCTTATCGAGAAATATATTATCAATTAGAATTTAAAATACAGATTTGGAATAAGTAGATACTTTACAAATAACTGTATGCTTTACTGTATAGTTAAATATTTCTGTATTAACTAAAGGAAGATAAAATAGAACTTAATGTAGACATGTATATTCATGAATTATATTATTATTCTAAAAGTAGAAACTAAAGTATCTGGGTAAAGAGAAAACATTCTTTACTGAATTAAAATATGAGCAGAAGTTATTTATACATGAATATTGAACAAATTCCTAGTATTGCTTTCAAATTTATATACTGGTATTTATGTATCAGAATGGAAATATGGAATTGTAGTATGTAACAAGACAGAACAATGTGCATAAGGAAATATGTTTCGACAAGAAATCTAGATCACTACGTATATGGTTATAATTATATAACTATAGTAAGGGCAAGCACACATGTTATCATAAAAAGAATTATTAACATAATTATTGAAGACATGTGTCAAAATGCATAAATAAAAACAACATGCATATATATATATATATATATATATATATATATATATATATATATATATATATATATACTGATCTAGTTTACCATACGAATAAACTAGAAGAACCATTGCGAACAATAGATTGAGAACATATTACTGCAAAAATAAGTATAGCTGAAAATATCAATGGTTTGTTGACGAGTAAACATAGTCAAATGGCATAACAGTTGTAAATAAAAAATAAGCAGTTAGAGACAGTACTCTAGTATAATTAGAACTGCAAATTATGAAATTATAAATTTCTGGGAACTAAGCCCCTGAAAGAAAATAGCAGTACTGAGTCATAAATTTATTCTGAATCTTCTATGGAATTGGAAGACCAACCTAAAGAAAAAAAAGGAAACTAATTAATGTCCGAGAAATCGTAAGGAAAAATATCCATTACGGGTATTAGGGTACGAAATTACCTACAACAGGAAATAAAATAGAAGTCAATTATATCTGAAAATATAACTAGAGATTTAGGAACAAATAAAAAGGTAAAGAATGAAATGTACATTATCTTAGAGATGGTGTAAATAGGAGAAAGATCTGTCACAGTAAAAGACAAAAGTTAAATATTTTACAAATACGTTGAACAAGGCATTTTTAAAAGAAATGAGGAAGCAGTAAAATATTTAGGCAAGGAAATAAAACTAAATGCTAAAACTAGGACATGAGCAAGGGTAAACGTTTATCTGTACATTATAGAAAAGGTGGTAATAAGACGCAGACCTTTAGATACCTCTGTTGGAAGAGAGATATCTATGGTCTGGTGTTATCAATAGAAATATGATAAAAATAAACCCTTGAGTAAGTCGAGACAATTTATGAACTTAAAATAATCCTTGAAATTGAAACCCTAAGAATAGGGATAAATGCCATATATACATTTCAACGAATATTTACGCCATACGTTTCCTAGTTTCAATTGTTTGGCGGTGGAGAATTCCTGGGCAGAAAACACGTCCTAGAACGTCCATATGCATTGTAAAAGAAACCCAGGTTAGAGGTTAATCTCTGAGATGTAATGTTAAAGTCGGCATAAAATGCCAAGAACGAAGTTCAAATACCTTGAAACCAACCTCAATCTCAGAAAAAGGGAAAAATGAGAGTAGCTCCATCCTTATATAAATATCATAAGTTTACTTACCAAGTACAGCAAATAAATAGACTCGATTAAAGGAATGAGAGTAAATTCCATGAAATCATAAAGTATGATGAAGTATTCCGCACGTTCAATCTCATTCCAGAAAATGGAGAAATTCTACCCTGTACCTAACAATAAAAGCAAGAAAAAGAAGATTTAAGAGGCCAAATTAAATTAAGAGATATAGTTGAACAATAACCTCATAAATCGAACACTCCACCTGTAGGAAAATGATGAATGTTTCTCTGCTTGTAGGCAGAGGTGACCTTCTTGGTCATGAGAAGTTATAAATCACTATTCGCAGCAGAGGCATTGCATTACCTGTAAGTTTTCTACCCCAACATAGAGGTTGATGGCATATCAATACGCGTGGAGCTGTCTGTCCTCGTTACGGTTCAAATGTGGAAGTAAATATGAGCAACATGAACAGAAATTGGTCACAGAGATACCGTTTCATGGTAACGACAGTGAAAAGAGAAATTAACAAAAAATTTAACAGAAAATATAAATTTTATGATATGATAGAAACCAAATCGAAAGTTGATCTACACTGTACACATGGTGCACATCGGATGCAGGATTGGGCGAGTTCACTGATTGACGAAGATGTACCAGGTGATGTGACCAAGTACCGTGAAATTTAATATAACCTCATCTCAAGACGTCTTGGGTAGAGGTATGTAGTAATCTCGATTTTCGATCCTGAGATTTATGGGTGAAAGGTAGCTGGCCTCAAAAGAGGAATCACCATTGATGACTAGCGACTCATTTAATGGTAATAAATGTACCAAATTCAACACGTAAATTTTTTTAAGGGATGGGACTACAAATGATTTAATAAGGTGTCCACGTCAACCTAATAATTTTTCATAGTGGAGTTAGGGTTAGTCGGTATCCGAGACATTAATGAATATGAATACAGTAAAGTGACCTAACTAGATTGGGAAAATGGAATCATACATTCCCCTACTTCAATACATGTGAAGGCTTCATAAAAAGCTTTAATGTAAAGATTCACTAAATTTTTTACCTCAATGTGAACGTAAGGAATCATTTCCTTCCTTTTAACTTTAACCATAGTCGTATTTATAATAAGATATAAGTCTTAAAGGGTTAAGTAGCCGAATTACAAATGTCAAATTTTATTTAGAAGTATACCATGATTTAATTCATAGGTAATAAAATTGTAGGAGAATTACAAGCCTAGATATTCATGGTTGACGTCATATGAATGGTAATACCAAGGAACAAAAACAAAGGAGACAACAACTATAGGGATAAATTCCACATAGTAAATCAAGAATTTACTAGTTTAGACCAATTAAGTTTGTAATGGAAAGTGACTAATCATTGGTGAGTATTTATGTCATTGTAAATCATGATACCATAAATCAAAGTATCACTCGACCCTATGCAATTATGTATAGTTGTAGTGTCAAGTTGGGGGTAATGTTAGATGCTAAATAATGAGACTATCGAAAAATGGGAAATTTAATAAATGCTGACAAGAAAGTTATTGATGAGTACCATTAAATAAATAGAACTTCTTATTAAAAGTGACATTGACCACTAGTTGTGGAAGTGTCCTTGTTGGCATCAAAATTTATTGGATGAAATTCTTAACTTCGATGAGGGAATTACTAAGGATCATGTACTATTAGATCCCCTTCCAATGGAGTCATTACAAACCTTATATTAAGATAGTTACTCTAAACTCGAATTTAAAGTTGTGAGGATGATAATGGTTCAAAAGTATCTCATTGTTTGATAAATTTATACCTATATACATATTGGTAGGAATATAAAAGTGAGGACCAGGACCCAAAGAATAAGGCAATGGGTTCAACAGTAAATGAAAGTAATTATACAGTTATGAGGGTATTTAAACCTGGAAGAAGAACTGGGTATAGAAGGACATCCTTAATTAAAGGCTTTGGGTTACATTAAAGTGTAGTTGTAAACATTACAAACTTTTATATGCCACGTGAAGAGATAAAATGAAGGCATCATATTATACTCATTTGGAAGGGAGAGTTACTAAGGTTAAATGATTAAGTCATATAAGGTTGACTTAATTCAATTACGTAGGTGGAAATGACATAGTTAAAAGGATAAATATTAAAAATATGGAGTGGAAGATATTAATATAAATATTTTCCAAAATGGGTAGTTGGATATAATAATCCAGGATTAAATAATTCTATATAACTACAATGATTGGAAAGAGGAGAAAATAAATGTAAAATGGTAAGAGTTTCATAGAAACCTTATTTCCATAAATGGAAAAAGGTAAGCAATGCTAGAATACCAGATCTAGATTAATTATGGTGAGGGGTCATACCTTAAAATACCGTTGTAACTGAAGGATGAATATAGTCTCATCAGTATATAAACATAAGGAAGTAAACAAAGTTTCGAGCGACAAAAAGCCATCGGGCTATGACGAATTATAGTAATAAGTAAATATATTAATTTAAAAAAATAAAAAAAAATTGGCGAAATGAGAGGTGTTACAATTTCCAAGCTTTGTTGACTCTCAGTAGGGAGAGTCAAAGCCATGAGAACTCTCTTCAATTTTTCATGAAGATGTTGACACCTTTGTAAGGTACATTGCTGCATATTTGTTTCCCAATGTATATCAAAAATATCAGACGGATAAGTCGTGGTGGTGTACAACCTTCTTCTTGAATGACATCTTCTTCCCTATGTTTTTTTTTAGCAACATTTGGAGCATCATTTTCAGCCTCTGCATCAACATATAAAATTTTGTATATTAAAAAAATACATGTAAACAGATTTGTACAAATTGAATGAAAATAATATTCAAATTGATGGCCACCTCGATATGGTTGGCCAGCATCTTGCCCACCCTGAGACTGTTGAGAACTAGAACGACCACTGATTGGTTGAGAACCAACATGACCATCCATTGATTGGCATCTGGGAGAATACATATCACCACCTTTACGCAATCTACCAACACTTATTGATGGCCATCCAAGGGAATGTGAACCACCACCAACCTCACAAGATGAGAGAGAATCTTTATAAAAAAAATATGAATTTATAATCAATTGAAAAATACATTCATACATATAAATACACGTACATATTCATTGATTAATTTGCATGAACCATACCACAACTGTGTGAACCATGGGCATATCCATTGATGGAGTAGACACCCTTGTCCTCCTACCTCCTAAAAAATAAAAAATGAAAATTATTAACAACTAATTTAACTCACAAAATTGAAAAAAAAATCAATTCCATTGTACACACATGTATGTATATGTATGGAGATTTAAGATTATATTTAAATACCATGAACATCCCTCGATCCCTGGTCCCCCTCTCTCATAGAGATATGGGATTATGTTGATCTTCATCGTTCATTATCCATGATATATATATATATATATATATATCTACAGTGGACATTTACAATTATTTTTTTGAATTACAATTTAAAATAAATTCAAAATAAATTTCAAAAAATTAATGTAATTTAGTGTACACAAATTATGTAAAACACAACTTTCAAAGCACTAATTGATGTGTGAAACTCAATTTAAGAATTTTTTTTATAAAAATGTTAAGTTCACCATATTACGCTTTGCATGGGGGGAGCACCCTTGGTATATAATTGAAAACATGGTGGGAGCACACTTGGTATAAAATCGAAAAAAACACATGGTCATTAAAAAAGAAGTGTGAAACTCCATTTAAACAATTTTTTTTTGAAATCCTCACATTTTGATTTTATAAAAATGAAGTTCACCACTTGTTGCAAATGTGAATTTCACCAAGTTGCACTTTACATGGTTTGGTGGGAGCAGACTTGGTATATAATTGGAAAAAACACATGGTTATTAAAAAAGACACATTTATAAGTACAAAACACACACATATCCAAGATATGTTAAAATTTGCATCAATAAATTTTGAAGGAGAGCATCTCAACACTAATTTATCTTTGAGAGATGATTCTTGAATTTTTGAAGAAGAGAGTTTCAAAACTAATTCATATTTGAGAGATGAATCTTGCATTCCCATGGCCTTGTATAATTATAATTCATCTATTAATTCATCTTTCATAGATGAATCTTGAATTGGCATTGCCCCATGCAATAGATCAACATACATCTTATAAACATTTGTACAATGTCTTATACTAAAAATTTGAAATTGGCTAACAATATTGTTTGCTTTTCCATGCAGTTGTTTTAGCCTCTCCTTCTTAACTTGGTACGTTCCTTTCATCTGGTTTCACACAAGTTTGGAATTGGTGAAAACTACAATTCCATTTGATCCATACTCCCTAGTTGATCCCAAGCCTTCTTTCATTCCAATATAATATGCCTCCTTGTTTGTTGTTCTTCCTGGTATATTCATTTTCCTTTGGACGACCTTAATAGTCATAATATTGGAAAGCACATATGTAATCACTACTTTTACTGGATTAGGATAGCCAGAAACATCTATGCATAATGTCCAATTTTCAACCATATTTAGTGGGTTTTTTTATCCCTGAAAAAAATAAATTCAATCAAATATATTAAATTAACATTTATTGCAAATACATGGGAGAAATGACGCATGTGCATGAGATAAATGACATGTGCATGGTTTATCTTAAATTCTGAATTAAATTTTATGGTAGAATTCACATCTAGAAATGAGATGCATTAAATATTGCATTGCCTACAGTTTAAGGGAGATTTATGACACATATACATAATCCATGCATGGTTTTCCTTAAAGTTTGGCATACAATTTATGGCATAAATCACATCTATAAATGACATGCCTTAAGAAAGGATGAGATCTAGAGGCTGCCTGGCCCTTTACATGCCTTAAGAAAGGATGAGATGCAAAGGCTACCTGGCTCTTTACACACTCCTTCAGAACTCGTAGAAGTTAAAAATCAACAAAAAAAATAAAATCCTATGGAATTTCAGCCACTTTAGGTTTAATTTTTAGGCCTTAAGGTTTTCCTTGAATTAATGGGGGAAAGCCTTGAGTTTGGGGGATCCTATCATATGGAAGTTTAGCTACTTTAGGTTCAGTTTTTATGCCTTACATTTTTCCTTGAATTAAAAGGAGGAAGCATTGAGTTTGGGGGATCCTATCCTATGGAAGTTAAGCTACTTTAGGTTCACTTTTTAGGCCTTAAAGTTTGCCTTGAATTAATGGGAGAAAGCCTTGAGAAATGACACATGCTTTAAAGTTAATGGGAGAAAGCCTTGAGAGATGACACATTCTTTAAAGTTTGCCTTAATATTTTATGGGAGAAATGACATGTATGGGAGAAATGACACATGTACAAAGTTTGCCTTAAAGTGGTAGTGGCTTATGGATATTAAAATGAATAAATTCTATTTAGATTTGTTCCAAAGATTGACTGTAGGGGCATTTACTGGATATGTCACCTTTAAGAAAATATGAGATCTAGAGGCTACCTGGCCCTTTACAGATTCTTCCTTTCGAACTTGTTGAAGTTAACACTCAACAAACAGACTAAAATCCTATGGAAGTTCAGTCACTTTAGGTTTATTTTTTAGGCCTTAAATTTTTCCTTTAATTAATGGAAGAAAGCCTTGAGTTTGGGGGATCCTATCCTATGGAAGTTCAACTACTTTAGGTTCAGTTTTTAGCCCTTAAATTTTTCCTTGAATTAATGGGAGAAAGCCTTGAGAAATGACACATGCTTTAAAGTTAATGGTAGAAATCCAATGACACATGCTTTAAAAACTTTTCCCAGGAGTTTATGGGAGAAATGACACATGTACACGGTTTGCCTTAAAGTGGTAGTGGTTTATGGATATTAAAATGAAGAACTTCTATTTAGATTTGTTCTAGAGATTGACTGTATGGGAATTTATTGGATATGTCACCTTTCAGAAAATATGAGATATAGACGCTACCTGGCCCTTTACAGACTTTTCCTTTAGAAGTTGTAGAATTTAACACTCAATAGACAGACTAAAATCCTATGGAAGTTCAAACAAACTAAAATCCTACGGATGTTCAACCACTTTAGGTTCAATTTTTAGGCCTTAAAATTTGCCTTGAATTAATAGTAGAAAGCCTTGATTTTGAGGGATCCTATCCTATGGAAGTTTAGCTACTTTAGGTTTAGTTTTTAGCTCTTAAAGTTTTCCTTGAATTAATGGGAGAAAGCCTTGATAAATGACACATCCTTTAAATTTAATGGGAGAAAGCCAATGAAACATGCTTTAAAAAAATTACCTAAGAGTTTATGGGAGAAATGACACATGTATGGGAGAAATAACGTGTACACATTTTTCCTTAAAGTGGTTGTGGTTTATGGATATTAAAATGAAGAACTATTTAGATATGTTCCAGAGATTGACTGTAGGGGCATTTACTGGATATGTCACCTTTCATAAAATATGAGATCCAAAGGCTACCTGGCCCTTTACAAAATCTGCCTTTAGAACTTGTAGAAGTTAACACTCAACAAACAAACTAAAATCATATGGAAGTTCAAAATCCTATGGAAGTTCAGCCACTTTAAGGTTTTAGGCCTTGAATTTATGGGAAAAAGCCTTTAGTTTGTCAGAAAAATGGCATGTCCATGGTTTTCCTTAATTTTAAGGGAGAAATCAGATACAGAAATGACATGCCTTAAATTTTTCCTTGCCTAGAGTCTAAGATATAAATGACATGTACATAGTTTGCCTTAAAGTTTGCATTATAGTATATGGGAGAAATGACATTGTATTATAGTTTTTTGGAGAAATGGCATAGAAATGACATAGAAATGACATAGAAATGACATATGTCAGAGGTCACACCTTTATGAGTTTGTGGGAGAAATGATATGTACAGGTTTTTCCTTAGAATTTAGTTTTCCTTAGAATTTAGTTTTCCTATGGGAGAAATCACATCTAGAAACCTTTATTTTGACATCTATAAATAGGCTAAGAACATTAAGAAAAAAATTTCAACTTACAAATTAGTTATGTCCTTAATAAAAAGAATGATTTAGCGCTTATCAAATTGTTTAATAATTTATAATAATGTCTTTTTGGGCTTGTACTATCATTCATCCTTGATATGTACAAGAATTTTACAACTTCAACATCAACCTACACTATCATCATATCACTGTAGCCATGTCAATCTAGATTATTTATATCCATTAAGTCATAAAACACTCCACTTTTAACATTTTACAAGAATAAAGCAACATTGAAGGTGTAAATTTAGGTACATTAGTAAAATAAAACTATGTAGCCATGTCAATCTAGATTATTTATATCCATTACATCATAAAACACTCCACTTTTAACATTTTAAAACAATAAAGCAACATGGAAGGTGTAAATTTAGGTACATTAATAAAATACAACCATGTAAATCTAGATTATTAAGATCCATTACATCATAAAACACTCCACTTTTAACATTTTACATTTTACTCCACTTGAGTTTGGGGGATCCTATCCTATGCAAGTTCGACTACTTTCAATAATTAGGCCTTAGAGTTTGCCTTGAATTAATGGGAGAAAGCCTTGAGAAATGGAACATGATTTAAAGTTAATGGGAAAAATCCAATCACACATGCTTTAAAGTTTTCCTTGAGATTTTATGGTAGAAATGACACATGTACATGATTTTCCTTAAAGTGGCTGTGGTTAGTGGATATTAAAATGAAGAACTTATATTTAGATCTATTCCAGAGATTGACTGTAGGGGCATTTCATGGATATGTCACCTTTCAGAAAATATGAGATCCAGAGGCTACTTGGCCTTTACAAAATTTGCCTTTACAACTTGTAGAAGTTAAAACTCAATAGACAAAATAAAATCCTATGGAAGTTCAGCCACTGTAGGTTCAGTTTTTAGGCCTTAAAGTTTGCCTTTAATTAATGGGAGGAAGCCTTTATTTTGTGGGAGAAATGGCATGTGCATGGTTTGCCTTAAAATTTTCCTTAAAGTTTATGGGAGAAATCACATCTAGAAATGACATGTACATGGTTTGAAAATTTATTTTATGCACTTACTCAAACAACTAGTGGAATTGGTTGATGAAGTTATGTCAAAAGTCACACCTTTATGAGTTTGTGGGAGAAATGACATGTACGAGTGTGTTTCTAAACTGCATTTCTCTTTGTTAGGATTTGTTGTCTACTTCTGCGACCCACTTGTGATTTCTAACAAACTAGATAACCTGGAGAAACACTATAGACGAAAGAAAATCCACATATTATATAATTTTTTTATGAAATGTACCTGGTTGTGAAGTAATAAATAAGTGTTTCAATCTCTGTTTGAGGTTATTTGAATTACCTATGTGATTCATATATTAGCCTTTGTTTTTTATTCATCTTTAAAAAAATATGCTTAAGTAAAAAGTAGATGATTTTCTATAGAGTAACCTTATACAATGATTTAATGTGAAGATAGTAAATTTCAAAACTAAGGGGATGCAACTAGTTGGATAGGACTGACTAAGTTTTCTACCCAAGTTGATTGTAACCAACTAGGTGCAGAAAGGGCCAGGAAATGTGGATCAAGTATAACTTCTTTGGGGTAGACTTGAGTAATCAAACTTGACCAAATCAATCCCATTTTAGGGAGAATGATTATGGACTTAATTTTATAAATATAATCAAGCTATGATGATGATATCTTATGTGAATAACTTATTCTTGTGATGTGTAATGTCACATGGGTGCTTCTAAATTGTAGCTCTCTTTGTTTGGATATGTTACCTACTTATGCAACCCACTTGTGATTTCTAACAAACTGGATAACCTTGAAAAATCTATAGAGGAAAGAAAATCCACATATTATATAACTTTTTATGAAATGTACCTAGTTGTGAAGGAATAAATAAGTGTTTCAATCTCTATTTTTGAGGTTCTTTGATTTGCATATGTGATTCAAATACTAGAGTCTGTTTGTTATTTGTATTTAAAATAATATGCTTTAGTAAAAGTAGATGATGTTCTGTAGAGTAACCTTATATAATGCTTTAATGTGAAGACAATAAATTTCAACGTTAAGGGGATGCAAATGGTTAGATAGGACTAACTACGTTTTCTACCCAAGTTGATTGTAACCAACTAGGTGCAGAAAGGGCCCAGAAATTTGGATTGTATAACTTCCTTGGGGTTGACTTGTGTGATAAAACTTGACCAAATCAATCCCATTTTAGGGAGAATGGTTATGGAATTAATTGTATAAATATAATCAAGCTATGAAGATGAGATGTTATGTGAATAATTTGTTCTTGTGATGTGTAATGTCACAAGGGTGCTTCTAAAATGTAGCTCTCTATGTTTGGATCTATTATCTACTTCTGCAACCCACTTATGATTTCTAACAAACTGGATAACCTCGAAAAACACTATAAAGGAAACAAAATCCACAAATTATATAATTTTTTTATTAAATTTACTTGGTTGTGAAGGAATAAATAAGTGTTTCAATCTCGGTTTTTGAGGTTCTTTGAACTGCCTATGCGATTCAAATATTAGCCTGTTTGTTATCTGTCTTAAAAAAATATGCTTAAGTAAAAAGTAGACGATGTTTTGCAGAGTAACCTTATACAATGCTTTAATGTGAAGATATTAAATTTCAACACTAAGGGGATGCAACTGGTTGGATAGGACTGACTAAGTTTTCCACCCAAGTTGATTGTAACTAGCTAGGTGTAGAAAGTGTCGGGAAATGTGGATAAGTATAACTTCTTTGGGGTAGACTTGAGTGATAAAACTTGACCAAATAAATCCCATTTTAGGGAGAATGGTTATGGACTTAATTTTATAAATGTAATCAAGATATGATGATGAGATATTATGTGAATAACTTGTTCTTGTGATGTTTAATTTCACAAGGGTGCTTCTAAACAACAACTCTTTTTTTTTGGATCTGTTATCTGCTTCTGTAACCCACTTGTGATTTCTAACAAACCGGATAACTTAGAAAAACACTATAGAGGAAAGAAAATCCACATATTATATAATTTGTTTATGAAATGTACCTAGTTCTGAAGGAACAAATAAGTGTTTCAATCTCTATTTTTTAGGTTCTTTGAATTGCCTATGTGATCCAAATATTAGCCTCTATTTTTTATTTGTCTTTAAAAAAATATGCTTCAATAAAAATTATATGATGTTCTGTAGAGTAATGTTATACAATGATTTAATGCGAAGAGAGTACTTTACCTACAAAACAATGGAATTGAAGACTGTGCTTATATATCATAGTTCTAATAGAAACTTAAATGCATGAAATTCAGTGGGTAGAGACATGGTGTGGCGGAGAAGAAGAGGAGGAGAAGAGAAGATGCAAATAGCAAGGCATAGATGAACATAGAGAGCCATTGAATTGGGAAAAATAAAATGAGGACTCTCATGCTCTGCTTCGTTCCTCTATTGGACATCATAGGTACATTAATAGAGCACTGGGGGTTCTACAAATACTTCATGACAAAGGAGACGAAACAAGAAAGGCATCATTGAGGGACAATGCCATGAAATTGCAAGGGAGTACTTCAAAGTGAACAAGTCAATTGAAGCCTGGATTCTCTTTAATTATTAGAAAAGTAGTGTATGGAATTTCATAGAAATTTATGTTAGCAGGCGAGCTCATGCAGTTCTTATAAGACCAATTAACTTCCACATGCATGTTGGCTGCCGTCAAATTTGGGGAAGATTTGGTAAAACCTTCTCCATATATCTAATATTATTAATATTTGTTTACCGGTATTTTTTTCAAGAGTTTGATGTTGTTTGTTCAATTTTATCTACAGTAAATACCAAAGAAAGCTACTTTTCATTTTATTTAAATATTTATAAAGCGACCTAGCCATGCATCAAATATTCATATTACGAAGTTAAGTTATTGTTTTTAATTTTTCTTATGGTCTTATTGTTGAATCCTTGGTATAGTTAAAAATGAAATCATTATATTACCAAATCCTTGATCACGTAAATCGTAAAGTGATAATAGTGTATCTATCGATCCATCTATGAAAATGAAAATCTATTTGTAAATTTCAAATTTTACGAGAAGAAATATAGGGTGGTAGTAAATTAGATGTGATAAAAGAGTAGATTATTGACAAATTATAGTTCACTGCATATTGTTCAAACTTTATAGTAGGGTGTTGTACCAACCTGGAAATTAAAAAATGAAGCTACAATAAGAAGACAAGCCAGAATTCGGAGATGATGCCGCAATTCAAAGATGATGTCGCAATTCGAAGATCAATGAGGTGATAAACGGGGAAGTCGTGGAGGATGCGGATTACCTGAAAACAAAAAAAACAACAATAAAATTAAAACATAAGAACAACAATAAAATTAATTCACAAAGAAAATAAAAAATAGAAAATTACTCACCTCCTCGCCCCTGTGCAACACCAAGACACTACAAAAACCACAACCCAGAAAATGCAACAACCCAACAAACGCAAATGCAACAAACAATTACGATAAACACAACAACCCATCAAATGCAGTAGATAGTTACGACAATGCTAATAAGCTCGAAACCCATCCACGTTTCTGGGCTACTGTATTTATAAATGAAAGCTCGACAAGATTATTTTATTATTTCAATTAAACTATTAGTCCGGATGAACTAATAGTTCAGCTGAACTTATGTTGTCATTTTTCCCATCTCCGACCAAAAATATGTTTGCCCATGTCATCACCACGCCGTCAATGTAAACGACAGAATGAGTTCGACTGAACTAATTTCGAAAGTTTGACTGAACTCTAAAACATTTCAGGTGAAATTTTTTAAAAGCTCGACCGAACTGTTGGGAAAATGACTTTTCTACCCCCAATTCTCACAAAAGTGTAACCCACCTTCGTCGGTTTACCCATATATATATATATATATATATATATATATATATATATATATATAATTAAAACTTGTCAATTTTTTATATGCTCGTCAATCTGACTTTTTTTAAAATTATTGACGAGTTAAATATAACGTGTATATTTTACATCTAAAAAACATGAAAACGTGCATACGGTCGTCAATTTTAAAGCATGACATTACGTGAGTCATTGTTCTATGAACATTTCAATGAGAGGTAGTCGTAACTCACTAATGTTTCATGATTTTTGAATAGTCCAGTTAGCACTCATTTCTAAAAATAATTTATTTAGCAATTAAACATGGTTATTAAAAAATATTAACAATTATTGGTAATAATTGTAAATATTCATTACAGTAGTTAATTAACATTATTATTAGTTGTTTGAAATTTAATTAGTATTATTATTTAAGAAGAAAATATTACTCAACTAAATGAGTTAAATAATAATAATAATAATAATTTTAATTAATAAATATCTTAAATAAATTTATTATTATTAATAATGATCATGGTTAACAATTATAATTATTAATATAAATTAAAAATAAAATTATTATTATTAATTATTATTATTAAATTGAAAAACATTATTATTTAATAATTATTATTAATAATTTATTTCTTTAAATACAAATTAATTAAAATATTTGGTTGGATCTTTTAAATTAATATTATTTCTATTAATATTTATCAATGATCTAATCCCTATTTCAAGCTTTCATTCAAAATACTGTCATGAAGATGGATCCTTGTTGGGATTCAAAGCGTCAATGAAATTTGCGTAACAATGTCGATAATACGAATCATTCTACTTGAATTGATAATCGCAGGAGCTTAAAAATGATCATCATTTCCCTGCATGGAGGGGATACATGGGAAAAGATTTTTTCTCTGGAAAATCAATATTGAAAATTGAAAGATGGGCAAGTGGATTTGAAATTTCTTAAAGAATGTCGTGACAACAACCTTGTCTTACCATTTTCTCTCATTAAACATAATTTTCACTTCTGTAGGTATGAGACATATTTTTTAAAATTTACTTTGAACCTAATCAATGGCGAACTCAGGAGGATGCAGGCCATTTTAGATAAACTTGGGCATTCAACCCTCTCCATGCATTTAAAATTATCTAACTTAATTGATCATGAATTATGGAGAACGATTGAAGCGAAGGCTACGCTCAAGGTTCAGAAGGAAGGGCAGAATTCTCATGATAGGCAGTTTAGGAAGCTTGCAAAGATTAAAAAAAAAAATTATTCGAAGAATATTGTGGTGGATAACTAGTCATGCAACATAGTTTCCTAGGTTGGGCAATCAAATTGATCTAGATCTATGGCAACTACAGGAGGTTTTGGCATCAATTATGATTTGAGAGAAGGTTCCAATTTGTTTTTGGGGATGGTGATTCTAGGAAGGAGAAGCTTTTTCACTTCTAACATAGAGGTTGGTTCTATTGAGGAAATTATTACAAACACTACAAGGAAAATACCCTATAGCAGAGGTTATAAAGGAGGTTTTTAGTGTTATAAAATTGGACAAAATTGTCAAAAAAAATTGCTACAACATCTGTTTATGGTTACAGAGGTTTTGGCCAACTTTTATCAAAAATTCAACACAACTAAAAAAAAATGGGCAGCTGGAGGTTATTACGGATATTTTTTCATCAGTGTGCTACTATGGAATTAATGCACCAGTGCGTACATGTATAAGGCGCCCCAGGATAGTCGAAGGAGAATGCACTGGATTGTGAAGGTATAAAACCGCACCGGGCATAGTGTTGGTGATACAACGCACGGGGCCGTTCCTAATTGTCTTGGGATTTGAGCAGTGCCCATAGGTCGTATCAACGCATCAGTGCGTGGACTTTTAGAAATGCACCGGTGCGTAGTATCACACAAATGCACTGAGATTTATAATTGGTATCAGTATTCGTGTGCTGCACATAGGTTGTACAAATGCACCAGTGTATATAGACACATAAACGCCCCGATGCATAGTATCACACAAATGCACCAGTGTGTATAGACATATAAACGCCTCGGTGCTCAGTATCACACAAATGCATTGAGATTTATAATTGGTATCGGTATTCATGCGGTGCCCATAGGTCGTACAAATGCACTAGTGCGTATAAACACATAAATGCCCCAGTGTGTATAGACACATAAATGCCCTGGTGCGTAGTATCACACAAGCGCACTGAGATTTATAATTGGTATCGGTATTCGTGTGGTGCCCATAGGTCGTACAACGGCACCGGTGTGTATAGACACATAAATGCACCAGTGCACCATACTCCACAAAAGCCTCGATCTTTTTAATTGGTTTTGGTATTTGTGCAGTGCACATAGGTCGTAGAAATGCACCGGTGCTCTTAAGAATACAAAGACACCGGTGTATAGTAACTGACACTCACCGGTTGTCATTTTGTATTTTTTAGAAACATCAACCTGTGAGAGTGCAATTATTGTGATTGTTTTAAATTCATTATTCATCAAAAGTCGACACATCTTATAACAGTAGTCATATTAATTAAATTTTTATTAACGCATTTGAATGTGATGTTTGGATTAATTTGTTATATCATATCATAATTATTGTGGTTTTTTAAAATTCATTATTCATCAAAAGTCAGCACATATATATCTTATTACAATATTAATATGAATTAATTTTTTATTAGTGCATTTGAGAACGACAATGGAGAACACAATAGAATAAATTAAAACACACAGATATATATATATATATATATATATATATATATATATATATATATATATATATATATATATATATATATATATATATATATATATATATATATGTTCTTTGTCATAAAAAATGGGATAGTTATTGGTATCCGTTTGTCTTTCAATTGGGACACTATGTCCATTACATTAAAGAAAATGTCTGATTTCACAGACATATTTCAAAAAATACAACGCCTTGCTTTGATATCCAGACATAGTGATCACCATTCTTCACTTGAACTGCTATCACTGCTAGAGCTACTTCCATGACTTGGGTTATTTTCATGAATTTTTTGTTCACGATGTTGATTGTTTTCTTCTTCTTCACCTTTCATCTACAAATATAAAAAAAAACTGTAATGAGTATATATACATTGGTGAGAATAATGAAAATTGCATTATTAAATAGTATACATCAATGTAAATAAAAAATAAATGACATACTATTACAACAATTGACTCATAAACTATACACATTATTTCAAAACCATGTAACGTGCCATATTTCAAGATTTCGTCTATTGGCGCAGTTCCATACTTTGTTTCCTGCAAGTTTTATATCCCATAACAAATCGTTTATTTAATATAAAATATTTTTTTCTATTAATTATAGATGGAGCTAACTAAAACAACATCGATAAATGCTTACAAATTCCAAAATTAAGTTATGATATGCCAACATATTATCACAACCCATATTTAACCCAATTTCAATCAATTCCTCTGATGGTTCTTCTTTGTATGTTAGCACCTGTTTGAATACATTCAATGATGATTTTTGTAAAATAACTTAAAAAATACATAAATGAAATCTAGTTAAGTTGTTATAAGGAAGTAACAATTACTCACAAACTTAGATATCAACCCTTTTCTTCCTTGTCATCCTCTTTTATCTGCTGAATGGGTTCCATTTTATTTTATTTTCTGCAAGAAAATACTTGAAAATTAATATTTAATGCTAAATTGATTATTTATTGTACCTAATGATCGAAAAATTCAATGATTACATATTACATTTGAAGCACATTGTTGTTGAGATGGCTTCTCCTGCGATGCAATTTTTTCCATTTCTTTGACCATCTCCTTGTACACCTTTTTAGACATTCCTACTGGCATATTTCTGATATCAGCTCATTCATCTTTTGAGATTTTCATAATCTTCCTGAAAATGTAACATGACAATAAACTATTTAATTTTTGTATTGATATATGAAGAGTAAATATAACAAAAGTGATATTTATAAATAATTCTAGACAAACATTTAAAGGAATATTACTTTTTCATTCATTTTTTGTTGTTGTACATTTTTTCTATTAAAAGGTTGACTTCTCTCATTGACCAATTCTCTAGAAACTCTTCCTATAGTTTAGATAAAATTTGGTTCTTGGAATCATTGGATTGATTTTTGTATTTTAAGTGGAAATAATGTCTATACATTCGTTACACTAGATCCCTCAAACTTCTGTAAAAGATTTCCCCCCTTTCGTTAACCTCTAGCACCACTCCAAATAAGCTAAGGAGCAATTCATTTTCATTTTCATGTTCTATTTTTTTTCTTTTCTTAGAACAACATTCCTTTTCTGAGTTGTTGGTCCCTATAGAACATTAAATAGATGTGAATTAATAGATTGTTTGATGCATGTTATCTAATAATTCTAATTATAATATTAATGAAAATTAATAAAAGAAACTCATATTGGATCGATAGTATTTTTTCATTCACCTGATTCATCCTTTTGCAATTTTTCCATTAAGATTTTACGCTCTTTTGGTCCTAGATTAGGAATAATATTATCGAGCTTCTTCATTTTCTGGCTCTGCATGATACACAATAAACAATACATATTAGTTAAACTTACATATAGTTCAAAAATAATATTTTTTGTAAATAATTTACAAATAAATTGCCTTTTTTTCTTTTCTTGATGTGTTATCAGTATTTTTGTTACTTGATCTCTTGTCAAACATTCCTTTATCAATATCAAACCTGTACCATATTATTCATTAATATATTTATAAATAAATTTTCAACTTTTCAAGTAAAAAAGAAATCTCAAGAAACCAGTGTGTCATTCATGGTGTACACACCGATGCCGGTGCGTGTGTTTCTTAGAAACATGCCACACAAATAGTATAATAGACCGTATGGTGCTCTATGTCAACAAGGAGCACCGATGCATTACATGTCAACCACTGCACCTATTAACCATGGTTAAAATAATAAAAATTCTCTAGTGTTAGTTTTTGTAGCATAAACTGGTGCCATATTTTACATATGGAGCATTGAAAAAAACATTTTGTTTTTTTTTTTAATTTTTTACCTCATTACATTCGCGGTGCACTTTTACAATACAGAGCACTGGTGCGCTAGGTTACGTCGGGTGCATCGATGAAAAAAATCTATTTTGTTTTTAAATTCACGCAAGGGCTGACATGGATTGGGATCCGAATAAGCAAATCGTCCCCTCGGTTGGATGTCTTAGGTCTATATTTAGAAATACAAACTCTATAAATATAAATTGAAAAGCCCTAATTCTGAAATCACATAAAGAGGTAGAAGAAAGGGCATAAAAAAACATAATGTAGGGTTTTTATTTTTTGAAAGTTTATTTTTTTTTTTGTTTTTTTTTTTGTGAAACAGAATGTTCACGGTGTGCCATAATGAAATAGTGCATTGGCTGCATATTTTACAAATGGCACAGTAAGAAAAAATATTTTGTTTTTTTAATTTTTTATCACAGTACTTTTGCGGTGCACTGGGATAATAGAGCGCATCGATGCGCTCAGGTACACAGGCGCAACGATAAAAAAAAATCTTTTCTTTTTTAATTTACACAAGGTTCGACATGGATTGGGATCCGACTATGCAAGTCGTCCCATGGGTTGGATGTCTTAGGCTTATACTTAGCAATACAAACCCTATAAATATAAATTGAAAAGCCCTAATTCTGAAATCACAGAAAGAGGGAGAAGAAAGGGCATAAACAAAAAAATGTAGGGTTCGTTTCTAAAATGGATTTTTTTTTTTTGTGAAATAGCACGTTTGCGGTGCACCATAATGAAATAGTGCACCAGTGCCATATGTTACATATGGTGCACTGATAAAAAAATATTTTTTATTTTTATTTTTATTTTTTATAACTATACTTTCGTGGTGCACTAGTATAATAGAGCACACCTATGCGCTATGTTACGCAGGGTGCACCAAGGAAAAAAAATCTGTTTTTTTTTTTTTAAATTCATGCAAGCGTCGAAATGGATTGGGATCCGACTATGCAAGTTGTCTCGTGGGTGGGATGTATTATGACTATACAAACCCTATAAATCTAAACTGAAAAGCCCTAATTCTGAAATTACAGAAAGAGGGAGAAGAAAGCGTAGAAACAAAACGAATCTACGGTTTCTGTTTCTAAAAATAGATTTTATTTTATTTTATTTTATTTCTGAATACTGCAGAAAAAAAGTAAAAAAAATTGTAGAAAAAGGTTAAAAAACAATAAACTTTGATTTTGTTCTTTTACTGCATAAAAAAACTGCAAAAAAAAGTAAAAAAAATAATAAACTTTGATTTTTTTTTCTTTTACTGCATAAAAAAAAACTGCAGAAAAAAGTAAAAAAAAAACAATAAACTTTACTCACATGGTTTGAAATTCTATGCTATAGGGTTTGAATCACCAAAGGTTTGGAATTCTAATTGTCTGAATACTTATGTTCGAACGTATTTCCCTTCTCCACAGTGCTCTCATGCTCTATTTGCTCCAGGTATGTATCCTGCAAATATTTGGCTGATTTTTTTTGCAAAAATAGTGAAATAATGGAAAGTGTTTAGTATTTAAAGAATTTTTTTATGAAATTATATTTTCGAAAATATTTTTTCGCCCATTTTTCAATTTAGCACTTTTTTTCACTTAAAGAAAATAGAGTTGGGATTTTTTTATTTGCAGTTATTCATCACCGGTGTGTCCCTTAATCGAACCACATTGGTGCGTCAGGGTATAAAACTGCACTGGTGCGCATTACCAAAAAATGCACCAGTGCGTTGATTTGTACATTACGCACATAAATTACATTTAGGTGTGTGCACCAAAATTTATTTTTGTTTTGCTCAAATGGAGGGAGAAAATATCATAATTATATGGAATGGAAAATTCTTCAAAATCCAACTCATTCCATAATATTTCTCAAAGTCCATCGCAAAGTTCTCCCTATCCATCTCGAGACGTAATATTTACTTCAGATTTTACTTATATTTTCACTATTTGATTGAATTTATGTTTTTTATCCATGTAGCCAATCATGCACAGCTTAATTAAATTATAATGTATACAAATTTGCAGGTTCATAAAGATTCAACATTGAGTTCAGATGCACAAAATATTCAAACTACTCCAAAACGTTGGAAGTTCTTATCAGGAGCTGCATACCGCAAGGCGCATTCGGTAAATGAAAATGGACAGCCGCTTCACCCTGCCAATTGTAACAATATTGCATCTTCTAGCCACAATCCCACAATAATGATGGTAATTATAATTATAATTGTTTGGCATATATATTGATTAATATGTAATTATTTCAACTTCAAACCAATTTATAATCATGCAATATTTTCAACGTCGTTACTAATTAATATAATATATTTTGTAATAATCATGTTCAAATAATTTTTTTTAATTATTAGGATTATAGTGATGATGAACGACCTACCTACCATCTTCTGTTGCACCCCATGATAATTTAAAATCGAGAGAAGACTGAATTAAGAGAAAAAATTGGAGAGGAACGATACCAAGAATGGTTCAATCAACCACTGATTCAATTCCTGCTAAGTCTAGATTCACCAATTAGGAATGACTATAGCAATAGTAGTTCATCACAAGCTGGCAATTGAGGCAATCAAATAAATGTTGGTATGGATGATTACTTAAGGGATACTGTTGCCATGGAGGCAGTGTTGTTAGATGAATTAAAAAATGATGATTAGCTAGGGGATGATGCTCATATCGCTGACACCTTTTACGAAAGCCTTAAATTTTCTTCCACCACCCCTCTCTTTGGACCTGTCAGTTAGTCAATGTCTACCCAGTTGGGGAAAAAAATGTTATTGTACAACTTGAAAGAAAATTTTGGTTTTTCGAATGCATTTTTCTCGGAACTTTTGAGGTAAGTTACCATAAAGTACTCCCTTATATAAATTTGAAATATAATCAGTACAATGCAATGAACATTACAAATGGTAAATTTTATGAACTTTAATAATTATATCGACATTAATGTACATTTATTAATATATTTTTCCATGATCACCAACTACAGGTTATTCAAAGATAAGGTTCTTCCGAGTGATAATGTCTTTCCCTGTAGCTCCGAAGAGGCAAAGAAATTGTTGAAAATGTTGGGTGTTGAGTACATATCATATCATGCATGTCCAAATGATTGTATTCTATATAGAGGAGAATATGCATACAAAGAGATGTGTCCTAAATGTGGGCATGAAAGGTATGATAAATAAAATAAAAAGGGTAAATCACGTACTGGTCCTCCTTTTAAGATATTGAGGCACATGCCTATAATCCCAAGGATTCAAAGGCTTTTTCATTGCAAAGAATTAGATATGTTGTAGGGATGGCATGCCTCACATAGAAGTGATTTCAGAGTTATGCGAATCCAAGTTGATTCAATAGCCATGAAGCATATAGAGGATACATGGCCCGAAAAATTCAAGGATGAAGTACAAAGTCTACGACTCAACATAGGCATGGATGGTGTCAACCCATATTCTTTCCAGAACACCAACTATTATATTTGGCCTGTAGTAGTGATCAATAACAATATCCCCCCATGGTTGTCCGTGAAGAATGAGCATCTTATGTTGGCTCTCATAGCACCTGGTAGAAGACAAGTGAAGAATATGGATGTCTACTTACAACCACTAGTCGATGAATTGAAGGAATTATGGGATGGGATAAATGTATACGATGTGTCAAGACCCATTGTAGTATAGAGGAGTTTTACGTTGCGTGGCATATGTGCTTACACGACACATGATTATCCAGGCTTAGGAGTTTGCTCTGGTAATTTACATGTTTAATTTATTGATTTGTTTATATATGTAACAAAATTCTTTCACGTATTAGTTATTTAATTCGTTGTAATATTTGTTTTGATATTCATAATATTTTTTAGTGTGCCATGCATATCAATTAATGTATACAAATATAATCTCCTAGGTATTGTAACAAAAGGGTATTTTGGATGTAAATGTTGTGGACCTTCTTTGAAAGCTAGATGGTACAAGGACCTACAAAAGCCAGTGTATGATTGCTCCAGGGTATTCCTACCAGAAGAACACCCTTACAGAAGAGCAACATATGCTTTCAATGGTAAACAAGAGAGAACCCAAAGGCCTCCAATAATGACACCAACTTAATGGCTTAGAGCATATGAGAGAGGGAAGGAGAAGGAGTTCATAGAAATGGTTGATTCAAATGGGGAGACCATGTTCGATGATCTAGATTTCTTCAACACATATGTTGAGAAATTTCCCATTGGGATGAAAAGGAAATCTATCTTTTATGACCTCCCATATTGGGAACATCTTAAGAATACCCACTAATTAGATCCCATGCATATATTTAAAAATGTTTCACCTTCTTTATGGAGGCACATATCATTGAAACCAAGTGACACATTGGCTGTTAGGAAAGATCTTATAACCTCAAAAACTAAAAAGAAACATTGGCCAAGACGATTAGAAAGTATGGGATCATAGGCAAGCACTGGTCCCTCTTATTCATGGTTTTTCAAAGAAGGTGATGTCCCATGGATTTTAAAAAACGATGATATTAAGTTATAATTGGTGTGAGGGTGCCAACTTCATACGGGTCTTCACTACGACACTGCTTCACCATGGATGACCATTAGTCGGGGTTGAAATCACATGACCATTTGAATCTTCTAAGAGTATGTATAATGTCAAAAGCATGATTTTATTATTTGTTATATTAATAAATTTTATCCCATGCGGGGATCTTAAAACATAACTACTTTTGTATATTATTTCAGATGTTTATAACTTTGTAGTGTCATTATCCTTTGTTCGTGTGTGGATTTATGAAACATGAATTCCCTCAAGGCCTAGGACGTGCCATATCTAAATTATCTGCATTTGTACATTAGATCACGTCAAAGGAGATTCATGTGGCTAGCATTCCACGATGGCGTCAAGAGATAGTTGAGATTGTTTGCATGTTTGTGAAGGAACGACCGATGAGTTTCATGGACATATAGGTTCATCTTCTAACCCACCTAGTAGATGAGGTTGAATTAGTTGGGTGGTTTATTGTCATTGGATGTTCTTCTTAGAGAGGTACATTAAAAAATTGAAAGGTTTTGTTCCATAAAGGGAAAAACCTGAGGGGTCTATGGCAGAGGGGTACATACCGTATGATTCTTTCTATTATTCCAGTGAGTACATCAAGCATATCGACAACAGAATAGGTGCGGTGATTTGGGACGATGAAAGGGATGAAGACAAAAGAGAAGGGGAGTTGCCCCAAATGAGTGGAAAAAAGCGCTTGATAAAGAGTAAGCGACTTATAATTTTTCAAATTTACAAAAAGTAATTAATATTCATGTTGAACTTCAATATAATTTATATTTTGATCTCTAAGTACTATATAATGTTGGTTTGATTTCATCAGCGAATGCAGAAATTGAAGCAATCAATAAATTCATTCTTTACAATTCTGAAGCGACAGAACTGTGGGTTGCATTGTACGAACAAAAGAGGATTAAATGGGATAGTGTCAGGAAATAATTCAGACAGTTTTATGGCAGAGGTGTGCCTTATCTAGATCATTTAAAAGAAACTATGCCAAAAATATGCCCCAACAGTTGGGTTGTTGGCCAAATCAGAGATAAATACGGTGCTACTGGTTATTACCCGCGTGCTGAAGAGGATGCGCTAAACGTAGTGATTGGGTGCAACAACTTGGTAATAAATTTTTAATTTATACGTTAATTTCAAACTTATATTAAGACATCTACATTTCATATTTTAACTGTTGGGTTATTATAAGACACATGACACTATGATTTTTATTTTATTTTTATAATAGGTGCATTTTTTCCCATCTATGTGGGCATATGGACACCATTTTCACACAGAAAATTCTGATGCTGGAAACATCACACAAGACTGTGGAGTGGAAGTCGAGTTCGGTCAATCTAGTTGATCTAGCCATCGTGATCAAAACCTAGTATGAGGGATGTTACGTTACGTCGGAAAGATACAAGAGATAATTGAAGTGGATTTCTCTTCTTTCCAATGTGCTATTTTTAGGTGCAAGTGGTGGGACACCTTTGATTGGAATAATGTAAAGGAAGATCGTGATAGTAGGCTGATATGTATCAACTTTAGAAAGATGTGGGATGAACCTAAGGAGCCCTATGTTTTCTCTAAACACTACAACCAGGTGTTTTTTTACCCATATGTGTTGGATAGGGATTGGTGGTTTGTATTGACACATGACCGTAGATCAAAACATATTTTTGAGAAAAATAGTGTTATCATTCCATGCGAGCTGGAATATAATGAGGGTGATCATGAGAACTGAGAGTGATATGGTATGGTACATGTATTATTTCATCTATATTTATACTTTTTAAGATGGGTTTTTCGAAACATTATAATATGTATTTTGAATTAATTGGCAATTTGAATTGTGTTAATGTTAATATCAATAATTCACTTGATAATTTGCAATTATGTTGATCTCAAAAAAATGGCATACTGTATAAATTAGTTCTTTTTTTTTGTATCTAAGACCATATTAAAATAATGATAATTCTAAAGTACATGAATTTATTTGCATTATTTTCTAAACTTTATTATGTTACAATAAATCATATTATTCTAGATTTATTATTTTACAATTATTTAAAATTTACAAATTTACAAATTTAAAATTTTTAATAAATTCATTTCACATTAATACAATTAAAATTTTACAAATATTTTACATACAAATACAATTAAAATTAGAATTAGAATTAGAATTACAATCACAATTTTACAATTTCACGTACAATTACAATTACAATTTTAGAATTTTACATACAATTAGAATTTTACAATTACAATCAATTCACAGTAATACAGCTATAATTTTACAAATATTTTAGATACAATTAGAATTACAATTTTACAATTTCACGTACAATTACAATTACAATTACAATTTTAGAATTTTACATATATACAATTACAATTACAATTACAAATTTACAAATTTACATATATACCATTACAATTACAATTTTAGAATTTCACACAAAATTAGAATTACAAATATTACAATTTTATAATATCATGATAATTTAGTATTAAATTAATTAATAAACATCATGTTCATGATAACCATCGTACAAACATCATATTTGACTAAAAAACACATTAAAAATCACAAACATCATCGTGACCATGATCATATAACAAAACACAATTGACATTATATAGTACATCGTCACAACTAAAACATGAAATATACATCTCATGTCAAATAACTCATGCTATCACATACACATCTATCTGCAAGATGCACATTAAATGAACATATCTAACATGACCTAACAATATACACATCATGATGATCACCAACATATAGATTAAGTACAAATACAACATGAACATAAAATGCATGGACCATATATATATATATATATATATATATATATATATATATATATATATATATATATATATATATATAATGTTAAAAATATACAACTGTAATATAAATGTCATGGATCAGCTGATGGTAGTACAACATCAATATTAGTACTAGTGGAGGCCTACTCAGTCAATGGTGCAGCCTCGACGGTCGATGGTCCAGCCTGCTCATGATCATGAGTACTGATGGTTGTTGTAGGCTACTGAATGAATGTGGCCGATGGTCCAAGATCATATCCATGATGACTACTGTTGGATGCTAGTGGAGGCTCATGCTCATCTGGAGTGGCGCGAGGTGAATGATCATGAGATGATGAGTCGCATGTCATGGAATTTCTATCATGTGATGTGTCTTGAACATGCCTATAATGTTCAATAGTCCTCGTCAGTCGTGTATCAACTCTTGTAACTCCTACAACATGTCGCACCAGGCTGTACATCTCACGCGACATGCCTATCCACATCTGTAATAGCCTATCATCAACCTCTATGTCTCTATAATGACCGGGGCTGATGCCCGCCTCAACAATCAATGCACTGATTTGGTCACCCAACTCCATCTGGTATTTAGCATCAAGTCGACTGTGCCTAGCACCAGCCTCCTGATGATCCTTGGCATATGGCATGTCCTAATCATCATCAGGATCCACATCTGGATCATGTGGTGGTGTCGGCATCTCCTCGCCATCAAAAGAGCCAATGTCTGCAAAATATATACAAGTACACAACAATAATTATACAGTTTAATTACACAATTTAATAAAAAAAAAGTTAAAGAACATGCTAGAATAATTTTCAATATATAAAACAGTAATATTACCTCTATCATCTAACATCTCATCAACTGTGAAGAGGATGTTGGCACACCCTCACCAATCCAAACCCACGTAAGGACAAGGGACCATAACAAAGTGATGTTGATCAATACTGGCTAGCAATTCCAGTTCATTCCGTGATATCCTTGCTGGAAATAGAGTGTTGTCCCTCTTGGGCATCATCTACCCCCACATGTGTATACATGCCGCAAATGTCGTCCTGCAAGGCTGCCTAAGAAAAGTAGCCCTCGTATATGGAAACCTCTCAAAAAATAAAATAAAAAATCTCTGAATAAAAAGGGAAGTTCACCCTCGCTTGTGCATGAGCACGACATCTATCTAAGGTTGTACGAAACTGCTGAAAAAAAAGGCAGACCACCTGACAGGTCATGGCTCCTGCACTAAATAATCAACATAATATAGAAGCGAGCAACTAATGCGTTACCTGTCACTGCTGTTGTGCCAAATGGTTGAAATGATAAGTGAGAGACACTGCACCTCCTCCGTACCAAATGCACCAATATGTAACTCACCTCCATCGACCCGAAACTCTGAAGGAGACAATAAATTTTCTCCAATGTATCTCTAGGAGTAATCTAACTGACTCCCTACTACACAATCAGCTGGAACCTCTGGGAACGAGGGAAAATCCACCCCACTCTTCGATAGCCCTGTAATAAAATATATATCCTCATTAGTGGGCATGTACCACTGGTTGATACCAACCGGAAAATCCTCTTGCTAGGCATTCCACCTTCAGATAAGATGTCTAAAAAAAAAACTATGGCCCTTTAGTGAAGTAGCCACCTCATAGAACTTGAGGAGGCCTACCTACCTTAGGAGCCCCTTCATAGCTACTGTAATAGGGTGAGGGTACGCATCTCTCTCCCTCTCTCATGCCTCCCACAAGAGAACGATGTTATACTGCTCTGTCTGTTGTTGTTGTTGTTGTTACCCCTCTTCTCTCCTTTCATGTCTCTGAATGGTTGACATATTAAACACAATTTTTTTATTAAATGATACATTTATTTAGAAATATACATATATAATGTTTGTTTGCACCAGTCCCGTTGCGTCTTTCTATGGAGCGCACCGACGTCTGTGTACCTAATAATATTTAGTGCACTAGGGGCGGTGCTCCAAATTTTTTTTTAGCACACTATTGACTATGTACAGTTTTAGGAGGGTGATGTATTCATGAAAATATATGCCCCGGGGCATATAGTTAAGTCAGTGGGTCGACCTCCTATCATCGTGAAATAGTGAATGGTGCGGCCTTTTACAAGGCCGCACCGTTGACGTGGGAAAAATATGAAAAGTTGTGTGCTGACAAAAATAGCCATCCCGGGGTTGCTATATTCGTCAACACACCATGTTGTAGCTATTCCACTAGCTCAACGATGCAACTGAATAATCGACCACACCGCACTTTTAAAAATAAAATAAAATAACATGGTGTGCCTTCGGTACTGCCTCGAAACTAGTGCAGATACCGTTATAACCGGTTTACCAATCCAAACTGTTGACCATGTCGAAATGCGCTATGCGGTGCACTAAAAAAATTACCCACCCCGGGGCAGATAATTCAGTCAACGCACAGTGTTGCCGCTATTCCACATTGTCAACGGTGCGGCCTAGTAAACGACTGCACCGCATTTTTTAATTTTTTTAAAAATAACACGGTGTGCCTATCGGTACTGCCCCAAAACCAATGCGGATACCGTTAGCACCGGCTACGGTGTGGCTTGTAAATTTAGAGGTAGTACCGCATACCGGTGCAAGCCGAATGGCTCAAGCGCACCGCGCGAAATTTGTTTTTTTCCCTTTTAAATGGTTAATTTTAAATTATTTGAAATTCTAATCCACCAAAAGGCTTAATTATGGAAAAAAAAGAAAAATACCCATACATTTGCTCGTCGAGGAGGCATATTGGCTGTAGAATTTGCAAAAGAAAATTTGTCCACCGTTTTGGAAAATTAAAGCTGGAGATTGGTGGGCAATGCACAAAAATAGTGCATGTAATGAGTGTATTGGGAGCACCGATGTCAGGGAGGCTCAGAAAAGGATAAATTTCATAGGTGCTTGAGAGATCTGTAGCACTGAAAAAAGTGTAAAATGTGGCTTTTTGGTCGTAATTATTTTTTTATTTAACCCTCTTCTGGTGTGTGCAGTTTTATAGGCACACTGGTGTGTTTACTTCATTCCGCATTGGGTAGTTTCTCTTTTCGCGTGCTTTTTATGAGGCACTGTTGCGGACATTTTTTAAAGCACTGGTGTGCTACAATAATAAAATGCACCGGGCGAGTGTGTATGAAGCACACGATGTCCTGTGTGCCAATGTTTTGTGTGGTTTTTTGGCCGTAATTTTTTTTTATTTAACCCCGTTTTGGTGTGCGGGTTTTTATGGACGCATCGGTGCGTTTTCTTCATTCCAGGCCGGGCGGTTTCTGTTTTCGCACGCTTTTTATGAGGCACCGGTGCATATGCTCTATAAAGCACCAGTGTAATACAGTAATAAAACGCACCGGGCGAGTGTGTACAAAGCACACGGTGTCTAATGTGCCAATGTTTTGGGTGGTTTTTTCACCGTAATTTTTTTTATTTAACCCCATTCTGATATGCGGGGTTTATGGGGGCATCGGTGCATTTTCTTCATTTTGCACCGAGCGCTTTTTGTTTCCACGCGCTTTTTATGAGGCACTGGTGTGGAAGTTTTGTAAAGAACCGGTGCACTAAAGAAATACAACACACCAGATGGCTGTGTACGAAGCACCGGTGTACGGTGTGCTAATTTTTTGCACGGTTTTTTGGTCGTAATTTTTTTTTTATTTAACCCTGTTTTGGCGCGTGAGATTTTAAGGGAGCACCGGTGCATTTTCATCATTCTGCACCGGGTTGTTTCTGTTTTCACGCGATTTTTATGAGGCACCGGTCTGGAAGTGTTGTAAAGGGCCAGTGCACTGCATAAATGAAACACATTGGGCAGGTGTGTACGGATCACATAGTATCTAGTGTGTCAATGTTTTTTGCACACCGGTGCTTTTTCATTTAGAATGCACCAATGCGTTTTACGGTGATAAGCACACTGGACAAAATACATCTGCAAAAACCTCTACCCACCAACCTCCTCTAATAAACTTCGCTAGAAATGGATGTCTGGGGTATTTTTATAACGGTTTCCTCAAAAAAATCCGCTAGAGGGTCTTTTCCTTGTAGTGAAATAAGCTCATTGACAAAGCGAGTAAGGATTTGAGAGTAGGTATGATTTTGGTTTTCAAAATGAAGATTCCAGGAAGAGGAAGCAACGTTATCACATCTAACACATACACAGAGGTCATTGCAGATGAGTTCATTTCAGATGAGAGTGTTATACATGATTCCATAGACGAATCAGGTAAATATTGGAGAGCACGTTCGATTTTGGTTTCCAGAATGGAGATTCCAAGAAAAATCAATGTTATCTCATCTATCACATAGGTCGTTTCTATAGATGGAAGTATCAAGAGCGATGAGAGTATTAAAAGAAATGATCCTGGAAAATATTTAAGGTCAATGGTGTATCTAATAAATAGTGGTAGCATTGCAGATATGGAATCGTATCTTGATAAGAATGCAAGATTAGCATGGAGGCCAATAAAAATAATAAAATGATAACCTACAACATCAGTGAAATGCTTAGATTTTTCACTCCCTCATTAGAAAAGCTATCAAGAAGGCACAATATTGGCCAAAATTCCACTTTATTAGAATATAAATGGCTATTTGCATCCAAAACATTAATATCCTGTTCGAAAAATCTAAAGTGCGCCCTTCCGAATCAGATTCTGAAATTGGGCGTAAGGAGGGTCTCTCGGTTAGTAACAACCATGTACATAATGTTATTGGCAGTAGCATTGGAGGAAATTGGGGTTTTAGTCATATTTCTGAAGTTAATTCGAATATGCAGCTTATGATCAGCGCAGTAGGCAACGACCAAGGTTGTGTGGGAAATAACCAAGGTTGTTTGGAGAGCTTCCACAAGAGTGATTTACGCTCTAATAAATATTCTATGAAACATAATATAATTTATAATAATAATGGGCCCAAAAATAATAAGGTTCTAAATGTGTCCTCTTTAAATTTAAATCAAGAAACTATTAAGATCCTCGGCAAGGGTCTCGTATTTGCAGTTTCCCCTAAAAAAATTCCAAAGGAAGGCATCATTCGTAGTATTGAAGAAGGTATTCAGGTTTAATCCTTAGATGAAAAAGAGGAATTAAGACCAGAATGTTCCCTTATCATGAGAAAAGCAAGATCCCCTAGGAGTAATCTAATAAAAGTAGAGTTTTGTGCTCTTTAATCCCTTCACAATAATGAAATAATTATGGTCCTCAAAGCGGATAAAGGAGAAGATGCGATGGTTTTGGATAAGGATGATTATGTTAAAAATATGAATGAGCATCTAAATGGTAGTAGCTAAAAAATAATTAACTCCAACCCCATGCTTCGGGTTATAAAATAATTGAATAAGGCAATCATGGAATCTATTCTTGATGATAAAATAAAAAAGAATTCAATCCCTTCATGTGAGGTCATCCCTAGAATTTATGGATTACCTAAAATTCAAAAGGATGGTGATCCTCTCAGACCAATAGCTCATACCATAGGACCCCCCACCTGTGAATTGTAAAAATATGTTTATGAGATTCTTAAGCCCCTAGTTGGAAATATTGGTCCATTCATAAAAGTCTCAAATGATTTCGTGAAGCTTATTAAAAATGAGAGCATAGAGGATAATGACAATTTGGTATGTTTTGATGTAGTGTCATTATTTACCAAAATACTATTAGATGAGGTTTTTCAGATTATAAAAAAAGTCATTGATCCAGATATAGCTAAGCTTGCAAAGATTTGTTTATGATTCACATTTTTCAACTTATATTGAACACTTTGAATAAAATTCCCTTGATTCCTTTCCCTTAAAACTAGCTTAGTGGAAGAGATTTGTAGATGACACCATCATAGAGTGGACTCATGGAAAGGAGAATATTGAAAGACTTTTTAATCACCTTAAGTCTATTTAATCTGAAAT
The DNA here is from genome assembly GCA_034641835.2 of Pinus albicaulis. Taxonomy (NCBI): domain Eukaryota; kingdom Viridiplantae; phylum Streptophyta; class Pinopsida; order Pinales; family Pinaceae; genus Pinus; species Pinus albicaulis. The sequence continues at coordinate 498,780,933 of CM076579.1, forward strand.
TAATTTTAATATGGAGGTTGAAGAAAACAAGAGCATCCCATTTTTAGATGTCTTGGTTACCATGAAGGATGATGGAACATTGGGGCATTAGGTATTTAGAAAGAAAACTCACAATTACATCTATCTTCATGCTGATTATTACCATCATTCGACTCAAAAATATTGTGTCCTGAATACTCTTGTTGTTAGGGCCCTTATAATATTTGAACCAGAGCACCTTGATGAGGAAATCAATCACTTGGCCTCTATTTTTAGGGGTATAAGATACAAAGAGAGAGATATTAAGAAAACCATAAAAAGAGTTAAGGGTTCGGTCGTTTCACATGAGCACCAAGGACCTCAAGACAAGTGTGATAGTTTTTTTCTTCTATACATACAAGGAGTTACAGATAAGTTCGCCAAGGTTTTTGGGAAGAAGGACATAGTTCGACAATTTCCAGCAACAAAAATAATAAGACAAAGAACGTAGTGGGTTAAGGATAATATCAATCACGAGGACCTTAAAGGAGTTTATAAGGTTGACTTTCCGTGTGGTAAATGTTATATTGGGAAAACAAGGTGTTTGTTGTGAATAATATTGAAAGAACACATGATGCTAGTATTAAGAATGGGAGATCTCGCACCTCAACGTTGACATAACACTCCTAAAAAAATAAGTATCATGTGTGTTTAGAAGATGCCAAAATTATCACCAGAGAAGAACATTGTTGAAGAAGGAAAATCAGAGAAGCTCTTGAGATTATTAAGCATCCTCATAATCTCAACAGGTATGGAGGGAGTGAAATGAGTGATAGTTGGCTTCCTTTGGTAAGACAGATTTTTTCCTCTGGCTCATCCTCCCAGGTATAATTTATCTACCTTTCATCTTTTAAACTTTTAATTATGTGGTTAAGGTTTATAAATTAAATAACAATAACACATATACCAATAATTAAAGCTCAATTAAAAGTGTGGATAATCCGAATCATTCTGATTCAACTGATAACTACATGAGCTTAAAAACCATCAACTAATAATTATTAATATTATAATTATTAATTTTATATATTAATATTTATATTAATTTTACTTATTAATTATAAACATTTATATTTATATTTAAATTTATGTGATTAATACCAACATCACATTATTTTATTTATAAAATTATTCATTTGGGTTTATAATATTAAGGTCTATAATCATTAGTTTTATAATACTAATCTCAAGGTTTTTGATCCCTTAGCTTTATAATATAAATCCTAGGGCTCAATATATTCCCCCTAAGTTTATTTTCTCTCTCGTCTATAATATTAATCCCTTAGGTTTATTTCCTCCCCCGGGTTTATAATATTAATCCATTGGGTTTATAATATGAGGGTTTATAATATTGAGTTTATAATATCGTACTTAATATGAAGGTTTGAAATGTTCATTTTTTAATATTCAAGTTTATAATATTGAATTTTATAATTTTAGGGTTTATAATATTACTATTAGTATTAATATTAACCCTTTAGGTTTAATAATCCCATGGGTTTATAATATTAATCCATTGGGTTTATTATTATTAATATTAGGGTTTAATATTTTTCCCTTATGTTTATTTTCTCTTGAGTTTATAATATTAAACCCTTGAATTTATTTCCATATGAGTTTATAATGTTAATCCCTCAGACTTGTGATATTGAGTTGATAATATTTGTTTTTTTTAATATTACGGTTTATAATATTAATTGTGCCATTTATAATATTAATATTATGGTTTAAAAGCTTTTTTTGTATGGTTTATAATGTCAACCTTACTGATATAATATTACTATTAGGGTTTATAATGTTGGATTTTATAACATTATGGCTTATAATAATTGATTGAGTATTAGAGTTTAATATTGTTATGTTGGAATTGTTCATAAATCTATCATTATGTATAAAAGATATTGATATTAATATTACCAGGCTAATAAAAGTATATTAAGCATTAAGATAATGATGAGAGATAACTAAGAATTATTAGTACTATTATAACATTATATTAATTTGTTATTGGTATATATATATTTATAAAAATCTTTAAAAACCACATAACACTATAAGTCTAATAATTATTATTGTGATTGATAAATTCCTATTGGGATGTATCAACCACATTTATTAATGTGGTTGTATATGTACTTCATATACTTATCTTTGTATATCAACCACATTTTGGTTGTGATACTTAATTAATTAATTTGATTAATAGTGTTAATTCTCTCATGTCTAATGTCGATGCAAAGGAGAGCTATCCTCCTCATTCAGCATAACTATGTTTATTCTACGATTTATATGAATTGATAAATAATGGTGGGTCAATGTGGATTTGTTGGCACCATGAAAAAACCTTCCTCCACACAAATTTTTAAATTAATTTCTTGTTGTGCATAGTGTGGAGGTAAATTTCATTATATGGAGAGTAAAGAATCTCTGCGTTCGGGAAAACTAAATTAACCAATCTAGACTAGTCCAAGTAGCGAAAAAACAAAGCTTTGGCAACCTAGATTGTCGAATAACATATATTGTCAAATTTGATATTGGATGCTTGTTATTTGGTTCACAAAAACTCATGACTGAGCTTCATGTCCCGAAAGCTCTCCCTTTTCACGACATATGGTTTCTTTGAGACATAATGCCTTTCACCTTAGTTTTATAGCTTTCACATGGAAAGAAAAAAAACAATTATTTCAGATAACTTATTAAAATAATAAATATAAATTATTGAAACAATTTGATAAGAAGTCCTCACTTTATGTTTGGACATTTTCTTTCATTCAATTATTTTAATCAGATTCAATAATAACCATTCACTTCGTTATTAGCCCCTGATGTGGGAATATAACGATCGATAGATTTTTGACTCCATATTAGTTCCGAGTTTGGCCCTACACATTTTAGTTTTTCCCAATGTTTAACCTAAAATTATATTATTTCCTATTTATATAATTAAAAAAACATGGATTATTACAAATATTATTGGACAGTGATATTGGAGGTCTTATTGCGAGCTTTGAGTTTTCGATGTAAAATAACTTAAACTAACTTAATTTTTAAGTTTTCACTTCATGTGTGAAACAAAGATAATCTAAGTTTTTAACCTAAGTTCCAACACAATTTCAAATTTATTGTAAGTTTTTAACCTAAGTTCCAACACAATTTCAAATTTAATGTAAGTTTTTAACCTAAGTTCCAACCCAGTTTCAAATTTATTGTAATTCAGTCTTATTTTGGGCTTGAGTTTTCAAATTCAAGTTTTTTTAGCCTAAGTTGGAACAACTTCAAATTTTAAGCTAAGTTCGAGTAGGTTGAAAATTTATCATTTCATTACATTTCCCTTTGGGCAAGCCTTTGAGTGTGAACATTTTAAAGTATATTGCATTATTATTGTTACATCTCCAAAGTTTTCGAGGAGTATTGTATTATTGAAATCGATGTATTACATCTCTAAATTTTTCTAGATGTATTGCATTACTGAGACAAATATATTACATTACTGAGCCACTTGATCATCACGTGGTTGCCTCATCTCACTTCGTCGCCACCTCATCTCACTTACTCATCCCATAGTACATTCCATAACACACTTTAATTTATTTGAAACCTTACTTGCCACGTGCATAAACATACATACAAAAATAAAGAGTTATCAAGCAGTTCTTCAAGGGAAAACAACTTATCAAACAGTTTATTGAATACTTCTTCGAGGGAAAACTGCAAGCTCCTCAGAGCATAAGAGGAAAAATAAGAATGGAGTTGAAAGGGTTTGTGCAAAGCTCGAACCTAAGTCAGTAATTATGTGCGTCACTGGTATTGTCTCTAACAATGTACATGTTTCTTTCAATCCTCCTGCAGTTGTGGATGCTTCTCTCCTCTTGCAGCTAAGGATGTTTATATCAATATTATTGTAGGTCAGGTATGAGGCTTTTTAGTGTATATTTTTCAATCTTTTTGCAGGCTGGATGTTTATTTCAATATCTCAATTGTATTGAAACTCAGGTATGTGGATTTGTAGTATGTATTATCTTGAGCTCAATGATCATATCTATAAGTACAATATCATTACTTTAATAGAAACATGTTTGATAAATTTAATTTCCAAGAAAAATTGCGCATTACAATAATTAGAAAATTTTCTATATTACAAATACTCAAAAAAAAGTTGCTATAGTACAGATACTTTAAGAAAATATAGATTTATTTAAAAAAATATGTTATATTACAAATACTTTAAAAAAAATTGCTATATTACAGTTACTTAAAAAAGAATAGATTTGTTTCTATTACTTTTAGATTGCTTTTGGATGAATTCCCATTTCTGGAAAAAATACATTCTTACTAAGGATGCATGTGAATTTCTTATAAATTCTAAATTTATTCATTTCTACCAATACAAGAAAGAAAATAATTGTTTCATATTTAGTTCTTTCAGATTTATATTTTCCCAATTTTAGCAGCTTTAGTGGAACTGCGTTAAAAAATTTCACTGAACTTTGTTCCTAGCACACCCGAACTGCTAACACTTTTGAATTCGATTGACTTACCCTACTTATTATGCCTCATCGAAACTAAAGAAGAGAATAGTACGGATGTTCAAAGATACTCGAGTCATTCTCGGGTGACCAAAAAAACAATGGGAGTGGATGATCGATATGAAAAGCCACAGGAAGTATCAATAATTACTAAAATCAAGAAACTTTCAGTGTTCGTCTAGCCTAAATAGTTTTTTATTTGTTTCAGCTTTATATGTACATTGGGAATATAATAATTTACAAGCCCTATGTCTCATAAATTTGTATGATAAATTAAGAGGATTTGTGTGGTTGGGATATGTGAGAACAATCTCTTGAAGGAGATTCCTCAACCTGATTATTTATGTGCAATAAATATTTCGATAATAGAGAAAATTGATTAATACAACAAACAAGATACAATGAAAGATAACATTCACTAGTTTAGGGCTAACTAGTACACAATATCTCTAAATGCAGAATAACCACGAAATTATATTATATTATAGGTCCGCAATCTATATTTTCACTATTATTTTCTTTGAAAAAGTAATCGTTGTTTTTTTTAGGTTTATTTGATATTAAACTTTTAAAATGGTTTTTATAATTTTTTGTTCACTAAAATAAACATGATATGTGGTTTAACTCTGTGCATACATGGTGAGTTATATTGCACATTTAATAATATGTAGAAAAAATGATTATCAGGTCTCAACTTTTTGTCTAGGCTAATACAAGAAAATTGCAGAGAATTGGCAGGTGCATGTAAAGAACAAGAGTCAACAACACAGTCCACATTTGAGTCAAAATAAGCAAAAATGACACCCAAATTAGAAAATACAGTTTTGAATCTAATTTGATAGCGATATTTAGCTATGAAATCTATGGGCTAGAGGGATAGAACAAGAATGTATCACCTCTTTAGGTTGTTCCAACCTTCCCTTGTAGAGCTCTATAAATTATCACACTCGCTTGTCTTAGGTACATTCAAGAGATCATAATAAATACATATCCATTGTAGCTCCAGATTGTGAACAAATTAGTAGCTCTCCTGCGATGGACTAAGGAAAATTGTGATGCATATGGTTCAAATGTGATGTATATTTCCAGCACGAGGAGTATCCATTTACATTGAAACCCAAACTTTGAAATCCAAACCTACTATCAATGCCACAAGGAGAAACAAGGACACATAGATCTATCCAGAAATCTTAATGTCCATTCAAAGTGGGAAGAATCAATCGCCATAGTTGACCATGGGATATTTTACGACCATCGCCTATTTGAGGGTGCAATAGAATGAAAGAAGTGAAGTGGCTGAAGGCATGGTGGAGAAGACAATGGAACTTGGCACGCTAATTGTAGATTACTATTTCCAATAATTTCTTCTTATTAAGCCATGTAAGCATGTATGGTCCAACCACTTTTTTTTCTTCATGTGAAATTCAGTGAATGTATTGGGTAGTATAGATCTAGAGGAGGAACTTGGTTTGAATGCAACTTGCTTTGAATGCAAGCCCAACCTACCTTATTAAGTGTTTAATCATTTTTAAAATTGTTTTTTTTCTCAATTATTACTTATTTTTTCATATTCTAATTATTTTATTTGTTTAATATTTCCCAAAATATTAATTTCTTTATTTATTAAAAAAGAAAATTTTTGTGAAGCAAGAGAAGCTAGCTTAAGGATGAAGGGTAGTTGAAGTACCACTAGCAGAACTATTAAAGCATGAGAAATACCAACCAGCTATTGAAGGAAGAGTGGTGCCAGCCATCCATTTACCTTTCTATTTCCTTGACCATACCAGTGGGTGGGAGGGAAAAAGACTAAACTAGTTTGTTTATTTTAGGGCATGGAGCGGAGGAAATTGAATAAGTCTGGCCAGTATTGTTCCACCCCACGATTCAACTAGCTATCAATTCAAGTAAGATTTATATGAACAAGCTAGCTCTCTCTTAAAGGAAGAGCGGTGCCATCGATCCATTGATCCATCCATCCAAAAACAGGAGCCATAAAAAGAGGGAGAAGAGCTAGCTTTTGTTCCAAAGAGAGTATATTCCTTTCCTTTCAGTGTCAGGAAAATAGGATTTCATCTTCTTGCCCCTAGAATGATTAAAATAGAGTGAGAACCCTAGTATACACGACTTTCTATTTTCATGTACTATTAGGGCAGCCCAGAGAAAGGATTTTCTAGAGGTAGAAGAGACAATATTCCTTTCCTTTCAGTGTGTCACACCTCCCATTTACTCACAATTTTTTTTTTCTTCTCCAAGCATTTCATGCTTTTAAGCATAGGTTTACCATGAAATCCTATTTTTCTAAGTAATGGAGTCATATTTTATTTTTCCCACATGATTCATTTCAGTATAACACCATAACCCCAAGCACTCTCTATTAACTTCCTCTTTAACTTGTGTTATGTTATTCTAACTCCAAGTATGGAGTGAATTAATATCCTTTTATTTTTATGGGTTTGAATGTCGACGAGCATTCTGGACCCCTTTCCAATCTACATACCCTCGATTTTCCCATTACGTATATGTATATATCTTTGGTAGTGATTATAATTGAATTCAATGTACATACTATTATATGACTGGCTCTTCTCTGCGTTTGGCGGTCAGATGAGGTGGCATTCATAATGGTTTTCACATCTGCATTGATATGATAGCATATCATTGTACATGAGATTGCAGATCAATTTTTAATGTGAAACTTGAATATTGCTATCACTGTGATATTATAGAGCAGTTCAAACCATTTGAGGTATAAATGCCATGGCTGTAAGTCTTCCACATTCTAGATTGATGATATTTATGAAGGTATTGAAGAAGGACACTGGTTCCATCCCACTCCATCTGATTGGATCTGCACGTCAACGCAATTATCTAGTTTATCTCGCTATAATAAAATTTTCTTCATAATAATAAAAGACTACAGAAATTTATTTCGTATCTTGGCACACCATTAATGTTATACGACGGTTTAATCATACCCGCTCAACCCTTCGATCCGTGGCTTTCTCTTGTGATGTTGCCAAGTGGACGATGGTGATCCTTTTTTATTAGGTTTTCTCTCGAGTGGAGTCTTTGGAATAATTATATGTTTCTTGATATTGTAGAGACAGCCCCACATTATTTGTTTGTTTATCTCTTCACCCGCAAGGTCTTTCTTCAAAGGGGTTATTTACTTTCTTCACTGTTAGATTTGCCTTTGCTTGCCTACTCCACTCGCGACTCGGGACTAGTAATGTTTATATCTGCTTTATCTTATGATTAGAGATCAGGTTCGTCGCTCAGAACTTGCCATACTTCGTTTCTGAGGGAGTCTTCGAACGTTAATGAGATGAATGCGTTTCGTTCTGGGGATTTTGGTTATATCCTCTGTGAAATTTTTCATTGTATTCCCTCTCCGATTTATTGTCGACATTGCCCCTCTGTCGATTTCATTGACTGATAACTAATTTATTTTGTTAATACTGTGTAGAGTCAAAATTTACTTGCTTCGCCTCGCTTCAGGAGAAAGATAGTCATTCACTCGGACTTCGTGAGGTTCGATTTTCCTCAAATATGTACATATATTTTTGTTTCCTTCTATTATTATCCTATAGGGTTTCAATTTAATTGATACTCTGCTTCCAATTTTTGATTTCAGAACGCTCGTAAGGACCGAGAATCTTGGTTCACAGGTAATCGCCTTGTTTTTATGAGTAATTTCTCCATTCGAACATTTTTATAGCAACGACGCTATTAACTAATTTCTATCTTTACTTTGTTTTTAACAGGTAACGCAGATTAATTCATATGCGTTTGAAAGCAGTTATGAGACCTTTCATTTCTATCGGTGTTAACCTCGTCTCCCTTGGCGTTTCAGGTCGGTATCTGCCTGTGGGGATACTATCACCCTCTCGTTGCGTTGTTCCGTCTCATTGATGTAGAATCATTTCTCTCTTAGGCTTTTACACAGTGTCCGTTGAAGAACGAGACTCTGTCAGAGTCAGATTGTTAATATGTTCCATTCGTATGTTGGCACTCTTTTAAAATTTTAATTGGGACTAGGGTTTCGGTTCTCAAACCCTAGCCCTATAGGCTCAGACCCTTATAGAGTGTATTGTGACTTTTGTATATATAGTCACTTATATTTTTATGTTGCCATAATTCCAACAAAGCTACAGCTCAATTTTGTATGGACTGTCTCCTGCTTCCTCGCATGGAGTGATTCGTGTATACGATTTAACACAATGGAGTTTTTCCTCATTTACTTTGCCTATCATAGCAGTGACTGTATCTGATATAATTCTCTGTAGAGCTAATGTTGTTCAATTGTACAAGACTTCTTAGATATTTATGTTCTGCATGACTCATATAAGAGACTCTCAATATTTCTGGAGAGTTATATTTCATTTTAATTTTTCTGTTGATGTACCTGTACATTGGTTTCTGTAGCTAGATATTTCTAACTTGTACTATATCTAGTTATCATGAGCTAGCAGTCCCCCCCTACTCATGTTTAAACTGAAATTACTTTACTAATATCTGTCTACACATATAATTGCATGCATAGATTTGTGTGTCCATTCTCCTTTATATATATAATTAATATGTATGAAATACCAGGACTATATTCTCGTAGGTTTCCATGCTCTTCTTGTTTTCCATGTTATATAATTCTAGTTGTATCTTCTTTCCATTTTCGTATAGTTATTCACATCTCTTGCATACATAGATCTCTGGTTCTAGGTATTTCTGTAGAACTGATCATGTTTCGGGATTCATTCCCTTGCTACTTAATTACTTGTTACAACATTAAGGTTTTCTACTCTCCCATTTGATCTTGGTTAAGGGAAATAGTAGTTATATTAACTGTTAGTGTGTATAACTATTGAAAATGTTATACCTCTCTGCTCTTTACTTAATATTTGCCAAATAATTAATTCTGCACTCTATCCATTTACTTTCTCACTGCTCCATTTTTCACCGAAACAGATTAAAGTTACAAATTTGTGATTCATGAGATATTAGAAATATCCAGCTTTTACCTTAAGGATTTGTTTAGAGATTTTGGAGAAATTCTCTTTAATTTACCTACGCATGTCCACAATTATGTGCTGATAAATCCGAAGAAATTTAGAGTAATTTATCTGTAGAGGATATGTACCCTCAGATTTAAACCAAACTTGGTTTAGACTTTCTGTTGGATTCTACTCTACAGAATTTTTTCTCTACAACCATACAGAATTACAAGGGTGAATGCCTTATGACTAATTCTGTTAAATGTAGTACTAATAAATCTAATACCCTATAAATCAACTTTTATATGTAGCCAATTCATACCATAGTAAATAAAAACCCAAATCAACTTAGAGACATACCACTCATGCAGTCGACCAACCTCCCAACCTTAGAGTCCTTCTGTCTCCCAGAACTCACCCCCGAGCTAAGATCACCTCCTAGAACAGACCAGCCTCTAATCTGTTTAGGAGCAGCTTATTTAAGCTATTTTTCCCCAAAGCCTGTTTCTAATTCTGCGTCCAGAATATCAGGATGATTTTCTTCCTGTTTGCCTAGGCTTCCCATTTTTGGGATTCTTTAAAGTTGTTTTTATGCTTTCCTCAGCTTTTCCAGCTTTTTACCTCTTCCCAACTACTTTCCTCATCATTGGGGAAATTTAGATTCTTCCTCAAAAATCTAAATTAGAATAATTTCTTTCAAGGATTTTTGAAATATTATGGGGAATAGTTGCCTTATCCATCCTCATGGATTTAGCAAGTGATCTCATAAATCTCATTTTGGTCAATCTGCACACAATCATTTTATTCATTTCCTCAAATTAAATATTTAATTAAATTCACAAAATACTTATCCTTTGGGGTCCACTCCCCTTAGGACTAAAGTTCAAATGTCCAGTTTTTGAAATTTAAACACATAAATTGGGGGTGTTACATATTCCCCCTCTGAAAATAAACACCGTCCTCAGTGTTGTTATTCAACTACTAGAGTTCATTTTTCAAACAAAAATGAATATCTTTCCATCATTTCAGCTTCTCTTTCCCAGGTAGCTTCTTCAGTAGTAAAGTGCTTCCACTGCACCTTTAATCTTGCTACTGTCTCGTTTCTCAATTCAATTTCTTCCCGCTCCAATATCTGAAGCGGTTCTGGCAGAAACTCCACTTCTGGTTCCACCTGTACAACATTCCAATCAACTATGTGAGAAGCATCATGCACATATATTTTTAATAACGAAAAATGAAACACATCATGAACTCTAACATGGGGTGGTAAGGCTAGTTTGTAAGCCACTGGTCCCACCCTTTCTAATACTTCAAAAGGTCCACAATATCTAGGAGCCAGTTTTGCACAACTTCTAGCATAAAGTGTGCTCTTTTTGGGTTTAATACGCAAGTACACATGCTCCCCTACTTTAAATTCTCGATGCACTCTTTTCTTATCAGCATAGTTTTTCTGACGATATTGTGTTGTCTTGATGTCTCTTTGTATCTGTTTAACAATTCTTTCCATCTCTTGTAAAGCATCTAGTCCCAACATTAGTTTATCCTCTGGCTGGCTCCAGCTCAAAGGAGTACGACATTTCCTTCCATACAGTGCCTCAAACAGACTCATTTTGATGGAGGATTGGTAGCTGTTATTATAGGAAAATTTAGCTAAGTGAAAATAATCTTCCGACTTTGACAGTCTACCCATCACCTACATTCTCAGCATGTCCTCCAAAATTTGATTAGTTCTTTCCGTTTGACCATCTGTCTGAGGGTGGTAAGCAGTACTAAAATTCAATTTAGTACCCATCCCTCTTAACAGTCCTTTCCAAAAAGCTGCTGTAAACTTAGCATCTCGGTCAGAAATAATCACCTTCGGAACCCCATGAAGTCTTACTACTTCCTTCAGAAACACATTTGCTACTTGAGCTGTCCCAAAGGTAGATTTCACTGGTATAAAATGTGCAGCTTTTGTTAAAGTGTCCACTACCACCATTACTGAATCATGTTGATGTTTGGTTCTGGGTAATCCTGTTATGAAATCCATGGAAACGGTGTCCCACTTCCATTCTTCTATCGGTAAAGGGTTTAAAAGACCCGCCAGATGCTGATGCTCAACTTTGACTAGTTGACATTCCATGCATCTAATTAAATATTCTGCTACATCTCTCTTCATTCCTGGCCAAAATAACTTATTTTTCAGGGCTGTTAACATTTTCTGATATCCTGGATGTCCTGCATATGGCTGTTTGTGATATTCATCCAAAATTTCTCTTTTTAAGGACTCTACATTGGGAATATACAATCTGTTCTTATAGCAGATTAGCCCCTTTTGGTTTTGAGTGAAATCAATTTTCTCCTTTTTCTGAAATTTTACCAGGAGTGTTTCATAATTTGGATCTTGGTTTGCTTCCTTTTCCACCAAATCTTCCACATCGATCTGAGCACTACTTCCAATGCTATTGATATTCTGACAAGCATTTCTGCTCAATGCATCAGCAATTTTATTTTCTTTCCCTCTAATATTTTTTATGTCCATATCAAATTCACTTAGAAAAGACAACCATATGGCTTGTCTAGCATTCAAATCAGTTTGGGAAAAGAAATATTTGAGACTAATATGATCAGTCATCAACGTAAATTTCTTTCCAAGGAGATAATGTCGCCGCATTTTCAAAGCATGGATAACAACAGCTAATTCTAAATCATAAGCACTATAATTTTGTTCATGTATCTTCAATTTCCTAGATTCATATGCAATAACTGAATTCTCCTGCAAGAGAACTCCTCCCAACCCCTCTCTATAGGCATCTGTACATACGACAAATTATTTGTCAGGATCTGCAATCTTCAGTATGGGGGCTGTAGTAAGTTTCAGTTTTAATTGGTCAAAACTGTTTTGGCATTTTTCAGTCCACTCAAATTTGACACCTTTTCTTTGTAATGACGTGATGGGATGTGCTATGGCAGAAAACCTCTCCACAAATCTGCGATAATAGCCAGCCATCCCCATGAATGATCTCACTGCCGAAACATCCGTTGGGACAGGCCATTCTTTTATAGCCTTTATCTTTTCAGGGTCAACAGCAAGGCCTTGTTCAGAAATAATATGACCCAAATATTCGATCTTATCTTTATAAAATTCACATTTGCTAAACTTGGCATATAGCTGATTTTCCTTTAGAGTTTGCAATACTATCCTCAAGTGTTCTTTATGTTCCTCCTCACTTTTTGAGTAGACTAAGATATCATCTATGAACACAAGGACAAATTTATCCAAGTAATTGTTTAACACACTGTTCATTAGGCACATAAATGTGGCAGGGGCATTTGTCAAACCAAAAGGTAGGACTACAAATTCGTAGTGACCATACCTTGTTCGAAAGGCTATTTTGCTGACGTCTTCTTCCTTGATTCGGAGCTGGTGATAACCAGTTCTTAAGTCAATCTTCGAAAAGACTGAAGCTCCTCTCACTTGATCAAAAACATCATCAATTCAAGGCAAAGGGTATCTATTTTTAATGGTCAACTTGTTCAGTTGGTGATAATCAATGCACATCCGAAAAGTGCCATCTTTCTTTTTCACGAACAGCACCGGTGCTCCCCAAGGAGACACACTCGGTCTGATATACTCTTTATCTAACAGTTCTTGCAATTGCATTTTCAGTTCCATAAGTTCAGGGGGACTCATTCGATAGGGGTCTCGGGAAACAAGTACTGCTCCCGGCACTAGATCGATTGAAAAATCAATCTCTCTTTTGGGGGGAAGATGAGGGATCTCATCTGGAAAAACTTCCTTAAATTCCCTTATTACTGGTAATACATCCAACAGATTTTCTTCAGTTTTCTGTTCCATTTTCTCCACATAGACTGCATAAACCTGATATCCTTTCCTAGTTGTTCTTTTTAATTGCAGTGCTGATATTTGTCTTACAGAGATAGGTTTTGGTCTTCCTCTGAGAATAAAAGGTTTCCCTTCCTCATATACACAATACAAAGTCTCATCCCAGCAGTTCATCAGAGCTTTCTTCTTTTCCAGCCAGTCCATTCCTATCAGTAGGTCATATGAACCTAAGGGCAGGATGTTCAAATTTACTTCTGTTTGGAAATCATTCAATTTAATTTCTGTTCGGGGCAGTTTATGTGTTACCTTTCTCTTAGTTCTAGTGGCTAGCTGTACCAACCATGACTGCTGAAATTTTTCAACTTTTAGGTTACATTTTTCTACAATCTTTGGACTAATGTAACTCAAAGAAGCAGCCGGATCAATCAGAACAGTAACAGCTAGGTCAGAAATCTTACCCTCTATTTCCACCATGGTAGCTTGATGTTCTGCTTGTCGATTTTCCAAGGCTGCACTGATAGTTGGTATATTTCTGGCTATGTCATTTACTGTAGTGGCTTCTCGATCTCTCATAATCATCTGAATATTTCGATGAGGACAATCCCTCAGAAGATGGGGTTCTCTACAACCCCAACATTTCAAGGGTTCCTTCATTCTGACTGTCCCTTCCTTTTTACTGTCTCCATCTATTTGTTTAGAAGCCACTTGGGACTGAGCAGTTTGACTTTCTTTGGGTTTATTAAACTTTTTCCGCTGATGATCTCTACCAAAATTCTTCAAATAGGCTGGTTTCTGCTTCCTCCCTTTGAACTCATTCTTATTTATCCAGCTTTTCCCCTGTTCAGTTTTTCCTTTGAACTGTTGGTAACATAATCTGGCTTTTCTAACAACTTCATCCATTGTTTTTGGGTTGTCAACCTCGATTTTCTCTTTGTATACATCAGGCAAACAATTCAGAAACCTTTGTACTTTTGCCTTTTCTTCCCTTATGTAGGGTACATATCTCAGCAGATTGGTAAACTTAGTAACAAACTCATCGATAGTGAGTTGTCCCAGTCTAAGTTCATGGAATTCCTTTTCTTTATCATCATAGTAACGCTCATTCAAGTAGCGATTTTTGAACTTAACCTGGAAATATTCCCAAGTAACTGTCTTTTCATCAATGGCATGCACCATTTTTGTCTCCTCCCACCACAAGGTAGCCTTTCCTTGTAGCTGGTAGATAGCTAATCTGGCCTTCAGATTGCTTTCATATTCATAAACCTGGAAATACTTAATCATATTCAACAACCAGGCTTCAGCATCTTCCTGCTTCTCCCCATCATAGGAGGGAGGTTTGATTTTCCGGAATTGCCCTTTTAATTCCTTTTTCTGCTTATTCTGATGCCTAATAGCATCTTCCTCATCAGACTCATCAGTTTTCCTCTTTCCGGAACCTTCTCCTTCCTGGCTGTTCCGCGAAGTTAATTCCCTGATGAGCTTTTCCTGCTCCTCACAGGCTAATGACAATCTGTCATTCTGGCTTTTTATCTCAGCCAATTCTTGTTGAAATTCCCGCAACATAGCCATCATGGGCGCATTGGGGTCCGGTGCATTTTCCTCATCACACAGATCAACATAAATTTCGTCACCTTCTGCCATTTCAGCACCACTGTACACTACATAACACAGATCAGTGAAAATAAAAATAATTATTATTATTATTATTATTTTTTCCACAGAAATAATTTTATACAGTGAGCACACAGCAACAGTGAGCACAATGTCACTAGCCCAGTTTTATAACTTGGGCTCTGATACCATTTGTCACACCTCCCATTTACTCACAATTTTTTTTTTTCTTCTCGAAGCATTTCATGCTTTTAAGCATAGGTTTACCATGAAATCCTATTTTTCTAAGTAATGGAGTCATATTTTATTTTTCCCACATGATTCATTTCAGTATAACACCATAACCCCAAGCACTCTCTATTCACTTCCTCTTTAACTTGTGTTATGTTATTCTAACTCCAAGCATGGAGTGAATTAATATCCTTTTATTTTTATGGGTTTGAATGTCGACGAGCATTCTGGACCCCTTTCCAATCTACATACCCTCGATTTTCCCATTACGTATATGTATATATCTTTGGTAGTGATTATAATTGAATTCAATGTACATACTATTATATGACTGGCTCTTCTCTGCGTTTGGCGGTCAGATGAGGTGGCATTCATAATGGTTTTCACATCTGTGTTGATATGATAGCATATCATTGTACATGAGATTGCAGATCAATTTTTAATGTGATACTTGAATACGTTTATCAATTTACACATAGAGCGTGTAGTTCAAATCGGTTTGAGGTGTTGTGTTCATTGCGTCGGGGTAAGTCTTCTCCACGTCAGATTTGATGATACTTATGGTTGCATTGTATGGTTTATACTGGGTTCCATCCCAATCTCCCATTCACGTGGTAGATCCACGTCGAACTGGCAATACCATTCAAGTTTATTCGACTTACAATGGCACTCTTCTTCATACAAACAAGACGCATGAAATTTATTTCGTATCTTGGCACCATTAATGTTATACGACTGGTTTAATTGCACCCGCCAACCCTTCGATCCGTGGCTTTCCTCTTGTGATGTTGCCAAGTGGACGATGGTGATCCTTTCGTATTAGGTTTTCTGGGGTCTTTGGAATAATTATATAAGCCTTTGATATTGTGTAGAGACAGTTTTCCGCGTACATCATTTGTTTGTTTATCTCTTCACCTGCAAGGTCTTTGCTCTTCAGGGGGTTTACTTACCTCAGTCCACGAACGAGATTTGTGGCTTGCCTACTCCACTGCGACGCTACTAGGTAATCGTTTTATACATTCATTTTTTTTTCTTATGATTAGAGATCAGGTTCGTCGCTCAGAACTTGCCATACTTCGTTTCTGAGGGAGTCTTCGAACGTTAATGAGATGAATGCGTTTCTTTCTGGGGATTTTGGTTATATCCTCTGTGAAATTTTTCATTGTATTCCCTCTCTGATTTATTGTCGACATTGCCCCTCTGTCGATTTCATTGACTGATAACTAGTTTATTTTGTTAATACTGTGTAGAGTCAAAATTTACTTGCTTCGCCTCGCTTCAGGAGAAAGATAGTCATTCACTCGGACTTCGTGAGGTTCGATTTTCCTCAAATATGTACATATATTTTTGTTTCCTTCTATTATTATCCTATAGGGTTTCAATTTAATCGATACTCTGTTTCCAATTGTTGATTTCAGAACGCTCGTAAGGACCGAGAATCTTGGTTCACAGGTAATCGCCTTGTTTTTATGAGTAATTTCTCCATTCGAACATTTTTCTAGCAACGACGTTATTAAATAATTTCTATCTTGACTTTGTTTTTCACAGGCAACGTAGATTCATTCGTATGCCTTTGAAAGTAGTTATGAGCCCTTTCATTTCTATGGGTGTTAACCTCGTCTCCCTTGGTGTTTCAGGTCAGTATTTGTCTGTGGGGATACGATCACCCTCTCGTTGTGTTGTTCCGTCTCATTGATGTAGAATCATTTCTCTCTTAGGATTTTACACAGTGTTCGTTGAAGAACGAGACTCTGTCAGAGTCAGATTGTTAATATGTTCCATTCGTATGTTGGCACTCTTTTAAAATTTTAATTGGGAGTAGGGTTTCGGTTCTCAGACCCTATCCCTATAGGCTCAGACCCTTATAGAGTGTATTGTGACTTTTTTATATATAGTCACTTATATTTTTATGTTGCCATAATTCCAACAAAGCTACAGCTCAATTTTGTATGGACTGTCTCCTGCTTCCTCACATGGAGTGATTCGTGTATACGATTTAACATGATGGAGTTTTTCCTCGTTTACTTTGCCTATAATAGCAGTGACTGTATCTGATATAATTCTCTATAGAGCTAATGTTGTTCAATTGTACAAGACTTCTCAGATATTTATGTTCTGCATGACTCGTACAAGAGACTCTCAAGATTTCTGGAGAGTTATATTTCATTTTAATTTTTTTGTTGATGTACCTGTACATTGGTTTCTGTAGCTAGATATTTCTAACTTGTACTATATCTGGTTATCATGAGCTAGCAGTCTCCCCCTACTCATGTTTAAACTGAAATTACTTTACTAATATCTGTCTACACATATAATTGCATGCATAGATTTGTGTGTCCATTCTCCTTTATATATATAATTAATATGTATGAAATACCAGGACTATATTCTCGTAGGTTTCCATGCTCTTCTTGTTTTCCATGTTATATAATTCTAGTTGTATCTTCTTTCCATTTTCGTATAGTTATTCACATATCTTGCATACATAGATCTCTGGTTCTAGGTATTTCTGTAGAACTAATCATGTTTTGGGATTCATTCCCTTGCTACTTAATTACTTGTTACAGCATTAAGGTTTTCTACTCTCCCATTTGATCTTGGTTAAGGGAAATAGTAGTTATATTAACTGTTAGTGTGTATAACTGTTGAAAATGTTATACCTCTCTGCTCTTTACTTAATAGTTGCTAAATAATTAATTCTGCACTCTATCCATTTACTTTCTCACTACTCCATTTTTCACCGAAACAGATTAAAGTTACAAATTTGTGATTCATGAGATATTAGAAATCTCCAGCTTTTACCTTAAGGATTTGTTTAGAGATTTTGGAGAAATTCTCTTTAATTTACCTACGCATGTCCACAATTATGCGCTGATAAATCCAAAGAAATTTAGAGTAATTTATCTGTAGAGGATATGTACCCTCAGATTTAAACCAAACTTGGTTTAGACTTTCTGTTGGATTCTACTCTACAGAATTTTTTCTCTACAACCATACAGAATTACAAGGGTGAATGCCTTATGACTAATTCTGTTAAATGTAGTACTAATAAATCTAATACCCTATAAATCAACTTTTATATGTAGCCAATTCATACCATAGTAAATAAAAACCCAAATCAACTTAGAGACATACCACTCATGCAGTCGACCAACCTCCCAACCTTAGAGTCCTTCTGTCTCCCAGAACTCACCCCCGAGCTAAGATCACCTCCTAGAACAGACCAGCCTCTAATCTGTTTAGGAGCAAGCCTTATTTAAGCTTATTTTTCCCCAAAGCCCGTTTCTAATTTTGCGTACTGCACACAGGATGCTTTTTCTTCCCGTTTGCCTAGCCTTCCCATTTTTGGGACTTTTAAAGTTGCTTGCTTTCCTCAGCTTTTCCAGCTTTTTTCCTCTTCCCAACTACTTTCCTCATCATTGGGGAAATTTAGATTCTTCCTCAAAAATCTAAATTAGAATAATTTCTTTCAAGGATTTTTGAAAGATTATGGGGAATAGTTGCCTTATCCATCCTCATGGATTTAGCAAGTGATCTCATAAATCTCATTTTGGTCAATCTGCACACCATCATTTTATTAATTTCCTCAAATTAATTATTTAATTACATTCATAAAATACTTATCCTTTGGGGTCCACTCCCCGTAGGACTAAAGTTCAAATGTCCAGTTTTTGAAATTTAAACACATAAATTGGGGGTGTTACACAGTGCAGGGAGAATGATGGTTAAAAGAGAGTGACTGGCCTTCTAAGAGTTATAAGAGACTGGTCTTCCTAGAGTTAAGAGTCTTTCCATTCAAAAATTCCACCCACTAACATACTACTTATTCTTTTCACCCAAGTGAGTATTTCCATCTTGTAGTAGACAGACCGTCTTAGTTGCTTAAATAATTGACTAATGAGTGATTATTTTCATCCAGCTAGCCAAGATATAGGGTTTATTAGTGAATTCCCTTGGTAACTTTTGTAAATGCCGGCTCCACCCCCCTACTCCCCTGCCCACCCACAACATGTTTCTATTTCGATATATCTCCCATGACACTCTCTTCCGAGTTCCACCTCCCTCCGCCTAGATAGACTTGATCCCTAGATGTAGGTTCCTTCATCTGTATACTCATCGATCGGTCAGAGTTTGCTATTAATTTCTCCCATCAACGCTTAGGGTATGTAGGGGTGAGGGCGAAAAGGAGTTTTAGGATGGTCCAGTTGCAGTAGGTATGATGCGTAGTTTCAAAAGGCAAGTCAAAAGTCTGTAGGCATTAGGTTCCCATTATGTAAGGAGGTTACCAATACTATTTCCAAGGTAGAAGGTCCTTTGTGTCGAGCTGCTCTTGGTCCCTTGTTCCGAGCTCTTCTAGTTGAGTTGATATCTAAGACAAGATGACAAGGAAGAAAAGAGTTGATATCTAAGTTTGTGAATAATTGTTACTTCCTTATAACAACTTAACTAGATTTCATTTTTATATATTTTAAGTTGTTTTACAACAATCATCATTGAATGTCTTCAAATAGGCGCTAACATACAAAGAAGAACCATTAGATGAATTTATTAACATTGGGTTAAATATGGGTTGTCAGTATATGTTGGCATACTAGAAATTAATTGTGGAATTTGTAAGCATCTATCGATATGTTTTTACTTAGATCCATCTATAATAAATAGAACAAAAACATCTTTTATATTAAATATATGATTTGTTATGGGGTATAAAACTTGTAGGAAACAAATTATGGAACTACGCCAACAAATGAAATGTTGAAAGATGGCATGAAATTTGGTTTTGAAAGAATGTGTATAATTCATGAGTCAATTATGGCTAGCATACGTCATTTATTTTCGATTTACATTGATGTATATTATTTAATATTTCAATTTTCATTATTCTCACCAATGTATATACACTCATTACACTTTATTTTTATGTTTGTAGATGGAAGGTGAAGAAGAAGAAAAAAATCAACAAAGTGAACAAAACATTCTTCAAAATAACCCAAGTCATGGAAGTAGCTCGAGCCGTGACATCAGTTCAAGCGAAGAATGATGATCAATATGTTTAGATATCAAATAAAGGTGTTGTATTTTTTTAAATATTTGTCTGTGAAATCAAACATTTTGTTTAATGTGATGGAAATAGTGTCCTAATTGAAAGGCAAGGGGTACCAATAACTATCCCATTTTGTATGACAAAGAGTTTCCTATATATATATATATATATATATAATACGTTTTAATTTATTCTATTGCGTTATCCATTGTCACTGTGAAATGTAACACCAATGATTAAATATAAGTATGATTAAATATTATAATGAAGAGATGTGAAATCTAGTGATATGATATAACAAATTAATCCAACAATCACATTCAAATTCACTAATAAAAATTTAATTGATATGAATATTGTTATAAGATATGTGTCGACTTTTGATGAATAATGAATTTTAAAAAATCACAATAATTATGATATGATATAACAAATTAATATAAACATAACATTCAAATACACTAATAAAACATTAATTGATATGAATACTATTATAAGATATGTGTCAACTTTTTATAAATAATGAATTTAAAGAAATCATAATAGTTGCACTGTCACGGGTTGATGTTCCTAAAAAATACAAAATGAACATCGGTGCCTGTTAGTTACTGTGCACCAGTGCGTTTGTATGATATTGCGCATAGTTGCGTTTCAACAAATGAGCACTGCACAAATACCAATACCAATTAGAACGCTTGGTGCATTTGTGTGATACTGCGCACTCGTGCATTTATGTGAGACTGCTCACTGGTGTGTTGATACAAATTATGCGCACCACACAAATACCAATACCAATTAGAACGCTCAGTGAATTTCTATGATATTGTGCACCTGTGCGTTTGTATAATATTACACATCGGTGAATTGATACGACCTACGAACACCACACAAATACCAATACCAATTGGAACGACTCGGTGCATTGTATCACCTACAGTGCACCCAGTGCAGTTTCAGACCTTAACGGCCCGATGCTTGCATCTTCGACTGCCCCGGGGTGACTATTTGGCTGACACACACCGGGAGGTTTCTAAGCACCTTGAGGAATCCTAAATTTTTTTTCCGTCTCGGTTCTTGGTAGGTTTACAGTACTGGTGCATTCACTATAAAACGCACTGGTGTGTTTCCACTTGATTAGCGCACCGATGAGAAAAACAACCATAAAAACCTTCGACCACCCAATTTTTTTTAGTTGTGTTGAAATTACATTAGGAGCTCTGCCAAAAACTTTGTTACTGAAAATGAAATGTTGTAGAAAATATTTTTTTGATAAATTTGGCCAATTTTATAACACTAAAAACCTCCGTTATGACCTCCACTAGAGAGTCTTTTCCTTGTAGTGTGTTGTCAGCAAATTGTAGTTCTAGAGTGATTTTTCTATTAATATGTTGTAAACTTTCAGACGTTGGTATGAATGTAGATTCCATTCCAAAATTTTCAGTCTCAAAATAAAATTCCTGGCATTTTCTGGAAGTATAAAGGATTGTTAAAGCTAAAATCTATAATTTCCTTTCATTTTCCGGAAGTAAAAAGGATTTTTAAAAGTAAAATAACATGTATGAATGGATATTCCATTCCAAAATTTTTAATCTCAAAATAATACAATGAAATATTTTTTCTTGGAATTTTCTGGAAGTAGAAAGGATTTTTAAAGCTAAAATCTATAATTACCCGACATTTTCTTGAAGTAAAAATTATTTTTAAAACTAAAATCTATAATTGCAGGTACCTCTACGTTCTTAGATACTTTTTTTTGTATGTATCATCTCCAAGTTATGTGACTTCCCAATTTTGTATGTCTGTTGGCTATGCCCCTGCTTCTGCTCCCCCAAGCCGATTCAGGAAGAGTCCAATTTGCAAGTTGCAACCAAGAAAAGACAATTGGGTAGATGGGAGCCTCAGAGGTAAAGAATTCACCAACCCACTTAATAGAGAAAGGATGGCATATCCCTAAGTTTTTATTTTTTTTCATCCTACAAACATTCACTGTAATGTGGAACAACAAGTTTAATATGTGAAAAATAAAGGGAAACCACAACAATAGTGTGAACACAATTCGCCGTTCAAATAATTTCATTTGCGGGTTGTCGAAGAAGATTGTGAACTATAGTGTTAACAAGTTTTTTTTAAAAACAATTTAATTTCTAATTCCACTATTCGAAGTGATGTGGAACTGGGAGGAATCAATATGGTCATTAGGGAATCAAATTTCCTCATTATGGGCATTAGAAAACCGGATTCTGAAGCTGAAGTTGTATATATATATATATATATATATATATATATATATATATATATATATATATATAAAACTTGTAAATTTTTTAAATGACCGTCAATATGAATTTTTAAAAAATTATTGACCAGTTAAAGATAACATGTATATTTTAAAATAATCCGTATTTTATGTCTAAAAAACCTGAAAATGTGCATGCAGGTGTCAATTTTAAGGCATGGTGTTACGTAAGTCATTCATCTATGACCATTTCCATTAGAGGTAGTTGTAACTAACTAATTTATCATGATTCTTGAATAGTGTGCTTAGTACTCATTTCTAAAAATAATTTATTTAGAAATTAAAGATGGTTATTAAAAAATATTAATAATTATTGGTAATAACTGTAAATTCTAATTATAGTAATTAATTAACATTATTATTATATGTTTGAAATTCAATTAGTATTATTATTTAAGAAGAAAATATTAATCAACTAAATGTGTTAAATAATAATAATTTTAATTTAATTAATAAATACCTTAAATAAATTTAGTATTATTAATAATGATTATGGTTAATAATTACAATTATTAATATTAATTAAAAATAAAATTATTATTAATAATTATTGTTAATAAATTGAAAAACATTATTATTTAATAATTATTATTAATAATTTATTTCTTTAAATCCAAATTAATTAAGATCTTTGGTTGGATATTTTAAATTAATATTATTTATATTACTATTTATCAATGATCTAATCCCTCTTTCAAGCCTTCATTCAAATTTTTTTCGTGAAGATGGATCCTTGTTTGGATTCGAAGCGTCGACGAAATTCGTGTAATGATTTGGATAATACGAATCATTCTAATTGAACTGATAATCACATGAGCTTAAAAACCATCATCATTTCCCTGCATGGAGGGGATACATGGGAAGAGATTTGTTCTCTGGAAAATCAATATTGAAAATTGAAAGAAGGGCAGTGGATCTGCAATTTCTTAAAGAATGTCGTGACAACAACCTTGTCGCGCCATTTTCTCACATTAAACATAATTTTTACTTATGTAGGTATGAGAGATATTTTTTAAAACTTAGTTTGAACCTAATCAATGGTGAAATCATAAGGAGAAAGACCATTTTAGATACAATTGGGCATTCAACCCTCTCTGCGCATTTAAAATTAGTTAACTTAATTGATCATGAATTAGGGAGAATGATTGAAGTGAAGGCCATGCTCGAGGCTCAGAAGGAAGGGAAGAATTCTCATGATAGGTAGTTTAAGAACCTTTTAAAAGATAAAAAATAATTATTCGAAGAATGTTTTGGTCGGAAAATATTCATACGACATAGTTTCCTACGTTGGGAAATCAAATCGATCCAATTCTGTGGCAGCTACAGGAGGTTCTGGCAACAATTATGATTTGAGAGAAGGTTCCAAATTGGTTTTGGGGATGGTGATACTAGGAAGGAGCAGATTTTTCACTTCTAACATAGAGGTTGGTTCTGTTGAGGAAAGTATTACAAATAAGCTCATTGATGAAGCAAATAAGGATTTCAGAGTAGGCATATTTTTGGTTTTCTGAATGAAGATTCTAGGAAGAGGAAGAAACGTTATCACATCTGAGGTCATTTCAGATGAGATTGTTATAAATTATTTCATATATGAATCAGGTAAATATTAGAGTTCACCTTAGATTTTGGTTTCCGGAATGGAGAGTCCAAGAAAAATCAATGTTATCTCATGTATCACATAAGTAGTTTCTGTAGATGGAAGTATCAAGAGCGATGAGAGTATTAAAATAAATGATCCTGGTAAAGATTTAAGGTTAATTTCATATTTAATAAATAGTGGTAGCATTGTAAGATATAGGTATCGTATCTCGGGAAGAATGCAAGGTTAACATGGAGGCCAATAAAAATAATAAAACAATAACCTACAACATCAGTGAAATGCTCAGGTTTTTCTCTCCCTCATTAGAAATGCTATCAAGAAGGCACATGATTGGCCAAAATTCCAATTTATTAGAATATGAATGGCTATCTGACATCCAAAAAATTTATATCATGTTCTAAAAATCTAGTGCGCCCCTCTGAAGCAGAGTTTGAAATTGGACGTAAGGAGGGTCTATCAGTTAGTAACAACCATGTACATAATGTTATTGGAAGAAGCGTTGGAGCGAATTTAGGTTTTAGTCATATTTCTGATGTTAATTCGAATCTGTAGGTTATGATCAACGCAGTAGGCAACGACCAAGGTTGTATGGGAAAAAACCAAGGTTGTCTAGAGAGCTTCCATAAGATTGATTTACACTCTAATAAATATGATATGAAACATAATATAATTTATAATAATAATGGGCCGAAAAATAATAAGGTTCTAAAGGTGTCCTCTTTAAATTTAAATCAAGAAACTATTAAGATCCTCGGCAAGGTTCTCGGATTTGTGGTTTCCCTTAAAAAAATTCCAAAGGAAGGCATCATTTGCAGTATTGAAAAAGGGATTCAGGTATTATCCTTAGATCACCAAGAGGAATTAAGACCAGAATGTTCCCTTATCATAGGAAAAGCAAGAACCCCTAGGAGTAATATAATAAAAGAAGAGTTTTTTGCTCTTAAATCCCTTCACAATAATGAAATAATTATGCTCCTCAAAGAGGATAAAGGAGAAGCTACAATAGTTTTGGATAAGGAATATTATTTTAACAAGATGAATGAGCATATAAATGGTAGTAGCTAAAAAATACTTAACTCCAACCCCATGCTCCAGGTTATAAAAGAAGTAAATAAGGCAATCATGGAATCTATTCTTGATGATAAACTAAAAAAAAGTCGATCCCTTCGTGTGAGGTCATCCCTAGAATTTATAGATTACCTAAAATTCTCAAGGAGGGTGATCCTCTCAGACCGATAGTTAATACCATAGGATCCCCCACCTATGAATTGGAAAAATATATTTATGAGATTCTTAAGCCCCTAGTTGGAAATACTAGTTCATTCATAAAAGTCTCAAATGATTTCATGAATCTCATTAAAAGTGAGGGCGTAGAGGATAATGAGAATTTGGTAAGTTTTGATGTACTATCATTATTTACCAAAATTCTGTTAGATGAGGTTGTTTCGGTTATAAAATAAGTCACTGATCCAGATATAGCTAAGCTTGCACGGATTTTTTTATGATCCACATTTTTCAACTTATATGGAACTGATCTAGGTGGATATCGATGGCCACCCACCTATTCCATTTGGATCACCACCATCAATTGTTGCAGCTTTTCACATTCATCAAAAAATACTATTTTTAGCAGGTTTTCGGGTCCTCCACTCCCGAAGCTGTTTTGGGGCCTTAATGATCTAGGTGGATATTGGTGGCCACCCACCTATTCCATTTCAACCCCCACCATCAGTTCTTTTAGTTTTTAAGTTGCAGCACAACTTACTATTTTTAGTAGTTTTTCAGGTCTTGAATTTTCAGAGCCATTTTGAGGCCCTAAACGACGCTTTTTGGGCATCATTTGTCCAGAAAAGATGATTTTGTTCTAGAATTTATATTCATAGGAATAGTTGTAGTCATCGGTATATCTTTCTAACGATGTATCATACATGTCAAACGGAGATCGTATGCCAAAGTTACGTTCCCAGGAAGTTGAAACACTCATTTACCCAAACGGGGCCCATAGTTTTGGCGCTTCATCTCCTAGGGTTAGGCTTTTGGATGTTTAGAGTTATCCATTGTTTCTAAATACTAAATAGGCCCTCGATCCTCATTGTAACACAATTTAGAGGTATGTAGCTGCCACATATCTTCTCAGAGATTCGCTACCAAAAACCTAGTTATTTTATTTCCATTATGTCCGTAAGCATATTTCTATTATTTTATATTAATGAAATGAAGCATTATTTCTATTGCATCTCTATGTTCATGGTTATTTCTATATTTTATTACGTTCCTCAATAAATCTGGATCAATGGTATCAGAGTGATCTACTCTTTTTTTTTTTTTTTTTGCATGTCCCCAACGCGGTCAGGGTATAAGGAGTTAGGGCTTGATTTTGTTGAACCCTTGCAAGATCAGGCTCTCAAACCCCGACGACCTCCCATGGTGGAAGAAAATAAATACGAGGGATCAGGAGATCCTATCAAAATATTGCTCAAGGAGGACCTCGAGAAACAAAGGAATGCAATGATGGATAACTTTGCTTAGATCCTTCAATGCCAGCCCACCTACGGCACATATGCATCCAACAACCACTCTGGAGGCGCCACTCCCTTCAAGGTATAGGTAAACTTTGAAAATTCTGTATTTGAATGCCAAATAGATGTAGACATCGTAGATAGATGGTTAAAATTGCTGGAATGGTATTTCTCGGTCCATGATTTCTCTGATTGAGAAAATATTATTTGCACTCCTCAAAGCCGCCCCCCATGTCAAATACTGGTGGGAAACCTACTGTGAGCAAGAGGACGAAGGGAACCCTATCTTTTCTTGGCCACACCCACTTGGAATTAATTCTGAGACGAAATCAAGGAACAATATTACCCTGTGGGGAGCTATGAGGAAAAATACATCCAATGGACCACAATGCGGCAACAAAGGGTTCATGATGTGCATGAACTCACAAATCTATTCCATACGCTATGTACAAAGTTGGGCATTAAACATTTAGAAAGACATTTGATACTCAAGTATCACAGCTATATGCACAAACACATTCAGGATGAAATGGAGTTCGTTGACATTACACATCTTGGCATGGCATATCGCTATGCTGCCAAGATCGAGCACAAATTTAAGCAGAAGAAGCGAGAATTTGGATCTACGAATCTGAAAGGTGCCTCTGAACTGAAGAACAAGGGGAAAGGCCGAAGCAGTGTGACTCAGAACAACACCAAAAATAAGGAGAAGGACACAGGGAAGTGTGAATTTCATAACAGCCCCACTCACAGCAGAAACGAGTGCCAGGCCAAACAGTCATTGGTGGCTAATCTAAAGGCACCTGAATCATATGCATTTTCTGATCCTGAGTCAGAACCAGACAAAGCCAATCACAAAGGGAAGCAGATCATTGATGCAGATCCCAGTGCCATTGTTGCCACCACCAAGATCCAGAGGGAGGATCTAGAGGATCCAGAGGAGAGGGAGCACCTCTTCCATTCGCATATGTGGGTGAAGGGTTCTCCGCTGCAATTTCTTATTGATAGAGGAACCCAAAATAACCTCATTTCAGCAGAGGTCGTGAATCAGATTGACTGACCAACCATAGCACAGCTGTAGCCGTATACCATCGGGTGGCTCCACCCAGGGAGAGATCTCTACATCTGCCAGTAGTGCCGCTTTCCGTACAATATTAGGCCATTCACGGATGAGGTATTGTGTGATGTTTCTCCTCTTGATGTAGCAGATGTATTAGTGGGCCAACCATACTTGTGGAGGTGACATGTTGTGTATGAGTCTAGGCCTCGTGTTGTTTTTATTACTTTGGGAAATAACTTATATAGGATACCGAAGGTAGTACCACCTCCTGTCATCTCTTTGACTACTACAAAACAACGCAGTAAGATTGTTTCCCAAACTAGGAAATTTATTTTCCTTACAACTCACTCACAGGGAAAGAAGAATATTGTGGTCATAACCTCGAACCAGGGCTCCCTTGCATGGCTGCAGCAGATGGACAAAGTCATGGAGGAATACGAGGTCATTTTCTCCTCACTCATAAAGGTTGCTCTACACTATCAGGACAAGCACTCCATTGATATGACTCCTAACGCACCATCACCTGAAATTGCCATACATCCTGCAACTACACATACAAAATCCACACATGCACTGTCTGACGCTAATAAAGAAACCAAATTTACTAAACGCATCCAGCATGTCCACCACAAGTCCATGACATCTTAAACAAATCTAATACCCAATTCAACAGAATTTGCCTCATCTCATGAAGGATCTCAACACAATGGGGACCATTGCTTCCTAAGGAGGGAGTATTATCTAGGTGGATATCGATGGCCACCCACCTATTCCATTTGGACCAGCATCATCAATTCTTGAAACTTTTCACATTTAGCACAACTTACTATTTTTAGCAGGTTTTCAGGTCCTCCACTCCCAGAGCCGTTTTGGGGCCTTAATGATCCAGGGGGATATTGGTGGCCACCGACCTATTCCATTTTAACCCCAACCATCAGTTCTTTCAGTTTTTAAGTTGCAGCACAACTTACTATTTTTAGCAGTTTTTCGGGTCCTGAACTACCAGAGCCGTTTTGAGGCCCTAAATGACGTTTTTTTGGGCATCGTTTGTTTGGAATATTTGAATACATTCTAAAATTGATATTCATGGAAAAAATTTTATTCCTCGGATAGACATTTCTAACGATGTATCATACGCGTGAAACAGAGATCGTGTGCCGAAGTTAGGTCCCCGGGAAGTTGAAACACTAATTTACCCAAATGGGACCCATAGTTTTGGTGCTTCATATCCTAAGGTTAGGTTTTTGGGAGTTTATAGTTTTCCATTTTTTCTCAATAATAAATATGCCCTCGAGCCTCATTGTAACATAGTTCAGAGGTTTGTAGCCGCCACATCTCTTCTTAGAGATTCGCTACCAGCACCCGAGCTATTTTATTTCCGTTATGTCTGTAAGCATATTTCTGTTAATGAAATGAAGCATTATTTCCGCTGCATCTCTATGTTCATGGTTATTTCTGTATTCCGTTGCGTTCCTCAATAAATCCTGACCAGGAACACTTTGAAAAAAAGGCCCTTGATTCCTTTCCCTTAAAACTAGATTAGCGGAAGAAATTTGTGGATGACACCAACATAGAGTTGACTCATGCAACTTGGAGAAAATTGAAATATTTTTTAATCACCTTAAGTCTATTTAATCTTAAATTAATTTTAATATAGAGGTTGAAGAAAACAAGAACATCCCATTTTTAGATGTCCTGGTTACCATGAAGGATGATGGAACACTGGGGCATCAGGTATTTAGAAAGAAAACTCAAAATAACATCTATCTTCATGCTGATTATTACCATCATTCGACTCAAAAATATTGTGTCCTGGATACTCTTGTTGTTAGAAACCTTAGAATATTTGAACCTGAGCACCTTAATAAGGAAATCAATCACCTAGCCTCTATTTTTAGGGGTATAGGATACAAAGAGAAAGATATTAAGAAAACCATAAAAATAGTTGAGGGTTCGGTCCTTTCACAAGAGCATCAAGGACCTCAAGAAAAGTGTGATAGGTTTTTTCTTCCATACATCCAAGGAGTTACAGATAAGACTGCCAAGGTTTTTGGGAAGAAGGACATAGTCCCACAATTTCCAACAGCAGGAATAATAAGACAAAGAATGCAGTCAGTTAAGGATATTATCAATGATGAGAAGCTTAAAGGATTTTATAAGGTTGACTGCCCGTGTGGAAAATGTTATATTGTGGAAATAAGATGTTCGTTGCAAAGAAGATTGAAAGAACACACGACGCTGGTATTAATAATGAGAGATCTTGCACCTCAACCTTGACAGGACACTCCTCAACAAATAAGTATCACGTGTGTTTATAAGATGCCAAAATTATCACCAGAGAAGAACATTATTGAAGAAGGAAAAACAGAGAAGCTCTTCAGTTTATTAAGCATCCTCATAATCTCAATAGGTATGGAGGGAGTGAAATGAGTGATAATTGACTTCCTCTGATAAGACAGATTTGTTCCTTCGACTCATCCTCCTAGGTATAATATCTCAGGTATAATTTCTCTCCCTTTCATCTTTTAAAATTTTAATTTCTCTGATTAGGGTTTAAAAATTAAATAACAATAACATATATACAAATAATTAAAGCTCAATTAAAAGTGTGGATAATCCGAATCATTCTGATTCAACTGATAACCGCATGAGCTTAAAAACCAACCACTAATAATTATTAATATTATAATTATTAATTTTATAAATTAATGTTTATATTAATTTTAATTATTAATTATAAACATTTATATTTATATTGTATTTAAATTTATGTGATTAATACCAACATTGCATTACTTTATTTATAAAATTATTTTCTTGGGTTTATAATATTAGGGTCTATAATCATTAGGTTTATAATACTAATCTCAAGGTTTTTGATCCCTTAGGTTTATAATATAAATCCTACAGTTCAATATTTTCCCCCAAAGTTCATTTTCTCTCACATCTATAATATTAATCCCTTGGGTTTATAATATTAATCCATTGGGTTTATAATATGAGGGTTTTTAGTATTGGGTTTATAATATTTTACTTAGTATAAAGGTTTGAAATGTTCAATTTTTAATATTCAAGTTTATAATATTGAGTTTTATAATTTTAGGGTTTATAATATTACTATTAATATTAATATTAACCCTTTAGGTTTAATAATCCTATGGGTTTATAATATTAATCCATTGGATCTATTATTCCCAAAAGTTCTTAAGATTAATCACTTCGGTTTATATCCTTAATATCTTGGGTTTATTATTATATTTTATAATACTAATCTTAGTGTTTGGCTTATATCATTAATATCTAAGGTTTATTATTAGAGTTTATAATACTAATATTAGGGTTAACAACCTGATCGTTTATAATATTAATCTTATGTCCTATAATATTGGGTTTAATAGTGTTGGGGTTTAAAATATTCAATTTAGTATTAAAGTGTAATATCATGATGTATTATATTTTTCTTATTAATAATGTAACATTTTAATTCTACGGTTTAGTGTTTCTCCATTTAATTTATTTTCCCTTGGGTTTATAATATTAATCCTTTGGGTTCATTTTTATTAATATTAAGGTTGAATATTTTTATTTTAGGTTTATTTTCAGTTGGGTTTATAATATTAATTCCTAGAATTTATTTCCTTTGTGTTTATTAATGTTTGGGTATATTATTATTAATCTTAGGGTTTAATATATTTCCCTTGTGTTTATTTTACCTTTCTTTTGTAATATTAATTCCTATGATTTATTTTCCTAGGTTTATTAATCCTTTGGGTTTATTATTATTATTCTTAGGGGTTTAATATTTTTCCCTTTTGTTTATTTTCCCTTGAGTTTATAATATTAAACCCTTGCATTTATTTCTATATGGGTTTATAATGTTAATCCCTCAGACTTGTGATATTGAAATTTTTTATTTTAGGATTATAATATTGCATTTAGTACGAGGATGTGAAATTTTGGGTTTTTAATATTTGTTTTTTTCTAATATTATGGTTTATAATATTTATCATGCCATTTATAATATTAATATTATGGTTTAAAATCTTTTTTTGTATGGTTTATAATGTCAACCTTATTGATATGATATTAATATTAGGGTTTATAATGTTGGATTTTATAATATTATGGCTTATAATAATTGATTTAGTATTAGAGTTTAATATTGGTTTTATAATATCGTACTTAGTATAAAGGTTTGAAATGTTCAATTTTTAATATTGTTTATATTATTGAGCTTTATAATTTATGGTTTATAATATTAATATAAAGGTTTGAAATGTTCAATTTTTAATATTGTTTATATTATTGAGCTTTATAATTTATGGTTTATAATATTAATATTCATATTAACCCTTAGGTTTAATAATATTATGGGTTTATAATATGAATCCATTGGGTCTATTATTCCCAAAAGTTTTTAAGATTGATCACTTCGATTTATATCCTTAATATTTTGGGTTTACTATCATATTTTATAATACTAATCTTAGTGTTTGTCTTATATCATTAATATCTAAGGTTTATTATTAGAGTTTATAATACTAATATTAGGGTTAACAACCTGATCATTTATAATATTAATCTATGTCCTATAATATTGGCTTTAATAGTGTTAGGGTTTAAAATATTCAATTTAGTATTAAAGTTTAATATCATGATGTATTATATTTTTCTTATTAATAATGTAACATTTTAATCCTACAATTTAATTAAATAAAACAAATGCAACACACACAACGTGAGATATAGCTCACAAAACTTGTCATTAGCTCATCGACAACATTACATATTTATAGCATAAACACTCACCTAATCTTCCTAAGTTTGAGGCAACAATCTCTAACTGGTGGAACTAAACTCTAATTATAAAACTCTTGTTCAAAAAACCATAACCACTCATATTTGGACATTATTATAGATTATTCTCACATCCTCCCTTAATGGAGAAATGGATTTTCTACAACACCTAATTTACTTCTAAAAACTTCAAACTTGAGTTTACCAAGAGGCTTGGTAAAGATATCAACCATATTATCCTTGCTATTACAAAATACTAAATAAATTTCATTTGATTCAATCTTCTCTGGTACAAAGTGGTATTGCAGCTCAATGTGTTTTGATATAGCATGATATGTTGGATTGTGTGCTAATTTGATATCACTTTGATTATCACAATTTATGCATGTTGAACCACTTTTCTCCTCTTCGAGATCTGCAAGAATTCTCCGCAACCAAACAACTTTACAGTTAGCATTGGTCAAAGCTTTGATACCAAATTAAATAAAACAAATGCAACACATACAACATGAGACAGAGCTCACAAAACTT
The DNA here is from genome assembly GCA_034641835.2 of Pinus albicaulis. Taxonomy (NCBI): domain Eukaryota; kingdom Viridiplantae; phylum Streptophyta; class Pinopsida; order Pinales; family Pinaceae; genus Pinus; species Pinus albicaulis. The sequence goes on from CM076579.1 coordinate 498,813,983, forward strand.
GTCATTAGCTCATCGACAACATTACATATTTATAGCATAGGCACTCACCTAATCTTCCTAAGTTTGAGGCAACAATCCTAAACTCATGGAACTAAACTGTAATTATAAAGCTCTCGTTCAACAAACCATAACCACTCACATTTCTACATTATTCTAGATTATTTTCACAGGTTTAGTGTTTCTCCATTTAATTTATTTTTCCTTTTTATTAATATTAAAGTTGAATATTTTTATTTTAGGTTTGTTTTCAGTTGGGTTTATAATATTATTTCCTAGAATTTATTTCCTTTGTCTTTATTAACGTTTGGGTTTATTATTGTTAATCTTAGGGTTTAATATATTTCCCTTGTGTTTATTTTACCATTATTTTATAATATTAATTCCTATGATTTATTTTCCTAGATTTATTAATCCTTTGGGTTTATTATTATTAATCTTAGGGGTTTAATATTTTTCCTTTCTGTTTATTTTCCATTGAGTTTATAATATTAAACCCCTGCATTTATTTCCATATGGGTTTATAAAGTTAATGCCTCGGTCTTGTGATATTGCAGTTTTTTATTTTAGGTTTATAATATTGCATTTAGTACGAGTATGTGAAATGTTGATTTTTTAATATTTGTTTTTTTTTAATATTACAATTTATAATATTAATCGTGCCATTTATAATATTAATATTATGGTTTAAAATATTTTTTTGTACGGTTTATAATGTCAACCTTACTGATATTATATTAATCTTAGGGTTTATAATGTTGGATTTTATAATATTATGGCTTATAATAATTGATTTAGTATTAGAGTTTAATATTTTTATGTTGAAATTTAATCTATCATTATGTATAAAAGATATTAATACTAATATTACCACGTTAAACATTAAGATAATGATGAGGGATAACTAAGAATTATTAGTACTATTATAACATTATATTAATTTTTTTATTGTTATATATATATATATATATATATATATATATATATATATATAATCAATTTTTAAAAATCACGTTAACACTACAAGTCTAATTATTATTAATGTGATTGATAAATTCCTATCAATGTGTATCAACCACATTTACTAATGTAATTATATATGTACTTCATATACGTTATTGGTGTATATCAACCATATTTTAGTTGTGCTAATTAATTAATTAATTTTATTAATAGTGTTAATTCTCTCATGTCTAATGTCGATGCTGAGGAAATCTATCCTCCGCATTCAACATAACTATGTTTATTCTACAATGTATATGAGTTAATAAATAATGGTGGGTCAATGTGGATTTCTTAGCACCATGAAAAAACCTTCCTCCACAGAAATTTTTAAATCAATTTCATGTTGTACGTAGTGTGGAGGTAGCTTTCATTATCTGGAGAGTAAACCATCTTCGCGTTTGGCAAAACTAAATTAACCAAACCAGACTAGTCCAAGTAGCGAAAATACCAAGCATTGGCAACCTAGATTGTCAAATAACATGTCCCCTTAAATTTGATATTGGACGCTCTATTATACTATTGTTATTTGGTTCACAAAACTCATGAGTGAGCTTCATGTCTCGAAAGCTCTCCCTTTTCACGACCTACGGTTTCTTCGAAACACAATGCCTTTCATCTTAGTTTTATAGCTTTCACATGGCAAGAAAACAAAATCATTGTTTCAGATAACTTCTTAAAATAATAAGTATAAATTATTGAAACAGTTTGATAAGAATTCCTCGCTTTATGTTTGGACATTTTGTTTCATTCAAGTATTTGAATCAAATTTAATAATAACCATTCACTTCATTATTAGCCCCTGATGTGGGACTATAGTTATTGGTAGATTTTTGGCTCCATATTAGTTCTAATTTTGAACGTACACATTTTAGTTTTGTCCAATGTTTAACCTAAAATTATATTATTTCCTATTTATAAAATTAAAAAAACATGTATTATTTACAAATATTATTGGACAATGATAGTGGAGGTCTTATTGCGAGCTTCGAGTTTTTCGATGTAAAATAACTTAAACTAACCTAAGTTTTAAGTTTTCGCTTCATGTGTGAGACAGATAATCTAAGTTTTTAACCTAAGTTCCAACACAATTTCAAATTTATTGTAAATTTTTAACTTAAATTCCAACCCAGTTTCAAATTTATTGTAATTCGGTCTTATTTTGGGCTTGAGTTTTCAGCGTCAAGTTTTTTCAACCTAAGTTGGAACAACTTCAAATTTTAAGCTAAGTTTGAGTAGGTTGCAAATTTATCATTTCATTACATTGGCCTTTTGGCAAGCCTTTGAGCGTGAACATTTTAAAGTCTATTGCATTATTATTGTTACATCTCCAAGGTTTTCGAAGTATATTGCATTATAGAGATCGATGTATTACATCTGCAGAGTTTTCTAGGTGTATTGCATTACTGAGACAAATATATTACATTACTCAACCACCTGATCACGTTGCCTCATCTCACTTCGTCGCCGCCTCATCCCACTTACTCGTCTCATAATATATTGAATAACACACTTTAATTTCTTTGGAACCTTACTTAGCCACGTGCATCAACATGCATACAAAAATAGAGAGTTATCAAACAGTTTATCAAACAATTCTTCGAGGGAAAACTGCAAGCTCCTCGGAGCATAAGAGGAAAATTAAGAATCGAGGTGAAAGGGTTTGTGCAAAGCGCGAACCCAAGTCGGTAACTATGTGCGTCACTGGTATTATCTCTAACAATGTATACGTTTCTTTCAATCCTCCTACAGTTGTGGATGCTTCTCTCCTCTTGCAGTTGAGGATGTTTATATCAATCTTCTTGCAGGTCAGATATCAGGATTTGTAGTGTGTATTTTTCAATCTTTTTGCAGGTCTGGATGCTTATCTCAATCTCTCAATCTTCTTGAAACTCAGGTATGGGGCTTTGTAGTATGTATTCTCTTCAGCTCAATGATCAGATCTATAAGTACCATATGATTATTTTAATAGAAACATGTTTGATAAATTTAATTTCCAAAAAATATTGCATATTACAATATTCAGAAAAATTTCTATATTACAAATACTCAAAAAAAGGTTCTATAATACAAGTACAAAAAATATAGATTTATTTTTAAAAAATGTTATATTACAAGTAATTAAAAAAAAATTGCTATATTATAGTTACTTAAAAAAAAATGGTTTCTATTACTTTTAGATTGCTTTTGGATGAATTCCCATTTCTTGAAAAATACATTCTTACTCAGGATGCATGTGAATTTCTTATAACTTCTAAATTTATTCATTTCTACCAATCCGAGCAAGAAAATAGTTGTTTCATCTTTAGTTGTTTCAACTTTATATTTTCCCAATTTTAGCAGCTTTAGTGGAACTGCGTTAAAAAAGGTCACTGAACTTCGTTCCTCGCACACCCGGACTCCTAACACTTTTGAATTCGATTGACTTACCCTACTTACATATTATGCCCCACCCAAACTAGAGAAGAGCATAGTACGGGTGTTCGAAGACACTCGAGTCATTCTCGGGTGACCTAAAAAACAATGGGGGTGGATGATCGATATGAAAAGTCACGGGAAGTTATTAATAATTACTAAAATCAAGAAACCTTCAGTGTTCGTCTAGCCTAAATAGTTTTTTTAGTTGTTTCAGATCTATATATACATTGGAAATATAACAATTTACAAGCTCTATTTCTCATAAATTTGTATGATAAATTAAGAGGACTTGTGTGGTTGGGATATATGAGAAAAATCTGTTGAAGGAGATTCATCAACTTGCAAATTTATGCCCAATACATATTTCGATAATAGAGAAAATTGATTAATACAACATACAAGATAAAATGAATGATAACATTCACTAGTTTAGGGCTCACTAGTACACAATATCTCTAAATGCAGAATAAGCACTAAAGTATATTATATTATAGGTCCGCAATCTATATTTTCACTATTATTTGCTTTGAATAAGTAATCATTTTTTTTTAGTTTATTTGATATTAAACATTTAAAATGGTTTTTTTTTAAAAAGTTTCAGTAAAATATACATGATATGTGGTTTAATTCTGTGCAAACATGGTGAGTTATATTTTTCGTTTAATAATATTTAGAAAAAAGAATTATCAGGTCTCAACATTTTGTTTGGGCTAATACAAGAAAATTGGAGAGAATGTGCATGGAAAGAACAAGAGTCAACAACACAGTCCACATCTAAATTAGAATAAGCAAAGACGACACCTAAAGTAGAAAATGCAGTTATGAATCTAATTTGATAGCGATATTTAGCTATGAAATCTATGGGCTAGAGGGATAGAACAAGTATGTCTCACCTCTTTAGGTTGTTCCAACCTTCCCTTGCAATCTATGGGCTAGAGGGATAGAACAAGTATGTATTACCTCTTTAGGTTGTTTCAACCTTCCCTTGTAGAGCTCTATAAATTATCACTCGCTTGTCTGAGGTACATTCAAGAGATCTAATAAATACATATTCATTGTAGCTCCATATTGTGAACACATTAGTAGCTCTCCTAGGCTGGACTATGAAAAATTGTGAGAAAAATTGTGATGCATATGGTTCAAATGTGATGTATATTTGCACGAGGAGTATCCATTTACATTGAAACCCAAACTTTGAAATCCAAACCTACTATCAACATGTTAATGTCCATTCAAAGTGGGAAGAATCAACCACCATAGTCGACCATGGGATATTTGATGACCATGGGCTATTTGAGGGTGCAATAGAATGAAATAAATGAAGTGGGTGAGGGCATGTTGGCCAGGTGGCGGAGCAGACAATGGAACTTGGCACGTTAATTGTAGATCATTATTTCCAACAATTTCTTCTTATTAAGCCAAGTAAGCATGTATGTTCCAAGAAATTTTTTTTTCTTAATGTGAAATTCAGTGAATGTATTGGGTAGTATCGATTTAGAGGAGGAAATTGATTTGAATGCCAGCCCAAGGTGCCTTCTTATGTGTTTATTCATTTTTTAAATTGTTTTTTTCAATTATTACTTATTTCTTCATATTCTAATTATTTTATTTATCTAATATTTCCCAAAATATTAATTGTTTTATTTATTAAAAAAATAAAATTTGTGAAGCAAGAGAAGCTAACTTAAGGATGAGGCAGCTGAATTACCACTAGTAGAACTATTAAAGCATGAGTAATACCAACCAGCTATTGAAGCAAGAGTGGTAACAGTGAGCCATTTACCTTTCTATTTCCTCGACCATATTAGTGGGTGGGCGGGAAAAAGACTAAACTAGTTTGTTTGTTTCAGAGCATTGAGAGAAGGAAATCGAAAAAGTCTGGCCAGTACTGTTCCACCCCACGATTTAGTTAGCTTCAATTCAAGTAAGAGTTATATGAAGAAGCTAGCTCTCTCTTAAAGGAAGAGCGGTACCATCAATCCATCGATCCATCCATCCAAAAACAGGAGCCATCCTAAGAGGGAGAAGAGCTGGCTTTCGTTCCAAATAGACTGTATTCCTTTCCTTTCAGTGCCAGGAAAATAGGATTTCATTTTCTTTCCCTGAGAATGGTTAAAATAGAGTGAGAACCCTAATATACATGACTTTCTATTTTTATGTACTATTAGGGCATCCCGGAGAAATGATTTTCTAGAGTTAGAAGAGACAATATTCCTTTCCTTTCAGTGCCCAGAGAGTGATGGTTAAAAGAGAGTGACTGGCCTTCTAAGAGTTATAAGAGACTGGCTTCCTAGAGTTAAGAGTCTTTCCATTCAACAATTCCACCCAGTAACATATGAGTTATTCGTATCACCCAAATGAGTATTTCCATCTCGTAGTAGAGACACCATAGATCGTAGTTGCTTAAATAATTGACTAATGAGTGATTCTTTTCATCTAGCTAGCCAAGCTACAGAGTTAATTACTGAATTCCCTTGGTAAAATTTGTAAACGCCGCCCCCCCACCCACACCAAACATTTTTGTCTCTTTCGATATAGCTCCCATGACACTCTCTTCCGAGTTCCACCTCCCTCTACCTAGATAGAATTTTTCCCTAGACGTAGGTTCCTTCATCTGTATACCCATGGATCGGTCAAGATTTGCTACTAATTTCTCCCATCATCACTTAGGGTATGTAGGGGTGAGGTCGAAAAGGAGTTTTAGGATGATCCAGATGCAATAGGTCCGATGCATAGTTTCAAAAGGCAAGTCAAAAGTTTGTAGGGATTAGGTTCCCATTGTAGAATCTGAAATGGCTACTGCTCTCTAAGCCAGCTAATAAACTAGAATAATTATGACATATAAAAAAACAATGAAAGACAATAAAAAACAACACAGATCAGATCAGTGATCAACTTGTAAATCTCACATTGAATCTGGTATGTAAATACATTCTTATATAATAAACCTATTACCAATTCTATGATTTATCAACTACTAATTATTCATTCTAACCACTACCAATGATTCTGAGCACTGGCTATCCTAATAATTTTCTGCACTAATTTTAATAACAGAGAATCAAAAAAATCTGCTGACTAATGTCAGCAATTACATAGAAATTTAAGCATTAATCTCAACACTCCCCCTTAATGCTTAATGAGGTCTTACTAGCTTATCTATTAGTGTCAAAAATTGATCTTTTGCAACTGCTTTGGTGAAGATATCTGCTAGCTGATGCTTAGTATTTATGTGCTTTAATTCAACATCATTCTTCTGCACCAAATCCTGAATGAAGTGATATTTCATGTCAAAATGTTTTGTCCTACTGTGATGAATCAGATTCTTTTCTAACTTGAAGGAACTTACATTATCACAATAAATGACTGTAGGCTGAATTTTCTTCTCCTCAATTTCCTCCAAAAATTTTCTGAGCTAAAGAGCTTGTGTACCTGCTGAAGTAGTTGCAACATACTCTGCTTCTGTGGATGAGAGGGAAACAATGCTTTTTTTTCTTGAGCTCCAAGTAATTAAACCAGAACCAAAAGAGAAACGATTTCCAGATGTGGACTTACGGTCGTCCACACTACCTACCCAATCTGAATCACTAAATCCAACAAGATTGAACTTTTCAACAGAGTAGTAATGAATACCAAAATTTAGAGTGTCTTTCACATACCTTAAAATTCTCTTGGCTGCCTTCATATGTATTTCAGATTGATTTGTCATATACCTTGAAACAAGTGAAACTAAAAATGCAATATCAGGTCTTGTGTGGGTTAGAAACGTCAAGCTCCCCACAATACTTCTATAAGTTGTCTCATCAACTAAATCGGCACCATCATCTCTACATAATACAACTCCATGAGCACTTGGAGTAGGGGATCCATTACAATCAAGCATATCAAATTTCTTCAAAATATCATGTGCATATTTTGTCTGGAAAATGAAAATTTCATCCTTAGTTTGATAAACCTCCATTCCTAGAAAATATTTCATGAGATCTAGATCTTTCATCTCAAATTCATTCATCATAGCAACTTTGAATTCACGATTCATTTTGGAACTAGTACCCATGTACAATAGATCATCAACATACAAACTTATGATCAAAATATCAATACCTTCTTGTTTGTAGTAAAGGGTAGGATCATTCTTACTTCTCTGGAAGCCTTTTTCCTGAAAGTATCCATCAGTCCTAGCATACCATGCTCCTGGTACTTGCTTGAGACCATACAAAGCCTTCTTCAACTTATAGACATTATTCTCTTTTCCTTCCACTTCAAAACCTTGTGGTTGCTCCACATATGCTTCCTCTTCTAAGTACCCATTCAAGAAGGAAATTTTCACGTCCATATGATGTATGCTCCACCTTTTCTGAGCTGCTAATGAAATCAATATTCTAATGGTATCTTGTCTTGCTACTGGTGCAAATGTCTCTTCATAATCAATTCCATACTTTTGTGTTAATCCTTTGGCAACTAATCTTGCCTTGTGTCTTTCAACACTCCCATAACTGTTAAATTTGGTCTTGTAGACTCATTTGGTGCCAATCTTTTTCTTGTCATGCGAAAGCTCTGTCAATTCCCAAGAGTCATTCTTGTTAATGGAATCCATATCTTCTTACATAGCTTGCACCCAAACCTCATTAGTACATGCATCTTCAAAACATGATGGTTCAAAATCAGCCTTGGGTAATAAAGCAAAATTAACTGTCTCACCTATTGGGTTTTCTTCATGTGCTTGATTTGCAGTCCTCTGATATATATCACTCAATATCCTTACCTTCCTTGTAGAACTTGGAGAAGAAGTTGGACTTGAACTTGAAGTTGAAGAAATTGATGAAGGGATGTTTGGCGGAGTTAAACCACTAGATACAGAAGCATTAGTTGGCTGCTCAATATCAACAATTATATCATCATTCAAAATAGATTTTGTCTTCTCAACATGATCTTTTTGATGACCATAAACTCCCCCTTCATTAAAAATTACATCTCTTGATATAATAATATTTTTAGTGAGGGGATTATACAATTTATAAGCCTTGCTTGTCTCACTATACCCAATGAAAATGCATAACTCACTCTTTGCATCTAACTTTTTTCTATTTTGATCAGGTACATGCACATAAGCCAAACAACCAAAAACTTTGAAATGATTAACATTAGGTTTTTTTTCATACCAAGCTTCATAAGGAGTCATATTCTCTAGTGCACTAGTGGGGCTACGATTGAGGATGTACACTGCTGTAGCAACTGCATCTCCCCAATAAGAATTGCTCAATCCCTTATTTTGTAACATGCACCTTTCCATTTCAACCACAGTGCGATTCTTTCGTTCAGCTACGCCATTTTGTTGGGGTGTGTATGCTGTAGTATGTTGCCTCCTGATGCCATTCATATCAAAATAACTCTGGAAATATTTTGAGCAGAATTCTCCTCCACGGTCAGTCCGCAAACATTTGATCTTGGACCCTTTCTCATTTTCTACAAGTGCCTTGAACTTTTTGAATGTATCCAAGGCTTCACTTTTGGCCTTCAAAAAATATACCCAACAATTTCGTGAGTAATCATCAATAAAAGTGATGAAATATGATGACTTACCCAAACTATTAGTCTGCATAGGACCACAGATGTCTGAATGAGCAAGCTGAAGTGGATGATGAGCCCTCCATGCACTTCCCTTTGGGAACCTTTCCCTTGCATGCCTGCCTTTAGCACATCCTTCACAAACCTCCTTATGCTCCTCTACCTTGGGTAAACCAGAAACTAATGCATTTGAGGTTAGAAGCTTCAAACTATGAAAATTTAAATTCCCATACCTGAGATGCCATAGCCAACTTGAATCCTCATAAGCCATATTTGCAAGGGTGTTGCTATTTTCATCAAATCTTAAGGGAAACATCCTATTTCTTGTCATAGGCACAACAGTGATCACCTTATTTCCCTTATTCTTATCATAGATAGTACATGTCTTATTTTCAAAGACTACTTTATAATTTTTCTCACATAGCTACCCAACACTTAACAAATTGTGCTTCAATTGTGGAGTATAATAAATATCATGAATACTATTTATACCTTATTTTGTCTAGATCTCCACAGCTCCTTTGGCAGCAACCTCCAAATATTTATCATCACCAAGCTTGACCTTAGATTTAAAACTTCCATCCTTGGCTGAAAACAATTTCTCATTCCCTGTCATATGGTTAGAGCATCCAGAATCTATGTACCAAACATCTTTACTAATATTTTTACCTTTGGCATAAGATAAAAATAAGTGATCTGGAGGATACTCATTACTTTCATGAGCATAGTTAGCATTTTTACCTACTTTCAATCTGCATTCTCTTTCAAAGTGCCCATATCTATTACAATAGTAACATTGAAAATTTCTCTTATCAAATCTACCTTTTCCTCTGAAACTACCTCTGCCTCTACCTCTAGAAAATTTTTGTCTTTTCCATTTACCTCGATCTTGATTGGTTTTGGCACTAGTGCTACTTGCATCTTCATTATGTGTAATTTGTAATTTAGAGGAAAAAGCTTTCTCAACAACTTCAAAAGTTTCTTTCAATCTTTCTTCATGAGACATGAGAGATCCAACCAATTGATAAAACTTTAATTGTGTCAAATCCTTGCTTTCTTCTAATATTGTGGCAACATTATTCCATCTAGGTGTTAAAGATCTCAATACTTTTTTTTATTAAAACTTCATTACTTACCGTTTCCCCAAGTGTAGTCATTTTATTGACCACATATTTGACTCTCACACAATAGTCACTTATACTTTCAGCTTCTTGCATCTTCAGATTCTCGAACTCTCTCTTCAATGTCTGAAGCTTGACCACCTTAACTTGATCACTACCTTGGTAAGCTTCTTGAAGAGTCTTCCAGGCATCTTTGGCAGTTGTAGCTCCTGATATTCATGGAAATAAGATCTTATCAAGAGCTATCTGAATGTGAAACAAAGTTTGAGCATTCTTCTTCCTTGCTTCCTTTCTTGTTGTTTTTTCATTGGCTGTAAGGGCATTCCAATCATCTGGCTCATCATAACCTGATTCAACAATCTCCCAAAAATATTTTCCAATCAAAAAATTCAGCATCTTAATGCACCAATAATCATAATCGTTCCCATCAAATTCTAGAACAGGCATGTTAGAATTCAACATTTTTTAACTTTGGAAAAATTCCAACAATTAAAAATTTAACCCAAAACAATTTTACCAGCTTTGATACCAATTGTAGAATCTGAAATGGCTACTGCTCTCTAAGCCAGCTAATAAACTAGAATAATTATGACATATTAAAAAAAAATGAAAGACAATAAAAAACAACACAGATCAGATCAGTCATCAACTTGTAAATCTCACATTGAATCTGGTATGTAAATACATTCTTATGTAATAAACCTATTACCAATTCTATGATTTATCAACTACTAATTATTCATTATGACCACTGCCAATGATTCTGAGCACTGACTATCCTAATAATTTGCTGCACTAATTTTAATAACAGAGAATCAAAAAAATCTGCTGACTAATGTAAGCAATTACATGGAAATTTAAGCATTATTCTCAACACCCATTGTGTAAGGAGGCTACCAAAAGTATTTCCAAGGCAAAAGGTCTTTTGTGTCCAGCTGCTCTGGGTCCCTTGTTCCGAGCTCTTCTAGTTGAGTTGCCTTCCCTTGCCTCTCTTGCCTCTCCGCTGGCTCCTCCCCTAAAATTTTGCACGTGGCTTACTTGTTACAATGGATATATGCTTCCTTCCTTCTCAGTGATTCGGGTGCCCTATCCCTATTAGGTTCCTGTGTTTCTTCCGTTTGTCTGTGGTTGTTGTGGGGCTTCCGAGCTTGTGGGTCGTGATCTGATTTTGTGTCTAATCCAGGTGATACAGTTTATGAGGTGTGGCTCAAGATCCTCTAAGATCCTACACCGGTCTCGTCCATGCCTTCATCACATAGTAGGATCGACTGATATGATTGTTACTCTGAGCCCAGAGGGCTTGGTTCTTTTGTCTTCTTCAAGATTGTAATACAATATTCATTTAAAAAGATTATACTTTTAAAGAGAAAAAATAATGTATAAAAAAATGTTTTTGCTTTTAATTTGCAAAGTGGTTAAATATAAAAAACTCTTTTTTTTCAAATACTCCTTAATACTAATAGTTTCTTTAATTCTGAAATTCTGAAATTCAAAAAATAAGTCTAATATAATAATGAAAAGAAAATTTATGATAAAATATGTATGACGTTTATTAACCCAAAAAGCATCATGGTTATAACAAACGGATTTGTATGCTCAAAAAGATAAATTTACTCCTTAATACTAATAGTTTCTTTAATTCTGAAATTAAAAAATTCAAAAAATAAGTCTAATATAATGATGAAAAGAAAATTTATGATAAAATATGTATGATGTTTATTAACCCAAAAAGCATCATGGTTATAACAAACGGATTTGTATGCTCAAAAAGATAAATTTTAAAGTTAAATATATGATATTTTAAAGAGATAGAATAATTTATTCAAATACAATAAAAAAAAAGAAAACAACACAGACCAAATAAAACATATAATAAAAAAAAAAAAACATTTTAATATGTTTAAAGAAAAAATAGTTTACTAAAATAGATCCATGAGGAGCTACTTAGCGTCCGCCCCAGCCCAACAGTGCTGATAGGGATGCTAGGCCCTTTAGCTCAATATCAATATGGAACGGGATATTGAAGGGGTTCTACAATGGGATTTGGAACCGAACAAAGGAATGCTAGTACTAGCACTATCACTAGCACCGTCACTAGTCACGATATTCGGTCCGGATGTACTTTATTTGGATCCCCTAGGGTATCCAACAACTAGATTTGCATCATTGAAATTGAAATAGAACAACAACCTTCTTCTATTTCTGTTATGCATTAATGTGAAATGTTAATATGAATCGTAGAACAAGAACCTTCTTATATTTTTTAACGCATTAATGTGAAATGTTAATTACGTTGTAAAGCGTTTTTATTTGAGAACAACTCACCTAAATGACAGGTGTAAAATTATGTACCATTGATGATAGTGTTAGACGATTGAAACATTCTCTACCTTCAAATTAAACACTGTATTTATTAATTAGTTACACAATAAAACAGTTTGTGCCAGAAGTAGATGTCAGTCTACGATTTTATGATTGAGGCAACTGCCGACATACGCTCGCTCTCCCAAGGTAAGAAACTCCATACTCTCTAGCTCGTAACTGGTCTCAATCAGAATGTTTTCTTTGGAACCAAACTCGTAAGAGCCTACGCTATTTTTGGTTATCTAGAAGCTCCTCGCCTTGTTTTTGATAGAATTTCAGAGCGAAATGTGTTCATTTGGAATGCTATGATCAGAGGATATGCCAGAAAAGGCCTCTGCAATGAGACATTTTCTCTGTACAATAAAATGTAGTAGACGGGCATTCGTCTTGATAAATTTACGTTTGCCTGCGTTCTTGGAGTTTGCACAGATTGGCAACAGAGGAAGGATATTCATGAGCATATTGTTAGATGTGGAATCGAGGTGGATGCTCATTTCGGTAGTGCTCTTATATCAATGTATGGGAAAAGTGGGTGTGTCAAGGATGTACGGGATGTATTTGAAAAAATATCTGAGAGGGATGTTGTTGTTGGGTAAAATGTTGGGTAAAATGTTGGGTAATAAAGAGAAAACTGTTGTTGGGGCCAATGAATTAGCTTCTTGGAGTGCCATGATTGCTGGGTTTACACAGGTAGGAGAATTCGTTGAGGCTTTGGATTAATTTAGGAAAATGCACCGATTAGGCATGGAATTTCTTACTGACTATATTTAATGTAATGCTACACTGGCACACACTAAAATTTAGATCACCCCCTGTCCTTCCTTTCTTACCTAGGGGTTTGAATTGTTGTTGAGGCCTGGTTTTTGTATGACAGATTTTGTGAATCAAAAGTTTGGAGTGGAGAGGAGAAAAATACCAGACTTGTGCGGAGAGATATACAAGAAATATGGGACAAGTATGGCTGGACTTAGGGTAAACATTCAATTCCTTTTCTTTTATAGAATTCAACATTGTATTTCAACTTGTAAGGTTAAAATAACTGAATTTTTCAGTTGCAAACCTTTCATGGCCAACTACTATAGATAGTTTTGTAACAATGTAGTTTTTATAGAATTAACAAGTATATTAACTATGGAATTATGAGCTTCTTTCATCAGACCATGGTTCCTAAAATAAATTGACAACATCTAAGATATACAGTGTACTTTGATTTTCGCATGGTAATTGATGCACTTGCGAGCACTCTGCTAGGAGACCATTTATGATGTATTAATAAAATGTTTAGGTGTTTTGGATGTATTCTTATTTAAAAACTGCTAACATATCGATTTATAAAATATGACAATTATGGACCTATGCTCAACCACATGGCCACGAGTTGCAATTGAATTGAGATCCTCTATGACTTGAGTTTCATGAATTCATTTATTTCTGACCATCTTGTTGGACTTGTAGGTAGTGGGATTTGAATTTGACTATGACGATTACCACAGGTAGTTAACAAATTTTATGTCCTTTTGTTTTTTAATTTAAAGTTATCTAATGTTTCTACTGAATCAGAGAAAATATCATTCATTAATTTTTTTTTTCTATCATTGATTGTTGTTAGCTTGACATCCTATGCTATTTGACTTACTTCACACAAATATTTCTGACAGTTTCGTTCACGGAAGATTGCCATATGAGAATATTAAACCAGACACTCTTCTGAAGAGCTTATTATTAAGAATGCCTCAACAAAAAATTGTAAGCTCATATGGATCGCCTCAAATATTTATATGATGGTGACGGAGTCTGGGATTTTTTGAAATTTAGATGCATTCATCTTAACCAGTCATTTGTTAATGTGAAATAGATATTCACAAACGGTGAGAAAATTCACGCTGCAAATTCCTTAACATGATGGGGTTGGAAGATTGCTTTGAAGGCATAATATGTTTTGAGACACTTAATCCTCCTCCATGAATTATTCGAAACAATAATGACCCAAAGACACCAGTTATTTGCAAGCCATCAAAACTAGCCATAGAGTAGGCTCTTCGCCTTGAAAATGCTGATCCACAAAGAACAGTATGATACTAAAGCTTTGGTGGCCCTTTTCCTTCAGTTATATCATTTCTTCAGAAAGTGTGATTGTCATGTAAATATTTCTTGACTAATCAATATAGATGTACATAAAGAAGAATTTCCAAACCAGACCCCAACATGAAAATTATCTTTATCCTTGCTGAAAAATGTATATTCAAATCTAATATAAATTAGAGATGAGTGACTTAGGTGTCCTTTGAAATGGCGTGTTTGAAAATGAAAAAGAATACAGTATTCAGAAATAATCCAGTCCTAAAACATCATGGCCACCTTGCAATTCCACATTTCATGCTCTTTTTTTTTTTTTTTTTTTGCACACTGCACACAATTCATAAATGAAAAATCCCATAACCAACTCAAGCCTCTAGAATTAAATGCAAATTCCCATCACCAACTCAGTCCTCTACTCAGTCCTCTCAGGTTTTGATATTTTAAATATATTTACAAGTAGTTCCCACCGTGTTATGCATATCACGTTGACAACTACTATTGTAAGAATTAAGTCTAAATCTATTGTGTTTTACTGCAGATTTTCTTTGAGTCTAAATTTGTTGTGTTTTACTGCAGATTTTCTTTGATGACAGCATCCGGAATATAGTTGCAGGAAAGTGTGCGGGCCTCCATACTATATTGGTAAGACCATATGATTGTAAATGCGAGGTGGTGGTTTCGTAGAAAGGTGTAACTGGTCTAATATTCTTCTAATATTAATATTGGCCTCGATCACTATCATCATCAGGTGGGAACATCAATGCGAAAAGAGGGAGAAGATTTTCTGATGAAACTATGTATAGAATTTTAATCATGTACAATTTTTTGGGTGAATATTCCATATATTATCAGAAACTATCTATGTAGAATTTTCTGCTCCCTGAAATGTCAATGAGAAACTTTGGACAAAATAAAAATACTATACACAGTTCCATCTGGAAATATTCTTTGAAAGTAAACACTTACTGAAAATTATGTGTGTGCACTAGGAGCTTTCGACCGGATTTTATGAACTCGACATCCTTATCATTCTCATAAAGCAAGGTGATGTCTGAAGGTATGCTGATATTTCTTTTTCTTATAGCAGCTACTACAACTTGAGAAATTCCACTTATGGGACTACCTTGAGGAACCTTCTGTATATAAAATGGGGTCCCACACAGAAATAAAAGAGTTGCCATAGCCATAGACACTGTGACTATCCCGAATCCCAATCCCCAACTTACATTCTCTTGCACGTAGCCAATAACTATGACTGTTAAGGTAAAGCCAGCTGAAAGCCATAAAAACCAGTGGTTAAAGAAGGAAGTCTTTTGAAGCATCTCGGTTTTGTCTTCTTCATCAAACTGGTCTGCCCCAAATGGTGTCAAATATGGTTTGTGGCCACTGATACCAACGGATATAAAATACAGAGAAAAGAAATAAACACCAACATTTGACTTGACGGTTGCTAGAGACACTGAAAATATCAGCAAAACTAATCCCTGCATCAAATAGAATGTATTGTAAAAGTACCCCAAATCATAATCCAAAGATTAAGCAGAGAATGAAAAAAATTAGTGTCTCATGAAGAGATTATCAATCTCAGAGAGAGAGAGACACACCATCACTTAAATTACATTAGAGTTATCTTAAGAGAAATGTCAGCAAAATGTTTAGGTGTTATACAAAATTTTGAAGCTAACTAAATTGAAAAGATAAAATAAAAATAAATCTCTCAAATAAAAACAAAGATTTGAAATGGATAAAAAGACTTGATAACAATATTAACATCAAATGTTACATAGATGAATAAACTTGATAGGAGTAGTTATAACCTTTTATAGAATTTGAAACTCAGCAAGATATAAATTGTTGAGGAGATGAGAACCATTTTGTAACGTCCACAGTAAAAATATGCTATAAATCCCCCTATTAGGGGTATAACACATGTGGTTCCTATCCAATAGTTAACATTCTTAATAGAAGTTGCAATACCTTCGTGCAACACTGATGTTAAATAGAAGATCATGCTTAACGAAATGGAAATGTATGCGAGAGTCTCACAGAATACAAATACTGCAGAATCCATGCACAACGTAATTAGATATGGAATCTCTTTAAAGTGTTGCTTGCATTCTCAGTACAGAGATGATGTTAATATATACATATAAATACTTACCTAGGATGAAACCAAAAGCCTTCCATCCACCAGATTTTTTCTTGTGAACAAGTCCTTCTACCAGATCAACGGATCCATCTTTGATACTTTCAATTTTCTCATCGTTTCTTCTCATCTCTGGTTTCACTGGTTACTTACTGAACTGCACCAATTCTTTGAAGTGTTGAAATTTCATGACTATACCAAAAACAAATTCTCTTCCAGGCTTCTTTTCTGAAATAATTGAAGCCAGACTTCCAAGTATGAACCTAATGATGCTGTTTATATCTTTAGTTACTGGGTTTCTCTTAAAAAAATGAGTTGGTAAGTATGTCCCCTATCTTCACTCAAGGAATTATTGCTTTAATTACTTCAAATTTCATTCTTAATATTCCATAAATATGTTCCAAAAAAATATCATAGTGCATAATCAGAACACCACTCTATGAAAGGCTTTACACCGTTTCCTATGCAACATATGGTGCAATTGCTAGTATTAACTATAGAACAAAAACCTTCTTATATTTCAAGTATGCATTAATGCGAAATGTTAATATCAACTCTTATTCCCTGGTGGCAGAATGCTATTGCTTCTGCTGATACTCGATCTATACATTGAACTTTTCCATCGATACGTCCTCCTTTCCACCACTAAGAAGGTGAATTCTCTGATTCATCTTTCTGTTACGCCCATATCTACCAATGTCGATAACTATGCCCATCTCTTTTGATGCCTAAGCTAGCGAACTCAAAAATCTGGCCATGGAGAGCAAATGAACAAGCGAACAAGTATCCCACATATTTGTGAGGCAGGTCACCTTAAAGGCTCTTTGGATGTTGGTAATTAGAGGTATTACAAATAAAATATACCATCCTTGAATCAAAAGCCCTCCCTCTCATTTTTTGGATAGGCAGAGGATTCAATCACACAAATAACAAAAATATTTCACACACAAAATAATGACCTGTGGTTCTTAAATTAATCTAAATCACTCTGAATCACAAACTAAATACAATGAACCCAGTGAAGTGTATTTAACCTAATTGACATGCACACACTCTCTAACATAACTGAACTTGATCAACTCGCTTAACTCACTCTCTAACTCACTCAAAAAATCTATCTATAACTCGACTCAGATTCACCTAACTATTTGTCTAACTTATGCATGCGGGAAGTAATTATATATTTTAACACTCCCCCTTAATTACGACCGCTAAACTAAAACATAACTTATGACAACTCAAACATGCCTGCTGCTTTATGTCTCAGCTAGGCTTACAACTCCCAAGTGTCTTTTGTGAAACTCAAAAAAATCTACTGTTAATGGCTTTGTAAAGATATCAACCAATTGATCACTCATTCTACAAGGCTTTAAGTGAACTTCTCCATTTCTCACAAGTTCTTGAATAAAGTGATATCTAGTATCAATATGCTTTCTCTTTTGATGAAACAAACTATTCTTGGATAATGTAGTTGCTGATGTGTTGTCACAATATATCGATGTCGATCCTTACTGTTTCTACTTGAGTCCATCCAATACTCTTCTTAACCCTACTGCTTGACATGCTGCTAAAGTTGCTGCTACATATTCTTCTTCTGCTGATGATAGTGTAACAATAGGTTGATTCTTAGAAGCCCATGCTATCACTCCTAAACCGAGATGGAACAAATAACCAGATGTGCTCTTCCGATCATCCAAACTTCCTGCAAAATCACTATCTGTGTATCCAATAAATTACTTTTTTTCTATTCTTGAATACATTATTCCATAATCTTTAGTTCCTGCTATGTATCTCAGAATTATTTTTCCAACACTCCAATGTTTGTCTTTTGGAGTCTCCATAAATCTAGAAATCAAACTTACTCCCTACATAATATCTGGTCTTGTAGCTGTGAGATACATGAGGCTGCCAACCAATATTTTGAATAGATTTGGATTGGCATCTGCTCATTCATCATCCTTACTTAACTTTGTACCTGTTGCAACTGTTGTAGGTACAGGTTTGGAATTATCCATCCTTAATATTTTCAACAAATATTTTTCATACTTATTTTGGCAAATAAAAATGCCTTTTTCATATTGATCAACTTCAATGGCAAGAAAATATTTCATGAGACCTAGATCTGTCATCTCAAATTCTTTCATCATGGCTGCTTTAAATTCATCCATCTCAAGATCGCCTATAAAAATCATATCATCAACATATAAGAAAACTATCAAAATCTGTCCATGCTCATTTACCTTTGTGTATAAGGTAGGCTCAATGCTGCTTCTGCAAAATCCATTCTTGATCATATAATTGTCGATTCTGCTATACCATGCTCTAGGAGCTTGCTTCAGTCCATAGAGCGCTTTATTCAATCTGTAAACTTTATCCTCTTTTCCTTCAACTTCATAACCTGGAGACTGCTGCACATAGATTTCTTCTTCTAGAATTCCATTCAAGAAGGCTT
This sequence comes from Pinus albicaulis, assembly GCA_034641835.2. Taxonomy (NCBI): domain Eukaryota; kingdom Viridiplantae; phylum Streptophyta; class Pinopsida; order Pinales; family Pinaceae; genus Pinus; species Pinus albicaulis. The sequence continues at coordinate 498,833,130 of CM076579.1, forward strand.
ATTTGACATCCATTTGATATACTTTCCACTTGTTCTGAGTTGCTATCACTAGAACTTCTCTTACAGTATCCAATCTGGCTACCGGAGAAAATGTTTCCCCAAATTATATTCCTGATTGCTGCGAGAATCCTTTCGCTACAAGTCTTGCTTTAAATATGTCAATCTCACCTTTCTCATTCACTTTGGTCTTGTATACCCACTTCACACCAATGAGATTTTTATCGTTTGGTAAATCAACCAAATCCCATGTATCATTCTTTTCAATTGAATTCATCTCTTCATCCATGGTTTGCACCCAATTGTCATCTTTGATTGCTTCTTGAAATGAAGAAGGTTGGAATGCCAACAATGAAAAATTTGAACTAACATACAATCATCATAAACATCTTTCAGACTTCTCATATTTTTCTTACCATTTCTTGATTCATTACCTGATTTGCTGCTTGGAGAATTCTGGTTTGTTGATCTGCTTGAAGGTCCATGCTGCTATGAAAATCTTGTAGTCCTTGCTGGCATAACTTTGTTTGGTGTCTGCTCTATTGGTTCTTGCTGATCCTCTTCTTCTACATCATCCTCTTCCATCAATGGTGTTTTTGCATCGATTAGTGTGTCTATAGTCCCATTCCATGACTCTTGTTCTTTGAACACAACATCTCTGCTAATGATTGTCTTCTTGGTGACAGGGTTATACAATTTGTAAGCTTTTGATTGCTCACTATAACTAGTAAAAATGCATTTTTCACTTTGATCATCTAATTTGCCTCTTATTTGCTTAGGCACATGTGCATAGGCTACACATCAAAAAACTCTAAAATGAGATACACTGCATGACATACCTAACCATGCTTCTTCTGGAACTCTGTTCATCATGCTCTTTGTAGGAGATCTATTTATCACATAAACAACACATGCAAATTCTTCTGCCCAATACTCATTAGAAAAGTGTCTTGCTTTCAACATGCTCCTTGTCATGTTCATGATTTTTCGATTCTTCCTCTCTGCTACAAAATTCTGTTGTGGTGTGTATCTGGTCGTAAACTATCTTCTGATTCCATGTTGTTTGCAGTAGTCATGGAATACCTTCGAATCGTATTCTCCACCACGATCTGATCTCAATACCTTTATTTGTCAATCACTTGGGTTCTCCACTATAAATTTGAACTCTTTGAACTTTGAAAAAGTTTCAGCCTTCTGCTTCAAAAATTAAACCCAAGTCTTCCTACTATAATCATCAATAAAAGTGAGGAAGTAACTGTTGGGCATGTGTTATATTCTTTCCACGACTAGCCCCACGCGCTATACGTTGCACCGGGCGTAGCAGGGGGGTCACAAGGGGGGAGGCAGCCCCCACTGTTGGGGTTCGGGGCAGCGCCCCAGCAAAATATTTTTTGGTGTTCGGACCCACTCATAGGTGGAACCACCCATGTTTTGTGCATGAATTTGCACATGGTTTTGGGGTACGATGGTTTTTTGGCCCTTGGTATTTTGTAGATTCGGTCAAGGGAACTACAGTTATGTTCTAATCCAGGGTTAATGGATGGGGTTTATGTATGTTTCGGCATGTATATATATGTGTTGTAACACTAAAAGGAATATAATGAAAAATCAAGCTGGTCTTCCTAATTTGGGATCCAAGGGAAAATATCTGTGTTTATCTGTTTTATGTTTTATGCTCTCGCTATTGTTTATTTTCTGTTATAAGATTCGTGTGTAGATAATTTATGTTCAAGGTTAAAACCTACATTTGGTATCAAAGCTGTTTCAGCTTCAAGGGGATGCCTTTGCTGCTGAGGGTTTTTTTCTCGGGCCTGAGGTAGACCCTGTTCAGTGGGAGATCTGCGGGATCGATTCTTGCGGTGAAAGAAGATGGCGAGCGGTGGAAAGATAGAGATCGAGAAATTTAATGGTCAGAGTTTTGAGTTGTGGAAGCTCAAGATGGAGGATCTGCTGGTGGATAAAGATCAGTGGATCATGGTAGATCCAGGTACTAAACCAATGGCAGTGTCAGATGAAGACTTGAAGAAACTGGATCGGAAGGCTAAGAGCACAATACGGTTGTGTGTCTCAGATTCAGTATTGTTGAATGTATCTGGGGAAGCTACCACAAACAATTTGTCGGAAAAACTTGGGACTTTGTACCAATATAAGTCTCTGGTGAATAAGCTATTGCTGCGGAAAAGGCTGTATAACCTGAGGATGAAGGATGGAGACTCAGTGACAGAGCATTTGAATGCCTTCAATACTGTGGTAAGTCAGATGTCATCTGTTGATATTAAAATCTCAGATGAAGATAAGTGCATCAGTTTGTTGTGTTCTCTACCAGACTCGTGGGATAGTCTAGTTATTGCAATAGGTAGCAATACAACTACCTTGAATTTTGATGACATTGTCTCAGCCTTGCTGTCAGAGGAAATGAGACGGAGAAATATGGAGGGCTAGAATGGAGATGCCTTATCTGTACAAGGAAGGTCCCAAAACAAAAACAATAATAAGGTTTCGAGTGGGAGATCCAAATCTAGAGGGAGATCTAAATCTCCTAGAAAGTTTGTAAAGGTATGTTGGAAATGCGGAAAGGAAGGGCACTACAAAAAGGACTGCAGATCTAAAGCTCTTGAGAAAGGAAAGGGATTTGATGATGCTCCTTCTGCAGAGGCAAAAACCACCTCGGATGAAGGTGGGGATGTGTATTTGGCTTCTTCTTCAAATACACATGTATATCATGAATCATGGTTGATTGACTTAGGTGCATCCTTTCACTTCACTCCCCATAGGGAGTGGTTCTGTGAGTATGAAAAATATGATGGTGATGTTTTCCTAGGGGATGATAGGAAGGCCAGAATCGTCAGACGTAGAAAGGTCAAGTTAAAGCTGCAAGTTGGAAGGATTATAACACTTCCTGGTGTTCTGCATATTCATGCATTGGCCAAAAATCTGATTTCTGTAAGAAATATGGATGATGTAGGTGTAAAAACAGTGTTCGAGAAAGATTCCTGCAAGATGGTTCGGGGAGCACTGGTATTAATGCGGGGAGTTCGGACTAGAACTCTGTACAAGCTACAAGGTAGCACTGTTATTGATGGGTGTAACATTTCTATGGTTCCTGAAAGTGGAGTGGAAAGCCTAGCTGTCTCTGGAGAAAAGACCATGTTATGGCATCAAAGGCTTCGACATATTAGAGAGAAGGGCCTTCGGATACTACATAGAAATGGTATGGTAGAAGGTATGTATAATTTCTCTCTGGATTTTGATTTCTATAAACATTGTGTATATGGGAAGAAAAATCGGGTGAGTTTTCCTTCTGGTGCTAAGAGGGCGAACAAGATATTAGAACTTGTGCACAGTGATGTGTTTGGACCTGTGTTAGTTCCATCACTGGGAAAGTCTGTGTACTATGTTTCATTCATAGATGACTTCTCAAGGAATACATGGATATATTTCTTGAGGAAGAAATATGAAGCTTTTGACAGATTTAAAGAATTTAAGGCTCTGGTGGAAAACCAGACAGAGAAGAAGATAAAGGCGCCGAGGATAGATAATGGTGGGGAGTTCTGCAAGAAGGAATTTGAAGAGTTCTGTAAGAAGTGTGGTATAGCATGACAGAAGACTACTCCATACACACCTCAGCAAAATGGAGTTGTAGAAAGAATGAACAGAACACTGATGGAAAAGGAAAGAAGCATGCTCAGTGGTACCGGGTTAGGACAAGTATTCTGGGCAGAGGCAGTGGAGACTGCATGCTATCTGGTTAACATATCAATTTCATTAGTGTTGGAGGATAAGACTCCACATGAGGTATGGACTGGTAAGAAACCCTCTCTTTCACATCTAAGGGTATTTGGATGTGATGCATATGTACATGTTCCAAAGGAGAAAAGTACCAAGTTGGATAATAAATCTGAAAGGTGCATCTTTATTTGGTATAATGATGGTTTAAAAGGTTACAAGCTTTGGAACCCAGAAACAAGGAAGGTTGTGTACAGCCAAGATGTGGTGTTTAGAGAGGTGAAAGATGTTGTTAAACATGAAATCATACCAAAGGAACTTGAGAAGATAGAGTTTGAGCTAAAGGAGTATGAATCAGACTCTACAGCAGAAGAAGATTCAGAAGAGGAAGAGCCACAAACTCCAGCTTTGAGAAGATCAGTTCAAGAAATAAGCCAACCAGAAAGGTATAGTCCATCTACTTTCTGTTCAAGTTTTTCCTTAACTATAACTGATGATGATCCAAAAACTGTCAGGGAGGCAGTAGATTCAGATGATGGAAAACTCTGGAAGGAGGCCATGGTTGATGAAATGGCATCCTTGCACAAAAATAAGGCATGGGATCTGGTGGAGTTGCCAGCTGGAAGGAAGCCCATCGAGAGCAAATGGTGTTTAAGAAGAATATGAATGTAGAAGGCAAGGTGGAGAAATACAAAGCTCGATTGGTAGCAAAAGGTTATTCCCAAGTGTCGGGAATTGATTTTGGTGATATTTTTTCTCCTGTTGCCAAGGTTACTTCTATTAGATTAATTTTATTTGTTGCTGCTGCATTTGATTTTGAGATAGAATAGATGCATGTGAAGACAACATTTCTTCACGGGGATGTAGAAGAGGAGATCTACATGAAGAAACCTGAAGGCTTTATGGTGAAGGGTAAGAAAGAACTGGTATGCAGGTTAAAGAAGTCTCTGTATGGGTTAAAATAGTCACCAAGGATGTGGTATCAAAAATTTTATACCTATATACGGGGACTTGGCTTCGCGAGAAGCAAGGAGGATCACTGTGTTTATTTTAAATTAATTGGTGACCGTGTTATTTATTTGGTTTTGTATGTGGATGATATGTTGTTGACTGGAAATGACAAAGAAATTATCCAATATTTGAAGACCCAACTGTTCTCCAAATTTGACATGAAGGATCTTGGTGCTACAAACTGTATTTTGGGCATGAAAATTAAGAGAGATCAGGAAAAGAGGATGCTCTAGTTAAACCAGAGGAATTATGTCGAAACTATATTTCAAAGGTTCAATATGTAGGATAGTAGACCAGTGAATGTTCCTATTCCTGTAGGTGTAAAGCTGTCTGTTGAACAGTGTCCCAAGACACATGAAGAAGAGGAGTATATGTCCCGTGTTCCATATGCAAGTGCAGTGGGTAGCCTGATGTATGCAATGGTCTGTACTAGACCAGACATTGCACATTCAGTGGGAGTATTGAGCAGGTTTATGTCAAACCCAGGAAAGGAGCATTGGACAACAGTGAAGCGGGTTTTCAGATATTTACGTGGCACTAGTGATTATGGCTTGTGCTACCAGGGAAGACCAGGATTGGAAAGAATGTTGGACATTCGTGGTTTTGTTGATGCAGACTGGGCTGGAGATCTGGACCAAAGAAGATCTACAAGTGGGTATGTGTTTAGCCTATTTGGGGGCGCAGTCAGTTGGATGAGTAAAAGACAGTCTGTAGTGGCTCTTTCAACTACAGAGGCAGAATACATAGCAGCCACTCATGCAAGCAAGGAAGCAGTTTGGTTGCAGAGATTGTGTTCAAGTATTGGGTTGGTACAGCAAGCTATAAGGATAGACTGTGATAGCCAAAGTGCAATTTTCTTGGCTAAGAACCCTGCTTATCATTCAAAGACAAAGCACATTGATGTTAAATATCACTTTGTTAGAGATATGGTTGAGGCTAAAAGGGTGTTGCTGGTAAAGGTGGACACTTTGAAGAATGTTGCAGATGCATTGACGAAGTCTGTGAGCACTCAGAAGTTCTCTTGGTGTAGAGAAAAAATGGGTGTTGAATAATTGGCCCAATGACTAAGCTCTTCAATTCCCCCCCCGTGGAAAGAAAACAACAAGTGGGAGAATGTTGGGCATGTGTTATATTCTTTCCACGACTAGCCCCACGTGTTGTACGTTGCACCGGGTGCAACAGGGGGGTCACAAGGGGGGAGGTAGCCCCCACTGTTAGGGTCTGAGGCAGCGCCCCAGCGAAATTTTTTTTGGTGTGCGGACCCACTCATAAGTGGACCCACCCATGTTTTGTGCATGAGTTTGCACATGGTTTTGGGGTACAATGGTTTTTCGGCCCCTGGTATTTTGTAGATCCGGTCAAGGGAACTACGGTTATGTTCTAATCCAGTGTTAATGGTTTGGGTTTTATGTATGCTTCGGCATGTATATATATGTGTTGTAACAGTAAAAGGAATATAATGAAAAATCAAGCTGGTCATCCCGATTTGGGATCTAGGGGAAAATATCTGTGTTTATCTGTTTTATGTTTTATGCTCTCGCTATTGTTTATTTTCTGTTATAAGATTCGTGTGTAGATAATTTCTGTTCAGGGTTAAAACCTATAGTAACAACTTCCACCAATCAACTGTGTCCTCATAGTTCCACAAAAGTCAGTATGCACCAATTCAAGTGGTTTCTTTTCTCTGTAAGAAACTCCTTTCGGAAAACTTTCACGATGTTGCTTTTCCAAGATGCAACACTCGCAAGTGATAGCTAGTTCTTTGATGGGAGGTAAACCTCTCACCATATGTTTCTGCTGCAATAATATTAAACCAAAAAAATGCAAGTGTCCAAACTGAAAGTGCCATACCCAGTAATCATCAGAACATGCAGTTCTAAAAGAACTTACCTGATCATTATAGTTCATAATTAGAGGAAATATTCTGTTCTTCTTCATCTGCACCTTTGCAATCAGCTGTTTTCTTGGGGATTTGTCGTAAATAACACATTGTTTCCCCTGAAAGATAACTTTGTATCCTTTCTACATCAATTGACCAACACTAATAAAATTGTGTTTGAGTCCAGGGACATAATATACGTCTGATATGGTCTTTGGCTCCCCCTGCTTGGTCACAATATTGACCACTCCTTTGCCATCTACATCCACAGTCTTGTCAGTCCCCAACTTTACCTCCGTCTTCACTGAGACATCCAAATTGGCAACCAAATTCTTGTTGCCTGTCATGTGGTTACTGAAACCACTATCTAATAGCTAGACCTTATCAGACGGTGCATGCATGGTGTTGCATGCTAGAAACATAGAGTCAATATTTTTTGTACTAACATTAGCTCTTTGATTACCTTGGTCAACAATCCTTTTCCTACAATCACGAGCATAATGACCAAATCTATTGCAGTAATAACACTTTACCTTTGATTTGTCAGACCGTTGATTGTTGTGAAAGATTTTGCTGCTGATGCTTCCACTTTGATGCTCATGATCTTCTCGGCCATCTCTGTGACCACCATAGCTGCCGCCTCGTCCTTTGCCTCTTGATCGACCTATGCCTCGACCTCTTGAAATATAAACTTGAATTTTGAAGGAGGTTTCTAGAGTGGAATCCTTATTTCTTTCTATCCTTGCTTCATGCGACAAAAGGGATCCCATAAACTCATCAACTGTCAGTTTTTCCAAATCCTTCGCTTCTTCTATGGCTGCTACCACAACATCAAACTTGGTAGACAAAGATCGAAGAACCTTCTCAATTACTGTTTGATCTTTAACATCTTCACCATAGATTTTTAAATTATTGATGACAGACATGACCCTAATCATGAAGGAATCAATGTCCTCTGTCTCTTTCATCTGAAGACTTTCAAATTCTCTTCTAGTATTCTGCAATTTGACAATATTAACTTTGGCCATACCTTGATAGCTTGTCGCCAAAGTTTCCCATGCCTCCTTTGTTGAAGAGGTTATCATGATATTCTAGAACACTGCTCAATCCACTCCCTACTGGATAAGAAGCAACGCTTGTGCATTCTTTCGCTTATCTTTCTTCCATTGTTCCCTCTCTGCATTACTGAGGGCTCGTTCTTTTGCGTTGTTCTCAGGTTTTGCAAACCTGAACTTGACATGATCCCATACATCATGCGCTTTTAGCATAGTCTCCATTTTAATAGCCCACACATCATAATATTTCTCAGTGAAAGATGGAAGTTGTGGCTGAAAACTTGATGGGGCCATCTTGCCTCAAAAAAAAAAAAATATGTGACAAAAAACCTTAAATTTCTCTTCTTCTTTTTTGTAAAAGCTTTGCAAAGCTCCTTAAAAAAAAAAATTCCTTTCAATAAAACCTTAAATTTTATTTATATATAATAAATATTTTATAAAATATATATATATATATATATATATATATATATATATAAACCTTTTATAATAACCCTCTCTCCAATATCATTAAAATATTTCTTGTGTAAAAGTCTTGAAAAAGAAATATTATAAAAAAATTCTTTATTTTAACAAAATATTTATATAAACTTGGTTCGAAAAAACCAACCTTATAAAACTCCTTTAATTCTTGAAATTGAAAAGCACACGTATGTCAAATGGCCTTTTAAAAAGGCACACGCATGTCAACGCTAAAAAGAAAACAGACTTATGGCTGCCGTATGGACCACGACTATCGTGTTTTAAATGTAAAATGGATTTTGCACCCCAAAATCAAATATCCCTCTCACGCTGGTTGCCTTTAAGTATAAAACCCAAATTTTTACCACTGATGCTGAAGTTCCAAAGTTCGTTTTGGGAGAAGTTGCGGACCCTCCACAGGTTCTGCACTGAAAACGTGCGGACCACGGGTAATTTTATTTTTTATTTTTATTTTGGTAAAAAAAGTTTGACAGCTTTTTCTATTGGCCTCTTTTTTAGGCTTTCTTGCCCATGGATCTTCTGATCCTTCCTCAACTCTGATACCAATCTGTTGAATAGGCATAGAATTCAATCACAAAAATAATGCAAATATTTCACACACGAAACAATGAGATGCGGCTCTTCAATTAATCTAAATCACTCTGAATCACAAACTAAATACAATGAACCTAGTGAAGGGTATTTAATCTAATTGACATGCACACACTCTCTCACATAACTGAACTTGATCAACTCGTTTAACTCACTCACCAAATCTATCTATAACTCGACTCAACTGATTCACCCAACTATTTTTCTAACTTCTGCATGCGGGACGTAATTATATATTTAAATACTGTCATTGTTTAGTTTTGTTCCTTGAAAAAATATAACAAATTGGTTAATTAAGTTCCCGTACAAAATGGCTATCCCAACATCAGAAATACCTTTGTATTTTTTTGAAGAGATTACAAATTGGTTGACACATTCTCCATACAAAATGTAAATACTACTTGGAAGTACACTTGAAAGAATTTTTTTTGTTGTCTGCCCAGCAAGGACTACTGCTACCACTGCTTGCAGACCTTGTTTGTTTTTTTTTCACTTATTTGTTAAAGAACGTAATCTCAACCACCTGCTAGGTGTTGAAACTGTCAGTCCAAGTGTCATAGGTTTGTTTGAGTGAGTTCATTTTAGTCGAGTTTAACTCTAGTTATGTATTGCTGATGTTTCCAATGTAATCCTATTTAACTGATTCGTAATATTGAGATGAGAAAATTATCTGCTCCATTTTAATTTTCAATTTCTCAATTCTTTTCATGGTATTAGAGCTAGCTTGCATAAGCCTCCCTGGAGAGTAGCAACAGAGCCAAGAAGGAGCAGTAGAGAGGAGAAGTTGGCTGGTGCGACTGTTAGGGTAATACTCGCGCCAACGTGTCGAAACAAGGGATTGGCGCGAGAATGCAAGCCATACCCATGCCAGTTTTTTGACTTGCATTGTTTTTCAATAGTCATGGCTGTTTACTATCGGGACCATGCCAGTAAAAGACTTTTAAAAAAATTATATGCATTGGAGCAACTACGTATCTGGTTGGTACGTGTAGATGTACCTGCATTAAGATAAATGCGGATCGGGAGTCACTCACCTACGTTACGATTCTAACACGCTGTTGCCGAATGGATATAAGTTTACAGAAGCACCGGTAATCAGTGTCCACCAAAGCCTTCATTACGATCTCTGCCTGACTGCCATGAATGAGAAGAATTGTTTATCAACAGATATGGTATCATCCTCAGTCGTGTTGAATGTCCCCAACCACACTCTCTAGGATACAACAAAAGCGATGATTTATGGTGTAATGCATGAAGGATTTACGGAAGGAAATCCGTGAAAGCACAATGGAGCAATTCGGTCAAGGTATTTTTTTTATGCTACGTTTAAGCCATTCAACAAATCTTTTTAAAAAAGATGAAGGACGTTTTTTAAAAGGAGTTAGAAGTGCAAAAATTGAGCTATGTGCCCAAAAACGATGGCCATGTAAGTTTTTTTTATTACACTTCACATAATTGAAAAAGGAGAAAGTCGTTTCATGTGAAATGAGTTTGGTAATATTGATTTGAAAAAAGGAATTAGCCCATTTTAAAGAAATTTTTTTTTATTAAAGTTTTTGAAAGGAAAAAGGGGACGTGACTTTTAAAGATTTTATTTTAAGGAATTTAAAAAGAGGAGGAAGCCCTTTAGAGAAAATTTGTTCTATTAATTTTTTTTTTATAAAAAAAAAACTTCAAATTTGCAAAGGCTTTATGAAAGGAAAAAGGGGCTCAAAAAGGAAAGGATTTTAAAAGCTTTATTTTTTAAAAAGGGAAGAAGGCCATTTATAAAAAAAAAGGATTTTAATTATGTTTTCCATGAATTTTTAAAAAGAGCTTGTGTGAAAAGATTTTATGGCGTATAAATAATTTTTTTTGGAGTTTTTTTTTTTTTTTTTTTTTTTTAAACTTAAAATTGTGAGAGTGAAAGCCTTGTAAAAGTGATTTTGTAGAAAGATATTTTTGAGGAAGAAAATTTTTTAGAAACAAAGTATTTTCTCGTGGAAGCCAAGAAACGAGGTCGTGGGAAAAGCCAATAGGCTAAAGCAGAAACATAAGATGTTCGAGATCTTTTTATATCTCGAAATAAAGAGGCAAAAATATGCCTATGCATTAAGATGAATAAAAGAATCAGTCGATGAAACTATACTTCTCGTGATTTTAGATGCCAAGATAGCCAAGGAGGCATAGGATACCCTTGAGAGATGTTTTGATGCAAGGGGGGGCGTTTAAGTTGAAGATGAAGGTGGATCTGTAGCAGCAGATCTACAGTCAGATGAAGAGTCAGAAGAAGCAGAGAGAGAGCACAAAGATGTGTGTGAACCCCACTGTGCATAGCCACAAGTGGATGAAGAGAATCCAACAATAGTGTTTGCTGACGAAGATTTGACGATGCCAACAACATGGATTGTTGACGATGATTTGATGATTCCAGCAACGGAGCTTGCTGAAAAAGATATGATGAACCCAGCAACAGAGCTTGCTGAAGATGAAATGGTAAATACAACAATAAAGCTTGCTGAAGAAAATTTGATGATTCCAGCAACACAGCTCGCTGATGAAGACTTGATGATTCTAGCAACAGAGTTTTCTGATGATGACTTGTTGATTCCACCAACACAGCTTCCTGATGATGTTTTGATGAATCCAGTAACAAAGCTTGCTAATGATATGGTGATTCCAGCAACAGAGCTTGCTGATAAGGATATGATGAATCCAACAACATATTTTGTTGAAGATATGGTAAATCTAGAGACTAATATTGTTGATTTTGACAGATAATTTTTGGCTAATGATGACTAGTTGCAGATAATGCAACAAAAACATGACGTTGACATAATGTTATTTGGTGAGATAATCCAACTTTCGTCAGTGGAAGACAACCTAATTGCACCAGCACAAGCTAGTGAAGAAAAGACAGAGACAAAGACAGAAACATAGATAAAGATAGTCTGCAAAGTGAAAGAAGAAACAAAGAAAGTGGCAGAGAAGGAAGAGACACAACAAAAATCTCTCATTGCAGAGCAGAAGAAAGAAACAGAGAAAGGGAATGCAGAAACAAAGATAGAGGCAGAGGCAGAAAATGAAACACAACACGAGAAAGCTCTCACTGAAGAGAAAAAAGACCAGAACCAATGTCATTCTGAAAATATTTTTAATTCTAACATTGATTTCAACTGTGCAGGGACATAGATTGATTATGAAGAAGAACTAAAGTTTATTGAAACATGGCTTGCAACACCATGTCTGGATGGGATCTATACAGAAGATCTAAATATCAATGATGAAGATGACATGCATGATGAACATGTCAATGAAATTTTCAAGTATTGGAGTTTTGAAGAGATAAGATATTGTTCTAATCTTATGTTGTAGTAGATTGATGATGATAAGCACACTACAGAAGACAATATGTGGCCGCAACCCACATTTTTTGAAGATTTCCTGAACATTCTTAGACAACCTGGAACTGTAAAAGACCTGTACCAGCAAATCAGGAAATTGAAGTTTGAAGGATACAACAAAGCTAAAAATCTGAAACAATTTAGAGGCTACAAAATTTGGAAGAGGAGAAGAAGAAAACTAAATCTAATTGAAGTCAAGTGTTTTAAATTGTAAGCCTTGCTGAGACATAGACCAGCAGCTATCTGAATTAAATTTTTATGTGGTTGAAATTAAAGGGGAGTGTTAAAGAACGTAATCTCAACCACCTGCTAGGTGTCGAAACCGTCAGTCCAAGTGTCATAGGTCAGTTTGAGTGAGTCCAGTTTAGTCGAGTTTAACTCCAGTTATTTATTGCTGATGTTTCCAATGTAATCTTATTTAACTAATTCGTAATATTGAGATGAGAAAATTCTCTACTCCATTTTACTTTTCAGTTTCTCAATTCTTTTCATTATTGTGAGCGATTTATATTTTTTTCCCAAACTTAAGAATCAGTATTGCAAGAATCTTTTAAAGAAATAACAACCATGTCACAACTGAAATTGCAATTATACAACTTGCTTGCTGCAATGCTCCACTAATTTTGTCGGTTTTTCTTTTCATAACACATTCCCTTCCAAAAAAAATCGACGGGTGAAGCGATTTTTTTTCTTTTGTTACCATGTCACAACTGAAATTGCAATTATACAACTCGCTTGCTGCAATGCTCCACTAATTTTGTCGGTTTTTCTTTTCATAACACGTTCCCTCCCAAAAAAATTCGATGGGTGAAGCGATTTTTTTCCTTTTGTTATTAACTAATTATTTGCTGGTAAAGACGAATATGTTTCACATAGAAAATATAATCTCATGGATTTATAATACCATGGAATGATGTGAGAAAAAGCGTGTGCTTCCAAGTGGTTGTGTGGAGTAAGCACGTGTTAAACGAGGCTGTGCAAAGGAAGCATGTGAGAAGGAGTTTGTGCAAAGGTGGCTGTGCAGACTAAACATGTGGGGAAGACAGTTTTTGGAGGAAGTGTGTGGGAGATGGAAATGCATGAGAAATATGTACTTGGCTGAAAAAACATGACAATAAAAATGGAAACTATGCTGCATTAACTATTATCTTTGTATTAATTTTGACACAAATCACAGTTATAAGTAAAAAAGTATCCATATAAAAAAATAATATGCCAGCCATATGTCATGTATGTTATGAGTGACTCGATCGTTATTGTGATCACTTTTCACACGCATAAATCCATGATAGAATTTTTAATAATACCATCTCATTTCTAATAAAAAAAATAATATGCCAGCCATATGTCATGACTGACAAGATCGTTATTGTGATCACTTTTCACGCGCATAAATCCATGATAGAATTTTTAATAATACCATCTCATTTCTAATAAAAACCATTTGTTATGTCAAAATGCTTATATGGTAGAATCCAAAACTCACATCATATGCATAAAACCGAAATTTATTTATTAAAATGATTCTTGAGGATTTTTTCGACAAAGCTTATACAATTCTACTTATTAATTCTATTTGTACCAAATTAAATCCAAGCAATAGCGATTGCTTTACAGTCTATCTTGAATGATCGATCCTTTTAAAATATCATAAAAACTCTAAATTCTAAGTCTTTAATACAATGAAAGAATGACCAAGTATAATGGAGCAGTCAATTCAGATACTTTAAATCATCTAAAGGTCGAGTAATCCTTATCCAAGCTAGAATTAAAAAAAATATATATATATTTTAATCATTATTATGACTTGGTAATCAAAATCATATTGATTTAAATAGAGTAGTTTAATAAAGTTTGTTTGGAAAAAGTGGAAATTCTGGTATGATGTTGGCAAAAATGAGGAAATTTAGATTATAGCTACTAATTTTTAAAATTTTTGGTAACTTAAAAATTGATGATGCTAAATCTATTTCAAAAAAAGAAAAAAGAAAAAAGAAAAAAAAAAGATATTCCTATAATTAAATAAATAAAAAAACAAATTTCACTAAAAAATAACTTTTTAACCAAAATTATTACTTGACTAAACAAAATAGATTTAAATGAAAGTGTTAAATCATGTGTAGTTTCTTTGATACCTAGCTCAACATCGAATTTATTGGATACTTCGATAATTTTATTCTAACTCAGTAGGATCAATGAACTTCAATTACATCAAGAAGAGTGTCTAATCATATAGTAGTAATGCATGCACCTTGCTACAATTTTAGTGTCAATATATGTTTTGTGATTATATATCATGCAACATATATGTATAAATTTCAAGAGAAGTGGGGGGGTGTTGTACAACCCTAGTGGGAGTGGGAGACAATATATATCATTCAATTTTATATTTCAAATTGTGGTATTAATATTAATCAATTAATCTTATTTTTTATATAATCGTATCAATATGAATGACTCCCAATAATTTATCCTTCAATTTTATCCTTCAATTTTATTTCTGAATCATGGTATTAAAATGATTAAATTTTATTTTTCAAATGATCGATTAATATGCATAATTGTTGGTGACGCAAATAAAAGAGAAGAAACCATCAAAGTTGAATAAACATATTGTCAATTTATTGATGATGCAGATGTTGACAATGCATAGATACATATTTTACAAAATCTCTCCCCTTCGCTAAATTCTCTCCCGATCAGGGAAGATAATCCCAAAGTACGTTTGATAGTTATTATTACTACTATTATTATTTCTTATTCTTGGATGGAGTTCGAATGATCAAGGGAACTTAGTTCCACCTTCCTTAGTCTTCTAGTTGTTGTAGAAAGGGCATACTTCTTTGTTCCCATAAGTTTCGGGAGGAACACACAGCCAGTTTTCACAACACTTTTGCTAGACGAACAGGGACTTGAACCTAAAAAGACACGGAAAAAAATGAAAATGAATGCTATAGCGATTATAAAAGCAATTAACAAAAAATGAAAATGAATATTATAGCGATTATAAAAGCAATTAAAACCATAAAGCAACAAAACACATACCTGCTGTTGTTGGGGTAAAAACCATGCCCGACGTTGGCTTCAGAGGGATATCGATCAATGTCATCATCGATACGTAATTAACATTACATTGTCAAAATTCAATTAATTAAATATGGATTTAAAATTTGAGTATCGGGTTACCAGAGATAGAGTGGTAGCATTACAAGCCACGGGAAGGGAAAGAACCTGTGTTTGGTTAATGAAAAAACCCAACAGATTCTGATGAGGAATCAAGATTAGGGAAACATATCCTATGGATGCTTATGACCTCTCAGAGAGGAAATTTCAAAACAACTTGAAATGCATAAAGAACTCCAAAATCAAAGTACTCGGGAGGACTAGTACAATTTACAGAGGAGAGATTAGTGTAGCCATAATGTGAATCCAAACGCATAGTACAAGCTATGTCACACGGTTTCGGTTCGAATTTGAGTTCGACAATGATTAAGTTTGATTCAAATTCAATTTTTTCATTGAAATTTTCATGAGGTTCCGTATATATATATATCAAAATTAATCAATAAAGTTATATGAATAGCAATGAGCATGCACGAGTCACAAATCACAACCACTATTCACTTCATGCTCGGGACAAGCAACATCTAGAAATTGAATTAAGGAAATTGCAGAGAATACAACACTAAGCACAATAGAATGAGTACACTCACGCTGAAGTTGGCCTATGAAAATCTATTGACAACCATGGTAAATAAAGAGAAACCAATGACCACTGCGGGAAAGTAATTAGCATGAAGCAAAACAAGAGAAAAGCATGTGATGATCATGGTTTCTCATAAACCTTAAAACAACTGACAAAAAATGCTCGAACTGTAACCTCAAACTCCATTTTTTTTTTTTTTAATTATAAAATTTGACTTCAGATTCGTGTTTAGGTTCGAATTTATTCAAATTCGACAAACCTAGTAACATCACAACTGTGACTCAGAACACGCAAGTACAAGTGGAGCATCCTCACCATGTAGAGGAAATGGAGCAACCGTTCATCATCCAAAGCTACATGCAATGAAGGAATAGTTACATTATTTAGCATTTTATTCAACAAATAATTTATTTATTTTTTGTCAATTTGGTAGTGCCTCGCTATTTTCTATTTATAATTTGAAAGCAGGTTATAAAATATAAAATTCATTCTGTAGCCTCGACCTACCCGTAGGAAACCAGGTCTGTTGGCCACCTTAAACCGTTAAATGCCAATCAAAATTGAAACAGTTTCATGCGCCCATGTACTTCATTTACTAACTGACTATTTACTCAATTATCTACAAGTCTATTGATTAGAGTATGTCCTTTCAAAAAGAAAAAAAGCATCTAATGAACATGAGTAAATTGTAAAACTAGTAGCCTTCAGAGGAGTCAATTGGTGTTGGATCTTTAGTTGTGGATCTAGGCATATCCACTTGTTGCAGTTGTTGAAGCTGTTTCTCAATTCTGCCATCACGATCATCTATTCTACTTATACGATCTGTAGCCTGATACTGGGTGATTTTGATATGATTCAACTGATTTTGAATATCCTGTAACAAAGGCATTACTCATGGTTTGTTCTTCTCTTGATGAGGGGGAAAACTCTGCATAGCTTTGGCCAAAAGGCGCTTGACGATCTAGTATGTAGGTTCTTCTAACATTACATTCTTCAATAATTGATGTTCAATTTCCATTTCATAATAGGTAGGTTCTACTTCAATGAGTTTGGTCATGTATGTTGCATAACCTGAATATCTCTTGGGTTTCTTTCTTTCTCTAAAATTTCCATCTATTGTTGCATGCCCTTCGACTTCTTTTAGAGTTGATCATAACCAGGCTATTATTTTTTTCAGTCTTTGGAATGATCATAGGTTGTACAAGTTCACATGGTAATTTTGGTTCTTTATGATGATCAAATGTAGGTTTTAGAGATTCTCTTGCTCTGGATTTTCTTCATTGGGAAAGATGAGTCCTTCTTCTTCATGTGGGTCAATGACGATATCCTTGGACTTCTTATATGAAATACTTTCATCGAATGTGACATCTCTTCTTACTTCAATATGTCATTCTTCCTTAATATAGATTCTACATGATTTGGATGAAGTTATATAACCAATAAAGTTTCTATTCAAACTTGTAGGGTCCAATTTATTCATTTTGTCCTTGGGAATATAAATGTATACAAAACATCCAAATTTTTTTAGGTGATTGATGATCAACTTATTTCTTGTGAATGCTTCTTCCAAAGTCATGTTTTCAAGAATTCTGTGAGGGCTTCTATTTTGAATGTAAACTGATGTAAAAAATTCTTCACTCCATAAGAATTTGGGAAGGTCTTAGTCATGTAGCATGGATCTTACACATTCTTCAACAGATCGATTCTTTCTTTCAGCTACACCATTTTTTTGATGATGTAAGGAAATACTAGATCCATCTTAATCCCGTGTTCTTTGCAAAAGGCCACAATTTCTTTAGATTTATATTCCCCTCCATTATCTGATCTCAGAGTCTTAATCTTCCTTTCTGTCATATTTTCCACTTTTGCCTTGAACTCTTGGAACTTTTCAAATACTTCATCTTTAAACTTGAAGAAATATATCCAATTATTTCCGTATTGATCATCAATAAATGTTACATAGTATTTAATATCACCAAGTGATTTTTCTGACATGGGTCCACAAGCATGAGAGTGTGTTAAGTCCAATATTTCCTTGGATATTGTGTCACTATTAAGAAATGGTTTCTTCACATTTTTACCAGGGGCACACGCTTTACAAACTCCTTCATGCTCTTCCTTTTATTGTGGTATGCTAATAACCATTTTATTTAGGGATGGAATATTTTGTAATGGAGAAGACCATACCTTTGATGTCACAACTCACATGGATTGATGTCCAAATGTACTAAATATTTAGGAGGAGGAGGACTGGTTATCCTATACAACCTCCCCTCATGAATACCATTTGTCCTTGCATTTTCTATAATATATCCCTTTGTCTAAACATTTAATATGTCATTAAAAAATGCTATCCTGTGTCCTTTATCTTCTAAAAAATAAATAGAAAGTAAATTATCTTCTAAAAAATAAATAGAAAGTAAATTATTTTTTAAATCTGAAACATAGAGGATGTTGTTGAGATGAATGTTCCCATGAGAATTTATATTTATGGATGTAGATCCAATCCCCTTAACTGAGTATATATTTTTGTCTCCAAGTTTGACTTTGTGAGAAGAGCTTCCTTTAGATAGGGTATTAAGATGCTCATGTTCACCTGTCATATGCATTAAGGCTCCATTATTGATTACCCACGTGCTTTCATCTTCAATTGAAGTTGTAAGTGTTGAATATAGACTTCCATCCCTGAATTCCTTAAATATATTAGCGATGAATCTCGTCATGTAACTTTTGATGGATTCCAATAGCCTCCTAAGAGCCTTTAGACCAAACTTCATGTATATTTCCATTGAGAAGAGAGAGAGAATAACTTCTATAAAGATTCCATAAAATAATAATTCCAATAACTGTGATCTTCAAACTTACTTCCTTCATCCTAAATCTGATACCATGTTGAGAAACCAAGGGCTATGTAGTTTAATTCTTTATTTCTCTTTCTTGATAATTACTTGTAAATATTAATAGTATTATTACTTCTTTTATGTTCTCTTCATCAAGAAATTATACAATTGTTCAAAATACAAGGATCAGAAAGAGAAAAAGAACACCAAAAATTAGGTTGCAAGCTAGGGAAAACCCCGCAAGGGGGAAAACCAACAAAATACTTCTCTTATAGAATCAAATCAAAATGAGGTTTCTAAGACCAAGACCAAAACCTAGCACAAATATCCTGAGTTAGCCCTCCAAGTGACCTCCAATAGTTAAAGTCAATGCAGACCAACACTCTCCAAATCTAGTCAATCTTCAGATTTTTGCCGTGCAATAGAGGTAAAATTTCAGTCGAGCAATAACACAAAATTTTCCTCAGAAATTCTGCATGTGAAAGTTGGACTAGGGTAGAAAAGTTAGATCTTCTCTCCTTTGACTTTAACTTATTTTTTTACTTTGGCACAAAAGTTGATGTGATGTGATGAGTGATGAATATCTCTCGACATGCTTGAGTTGGCTTGTATTTATAGCTGTCCAAGAGGGTCAAAAAGGTGTCACATAGTATGAAAAAGAAAGAAGGGTCGACTTGGTATTTTTGATGAGATATTTGACTTTTTGACTCAAATAATTTTTTTTTTCCTTTTTATTAGAAAAAATCCAAATGGGACATGACTCAAATATAGATTCTTTAACTCAAAATAATTTATTTTGATTCTTTTGACTCCATAAGCATGAATAACATGCTTTGACCAAGATAAAAGTAATAAAATACATTAATAACAAAATTTTATTACATTATGAAGACAAAAACTAGTTACATTTTTCAACACCTATAACATACTTTACACCCTTTTTACACCATAGAATATCCAAGTGGAAAATAATTACCACAGTTAATAATTTTTTTTTATAAATGGTTGTTTTTTACCATCGTAATTATGATACTCACCTATGGATTTTGTAATCCATGGTATTTATCCATGGTATCATAATTTATTATATTTACCCATGACATTTTAATTTACTATATTTTCCCATGGTATACACCCATGGGTTTTATAAACCATGGTATTTACCCATGGTATTTTGAAAAACAAAAGGGGATAAATCTCTGTAGAAAAATACCCGTAAAAGTTGTAAATATGAGAATTCAGAGGGAACAAAGCATCCCTTTTCTCATAATCTAGTTTGATGTGATATTATCAATTTAATGAATATTTGAGTTCGTTTTTATTTCTTTTCTAAAATACCTCTCTTGCGCATGTGCCATATTATGAGTTATCTTTATAATGTCAATATTTATCTTATGCATTATGCCCTATTATCAATTATTTTTAAATTGTTTTCTGCAATGTTTATCTCGCACATTATTACATTCCTTTGTTAATCATGAAGTTGCATTTCTTAAAAAACTTGGATTATGCCAACATTAATGTATCATATTGGATGATAAATTTGCAATTAAGTGCAATTGAGCTAGAGTAGTATTGGGATGGGTGACTTGTTAGGAAATTTTTATTTGTTATTATTTTTTCAGGTTTATTGGTCTCATTCCTTCAACGATTTGGATCAGTGGTATCAAAGCGGGGTTTTTCTTGTCTATTTTTTGCACATGTCCCCAACGAGGTCAGGATAGAAGGAGATCAGACTTGAACTCTTTCAACATTTGCAAGCCTGTCTTCACTGACCTCAATAACCTCACATGGTAGAAAAAAAGAAAAAATTACTAAGCAGGAGATCCTGTAAAATTGTTGCTCGAGGAAGGAATTACATGACATAGGAGTGAGATGATGGAAGATGATGGAAGTCTTTACAACACCTCGTGAAATGGTGAGAATTTAAAAATATAAGCCATTATATCTCTAAGAGGTGGATCAACAAGCATGTTATCTCAACATAGTTATGATTGAACCACACAAAACCATTTCCACTGAAGTCCATTTGCTAGTTGCACACTATCAACATCATAATTCTCCCACAAGAATTTCATAGTATCTCTATTGTCATATATTGATGGGTAAGGGTCATCCCACGATTATGGGTCAACCACACAAAACCTTATCTTCATAAACACTTGGTTTTGGGTCATCCACAAACCCACATCTATGCTCTGATTCAATAAAGGCTTCCCCATAGGGAACTTCACACAATGAGGAACATTGCTTCTTAAGAGGGAAAGATTGGTCTAGATGAAAAATAATTCTCGCAATTAATAATTATTTTCTATAAATGGTTGTTGAAACCATGGATAATGCATGACGATAAACCAAATAAATCATAATATTAAAGTCAGAATATAATCACAAACATATTTCAATTTTACCATCGCAATTATCATATTAACCCATGGTATTCACCCATTGATTTTGTAATCCATGGTATTTATCCATGGTATCATAATTTTTTATAGTTACACGCGATGTCATAATTTATTATAATTTTTGTAAACCATGGTATTTTTAAATCTAAAAGGGAATAATTCTTTGTGGAAAGACACCAATAAAGATTATAAATATGACAATTCACTAGGAGCAAAGCTTTTTTTCCTCATAATGTGGTCTCATGGGATATTATTAATTCAATAAATATTTTAGCTCATTTTTATTTCTTTTTTGAAAAACCTCTCTTGCACATGTGCCATATTTTGAG
Source organism: Pinus albicaulis (assembly GCA_034641835.2). Taxonomy (NCBI): domain Eukaryota; kingdom Viridiplantae; phylum Streptophyta; class Pinopsida; order Pinales; family Pinaceae; genus Pinus; species Pinus albicaulis. The sequence continues at coordinate 498,854,538 of CM076579.1, forward strand.
TTATCTTTATAATGTCACTATTTCTTTTACACATTGTTCCCTATTTTGAATTATTTTTATAATAATTTTCTGGAATATTTATCTCACACATTATGACATTCCTTTATCACCATAAGGTTGCATTTCTTAAATAACTTGGATAATTTCAATATTAATGTATTAGATTGGATGATAAATTTTTAGTTAAGCACACTCGAGCCAGAGTAGTACCAAGATGGGTGACTTGTTGGGAAATTTTTAGTTCTCATTATTTTGTCACTTTCCTTGGTCTCATTCCTCCAATGACCTAGATGATAGAAATGATTAGCTACTTCAAAAAAATCAATTTCTGCTTCTATGTACTTCAACACTAAATTTTTCCTCTACAGTTTTCTCTTAGAGGTCAGCTTCACCCTTACGTCAATGATTACCACTAGCAGTCACTTATATACATGGGTTGAATTCTTATTGAATCAATACTTCAATAAATTTCTTGTTGAATACCTTTCAAATAGCTATGTAGACTTACCATCTATCTAATATATGTTGAAAATGTATATAAAAGTCAGTATCCATCAGCTACATAGTTTGATCGACTGGTCCTCAACTATCTAGATGAAGTTTGTAACAACCCCGGTTAAAAATCCATGTAATAAAGTTAATAAAGGAAAAATAAGACCAAGGTAATAGGACATAGATTCCAAGATGAATTTTAGGAAAAAACATAGTGACGAGGATCACTAGTGATCAACTAATTCCTATGGAAATTGGAGAAGGAAAAGTGGCATTAATTGGCAGTTTATTTATGAAATAAAGGAAAATAGGAGAAAAGGGAGGTGAATGGTAACATAATTTCATGAGGAGGAAAATTGAAGGAAAATAGAGGAAAACGAAGAAAATATAGGTCTCAATGATAAAAAGGCTTTTGAGGATTAGTTCATAATTTTTTTTTTTGTTTTAGCTTGGAGTTCTCTTTTATTATCTCTCCCTCACACTTTTGCATCCTTAGGGTTTCTTGGAGCATTGTGGCATACTTTAGATTTGGAGAAATAAGGCGAAGGAAAATAAGGAAAGCACAAGGGGATAACTGGTTTACTTTAAAGGTACCGAGTTTCGTGTATGATTTCCTTTCTAGTTTTGGCATGAATGATATATGGATGTTCTTAACTAGTTAGGATTTTTCATTGGCATAAAGGATTCATTGGATTTTCAATGGTTTTTCCCAGCTAAGCCATTTCCTAGATAGCCATGGTGTTGTGGGTTTTCCCTTTTTTTTATGATTGGTTCTTATGTTCCTTATGGCTATTGGTTGAGCTATTATTTCCTGGAGCCTTGGTTTGACAAATTATATAGAAGCCCTAGAACAACATTTGTTGGAAAAAAAATCTAGATCCCTTGGTGGGTTGAGTTACTAGTCTTGGAGACTTGGTTTTACAAATGCTTTGGAGTCTTGTGGTAGTTGTAGTCTAGGAGCTAGGTTGGAAAAAATACTTTGGATCCCTGGAAAACTTTAGTAAAGACCGATCTAGTGATTGTTATTGATTTATGCCTATGAGGTGGAACCATTGGTTGAGGGTTGAGGTGGTTTGGCCTTTGGAAACCCTAGTTTGGTTTTGGTTGGTTTATTACATGATATCCCACATTCATCCTTAATATATGGCATGGGGGTAATTGGATGAAAGAGATATTTGGTTCAGCCCAATCTATGGTCAGGTGGTACGTGGAAGTCCCTGAATTGGTTAGATTTTCACATTTTAATAAGATGTATTTTTATCTTGTATCTCATGAGTATTTATACTTATTATTATGTGTATTTGATGGTTTTCATATCATTGTTATGATTCTAGTTATACACTGGTTATAAGCTTGATTTCATAACATATTCTAGTTATGGCTCTTAACACGTTTTGATTGGTAAATGGATGTTTATTGAATTCCTGACCTAATAGATGTTATTTAAACCATTATAAGAGGGCACTATACGTTCTTTATGATCTTCTTCTACTATTTTGGAGACAAGTGACGAGGAAGTTTTCTTACAGACAAGTAACTAATAATATGTGAAAAACAAGGAGAGTTACTAGATTCTGTAAAAAGATGTTCACTAGGGAAATAATTCTCTACATGAGGCTCATTCTTATTTGGTTTTAGTCGTGAAAGAAAATCATCCACTATATCATAGTTCCCTAGCTTGTTCAATATGGTTATGTTTAATTCTTTCAATAATAATAGCCACCTCATCACTATATCATTAATGATTATTTTATTCACTAACTACTCTATTACAGCATGGTCAATGCACAAAATTCCTAGATAGCATGTCATATAATGTTGGAATTTGTTAATTTCAGGTATTAATGCAAGAAAATATTTTTTTTTTGTCATTGTATAATTGAGTTATATGGGTGATATATATTTTTAATAAATTAAATTTCATATGTATAATTTCCTTCTTGTTATCCTTAGATAACTAAATGGAGATGTCTGATACATATGTAGATATGTGGAATGGGAGGGACCAATTGGATCCTCTCAAAATAAGAGCCTTGGAAACTTTGGATTTCAACTCTTAAAATGGATTTTGGTATATTTCTACACACAAAAACTAAACATTTTTATTAATTAGCGCAAACAAGGGGTGACTTACTTGTGAAAATGATTCAATGGAATGCTAAAAGTAACCAGTGCATCCTAGACCAAAATGTACCTATTTATGTGTTCATGGAATTGTCAAGTTTAATATTACCTTTATCTTCATTGGACCTAGTTTAGTTCCATGTGCTAATATGTCATTCCCTAGAACTATATATTTAATTCGCATTATGTGACATTTTTCATTACTGAGGGAAATGTTCATTTCCTTACATCTTACTAAAAATATTTCTATATTAGCGAGGAAAAATTTGAATACATCACAATATGTTGTGAAATAATCCTTAGAAATTTCCATTAGTCATGAATTAGATTGAATAATATTCCAATCATGGCACACTAGAAATGTTTTGGAGCATTCAAAATCCCAAAGTGTAGAACATGGTAAGAAAAATTTCCCTAAGGATAGGTGATGTTGAATTGTATTGGTTTCCTATAGTTATTTGGATTTGGTTCTATCGAGTGAATATGTCAAGGAAATAAAAATATTTCTTTTGTGCCAATGTATTGAGGTTATGGTCAGTAAATGGTAATTGGAAATATACTTTCTGTGTCCCTTTATTAAGTCCTCTATAATCAATTCAAATTCTTCGTTTTCCATTTTCCTTTGGTACAATGATAAGATGGGATAACTACTTGTTGTCATAAATGGGATAGATGAAGCCAATTGATATAGTTTCTACAATTTATCTTTAAATATATCGCTTAGTTCATATTCATCTATCATTATGGTTTACAAATGTGTTTATATCCATCATTAATATAAATAGGATGAGTGTAGAGATCAATATGGACTCCTTTAATTTTAGTGTATTCCCAGGTGAAATCGTCATTATGCTTATTTAGGACTTGGATCAATCATTAATTTTGTTTTTATGTTAGCCCTTCATTAATTTCGAAGGTATTTCTACAACTGTCTCTTTGGTAGATGAGGGTTCATGTTATAATGGTGGTTCATTTGATGTGACAATAGAATCCTCAAATTTAGGATCCATGATGTCAATAAAATCGCTTAATTTAGGTGAATAAGAAGAGGAAGCTATGAAGTAAATAATTTTATCATCCTTAGTTTATTTCAAATGGTTATATATTCATAAATAGTTTTCCTCTTCATCACCTTCTTCTCCATTGGTTCAAAATGGTGTTTCAATATCTATACTAGGCTTGGAGGTAGGATATGGGGTAAGTGGTTTTGTCGAGGACCTATGGGAAATGGTCATGTTACCCAACTTGTAACTGATGTAAGAATATATAGTAGCTAGCCCTTTACTTCCTAGAATTAAAGGATAATATCCTAGAGAAGACTTCAGTTGTAGGATCATAAAGACAGTGGTACATTCCCATGAATATACTGAGATCACTACATCTTCTAAAATCACCTTTATTTTGATAGTTTATCTATCGACAAGTTGTAATACCATGGGGGTTTTACTAAGACCATAAAGTCATAAGGATTCCATGGTTTTGTGAGACATACTAATTTATGGAAACCCTAAGTTCAATCAATGTGTTTGGGATAAGAGTATGGTTGATTTTCACATTGACTACTAGGCCCATAAGGTTTGAGTATTTGGCCATGAAAGATCACTCCATAAAAAGGCTTGTTAGATTTTCCACGACATGAAAAAATTGTGGGTCCTTTATTTTTCTATCAAGGTTCCTTATACATCATTCCCTTACCAATTTCAAAGAGATAGGGACAAATTTGATTGCTTGGAATGGTGGTATACAAATACACAAATTTTAATATCACCTAAAAGAACAAATTTAGGTTCGATAATTGGTTTTTCTCCACCTAATATTTTAGAGCAAGGAGGATACTTTGGTTCTTGGTAGACTGAACCAATTATTGACTGATCTAGAGATTGAAGTGGTTCTATATATTCAATTGGAGCTTCTTCACAGAGATTTTCAATATGTATAGCAGGATGTTTTTTAGTTAAATTATCCATTACTCTTAATTGAATCTGATGGAAACTTATGGAATAAATGGAATAATTTGGAGAAGTGGGGTATGTTGCATGTTGAGAAACTTGTGCTAGTTGGAATTCCTTACTATTATTGGGGTTAGGAATGTGTTTTCCAGGTGGTTGTGGTCAAGGAGTGGTTGATGTAGATGGTTGAATTTGTGGAGAGGGAATAAGTTGCATGGGTGGTTGTATTATGACCTATTGAGGGCCTCCAAAAGTAGAATTAATCCACCTTTATAAAAAAAGTTGACTTGGGGGTGGAAGAATTTCCCATAGATTGGAAATCAATCCCCAAGTAGGAGAATGATACTACATAGAAGGATTAGTCCAATATGGATTTAAATAATGATATTGGCCTTGGAACATACCTTGATGTATTATCTAACATGATCGTTTCTCAGAGAAAAAACATAATTTCTTTAGTTGCTCAACTTCTTCGAAGACATATTTTAGCCTTGGTAGGGATGGAATTTTCTATTAGTATGGTATTCACTGCGTATCACACATTTCTTAATTTGGTCCAATGGAATCTCCTTGAATGTGTGCCTCTTTCCACACTTATAATATAAATTTTTCAAAGCCAATTTTTCTTCCCCTTTCTTCCTATTCATCAAACCTATCTAGTTGGGAGCTTAATCAAGTAAGGCTATTATTTTTAAACTATTCTAGCACAATCCCAATTTTTTCTCTCGTAACCTTGAATTGATGGTGTTTCCTTAATAAATTCTTAGAAGGAAAAGAGTTATTTCTCTACATATCATTCCCTTAGATCTATTAGAAGATGTGCGGAATATTGTATATGAACTCTCAAGATTCAAATGAAGTACATACTAAAAATATTATATAATTAGATAAAGGATGCATACCCAATCCCTCATAGGCTTATGAAGATGCTGGATACTAAATTAAATATTGGATATCCTACTTCCATTCAAAGATAATACTCTTAATTCCTTGATATGAGCTCATACATAAAAGAACCAATGAAAAACAATGGTTTTTCGTTAATAGAGGGTAGGTAATGATGTAGAAAAAATAATCAAATCCACATATATATCTGAAAAGAAATAAAACATATGGGGGAGAATTCATAAAATGATTTATAATCAATGGTAAGGACACATTATACCTTCACATATAGTTTCTTTCCTCCTTAATCCTTGGTATGAAACCTCCCTTGACTCAATACAAGAATGGCCTCACCTCACATGCATAATTCATGGTAGAAATCCACTAGTAGAATCAAGGAATACTCTATATATCCTTCCCTATCCCCTTGAGAGGGTCTCATTATATAGTATTTTCCCGGTATATAGACACTTAGGGTCATTATAAATTAGGAAAATTCCACAATAACCGACCCTCAACTAAATCATGCACAAGTGGGTAAAATTTATCTCCTCGAGATTAGCTTATTCAAGAAAAATATTCAGTATTTCTCCCACACCAAAGGAAAGTAGGTTTTATAGGTCTCAAGTTTTTCCATTGCAAGGGAGTGACCGGTGTTAGCTTGACAATATTGTGGGAGTTATGGGATGCTAAAAATGCATGATCAAGAAGGGAAAAGGATTCAATCAATCCAAAAAGTATAATGATAGGAGTATGGTTTCTCTACATGACATATAGTGGTAAAAATTGGCCATAAAAATTCCCACTAATGCGTGATGTTAGAATATAAAATGTTGTTTCGAATGCATTAAAAGAGAATCTATTAGTAAACGAGGAGAAGATACCAAGGAATTGGATCAAATACATACTGATAACCAAGTCCCAATCATAATAATACCATCCCTGATATATGCATGCCCATACTCATAATAAATAAAAGTTGAACACAACTGTCAACCATACATTTCTAATCCATGAGATGAAATTCTTGTTAATTTTTGGAAACTAGAGTAAAATTCCAAATTATACACCTCATATGGTTAATATTATACTTTCATTAGATTCATGTTTTCGAGAGGACCAAAATTGACCGATAGATCACCCCAATTGGTTAAGGAGAAGTTAAGTTATGAATTATTTAATTATTTTATGGCTCAGCCTAAACTCATGTGGATTCAGTCAAATCCCTAAGCGGTCCCTCACAAAGTTGTAAATAGAAGTGACCCGAAGTCCATTTGTACACATTTTCTCATGAGATCATCTTCATTCTCTATTGGTATTTGGTTCATATTTTATGTTTTGGCTCACACAGGTACGTTAGGAGAGGCTCACACTAAGGATTGAGATCACAGGCAAGGTCTCACATTCGAACTGAGTGTTCTGGACCATAACCGTCAACAGGAAATAGGTAGGTAGCGACTGAGCTTAGGCAGAACTAAGGGCAGGCCATGTGAAGGTCATGGTTGAGCTAGTGAAGCCATGGGAAAATAGCCTTTAGGGCACGCCTATGATTCTGGGCTGATCATACCCTCATCCATGGGATTAGAACACTTATTTCATGATTATGGGTGCTTCAGCCACGGGAAGACAATCTTAAGTCCACGGTTAAGGGATTTACTAGGAATATCTAATTTGGATCATAGTCAGTTGATTGCGCAACACCTTCATGCATCCATCACATAGTCAGTCTCTTTGGAACAACCATTAACAAAAATTTGGATCTACATATAAAACTAGGCAGCTGAGATCACTTAGTTCTTGGTGATACATCAGACCCGTGTTTTCGATATTGTAGATCTACAGATCTATAGATCCGATCTGTTTATTTCCACTTCATATATGTATTAGGCTCATTATAATCTCTATTGAAAATATTTTATGACAATCTATTGCAGAAGGATATTTGAAAGGTTTTCCCCCACAATGGGGTTATTCCCTAGTCTTGGAAAAATATGCTGTCCCTTATGGTTGTGATATTGTCTTATTTATCAGTGCATGCATTGTTCTATCTTTAGTTACTATTTATGGTTATTTACACTACTATTATTTGAATGCACTCTTAATGAAAATTAATTTGGGCTAAAGTAATTGATTCAGAATAGAAAAATTTTCAAAAATTAACATGGTATGAGAGCTAAGGTGAAGAAATAGACAAATATAAGACAAGAAGTGAAGCCCCCATTATCAGAAAGTAGATCTACACGTCTAGCAGAAAGCATATATACAAGAAAAGGTCAAGATGTCTTCCTCTACCTTCAAGGAGCATGAGAAACTGGGTGATGCATGTAACTTTGCTGCATGGAAAGTCATATTGAAGATAATTGTTGACACCAACGATTTGTTGGAATACATTCAAGGAAGGATGCCCAAGCCTTTAGAATATTCCTCCACCGCCATCAAGAAAATATATAACAAATCTTAGTCCAAAGAAAAACAAATCATAGTTGATGGTTTACAAGATCATTTACTTGCATATGTTGGGAATTTAAGAAAATCTAAAGACATGTTGTTAAGATATTAAAAATTTATGAAGTGAAAAATATAAATGAGATAATCACCTTGAAATATCAACTCAAGTAACTGAATATGAACAAAGGTGAAATTGTTCAATATTTCATTATGAGGATCTCTCATCTTAGAGATTAGCTACAAAGGGTTGAAGAGAATGTCGCTGAAAAAGAGATGGTTGGCGTGACTCTTAGAGGTATTCCTTCTATTTGGGAAACATACATCACTACTATCATTAAAAATAAAATTCTTATGTCATTTATGATATATTTGGAAATATCACTCAATAAGAATTAATAATGATAGAAAGAGGGACAATTCAGAAGAATGAAGAAGGAGCGTTTCGCATTTGTCACTCATAACAAAAGAAAGAGATAAAAATGAGGCCCTTCAATAATACCTCCTCCTCAAAGCTCAAAAGGAAAGAAGGACGGGTTAATTTCCCATATTGAATGCTACAACTGTCACAAGAAAGATCACTATGCACATGACTATCCTGAAAAGAGAAAGAGGCCATGATATAACACTAGAAGCAACTTCAATGATAAAATAAGAAGAGATAATAAAAGGTGCAATCTTGACATAAAATTTGAGAGGAGAAGATATTATTCAATAAATTGTGAATAATAATATCACTCTCACAAGAAGTCAAGGGCTCCCATGTATGAAAGCATTGTTGTGAATGAAACTGAATACATTCTGATTTCTACACTTACTAGTTTTTCTCCACCAGATTTGTAGGATAGTTGGTTGGTTGACAACAGGGTCACCCATCACTTCTTTGGATATAAAAAATTCCTGTATAATTTGGTAGAGAGGGATACCAAGCTAAAAATTGTTCTTGGAGATAACTCCACTAATTTCGTAAAAGGATTTGTATCTATCAAGTTTCAGTTGAACTATGGGGAGTCATTATTGTTGCATGATGTTATGTATGTGCCAGGACTTATGAAGAATTTTATTTCTATATATGCATTAGAAGATAAATGGACGAGGGTTTCTTTCATCAATGGAAAGGTATTATCTTGGACAATTGATTCATATATGAAATATTCATTCACATTAGGAATGAGATATGAGGGACTCTACAAAGTCACATGAAGGCCACTTCTAACATTGGTTCATAATAAAAATCATCTCATTGAATTATGGCACCGTAGGATGGATCATATAGACTATGATCCTCTTCCAAAATTGAAGAGAATGGTATAAGGTATTCCTAATGTTAAATCTTAGCATGAAGGGGGTTGTCAAGGTTGCGCAAGTGGAATGAAAACAAGGGGACCATTCCCCTCTAGTAAGAAAAAAACAACTGAAATCCTCTAACTCATTCATTCAGATATATGTGGCCTGATGCCTACACACTCAGTTGGTGGTCATCTCTATTATATCACCTTCATTGACGATTTATCAAGAAATAAATGGTTGTACTGCCCCAAGAACAAAGATGAAGCCTTTGAAAGATTCCAAGAATTCAAATCTTTGTTAGAGAATGTCAGGGAAAAGAATCAAATTTTTTAGGCCTGACAATGGAGGAGAATTCATTTCAAAAGAATTCATAGAATTTTGCAAGAAGGAAGGGATAAAGAAAGAAACTAGTGTTCCTTGTACACCTAAAAAAAATGGCTTACATGAAAGGAAGAACTGGTCGATAACGGAATCTAATCAGGCCATGATTCATGATCATAAGGTACCAAAGTTTATGTGGGCTGAAGCCACACATGTTTCTATGTATGAAAAATTGGGTGCGTCATCAAGAATTGAGAAACAAGACTCTAAAATAAATGTTTATAGGTAACAAATCTGACTTCAGTCATCTTCACATATTTGGATGTCTTGTATTATTTAATGCGTCGAAAGAAAAAAGAAATAAGATGGAAGCTATAGGTAGAAAAGGTACGGTTATGGGTTACTGTGAAAATTCTAAGGCTTAGAGAATATACATTCGAGGTCAAAGGAAGGTTAAAATTAGCAAGGATGTAACCTTTGTTGAAAATGTTTCACTTAGTAAAGAAAGTGACATTCCTTTGCCTCCCAAGTAAGATGATGATAACAGGGACATTCTATATGGTCCTTCTATTCCAGAGTCAAATGATACGGATACTCCCCTGGAGTCTATGGATCCTCTAGATCCACCTCCCAGTGATCCTCATACAAGGAAAATATTGTCGTGGCTTCACGACACTTTACAAGATAGTGAAAGAAGTATTCCCATTCGTTGATCATTCAAATAAAGGAATCAACGTTGTAGGTATCAAGGATATGTAGTTTTTATGAGCACCATGATTCGAGCCAAACCATCCTATTTTGAAGTAACCAAAGAAAAAGTTTATAAGGATGTTATGGACAAGGTATATGAATCTATTTCCAAAAATGATGTATGGGATGCTCTTTCGAGACTGCATGGGAAGTATGTTGTGAATACGAAATGGTTATTTAAGATCAAGAATGGAATCAATGGCAGCGTTGTGAAATAAAAAGTGAGGTTCATAGCTTGTGGTTTATCTCGGAAATAGGGAGAATATTGTGATGACATATTTTCTCCCGTGGCTTGTTATACAACTATCTGTTTTATAGTTTCCCTTGTTGATAGTCAAGGATGGGATCTTCATCATATGGATGTAAACATAATTTTTCTCCATGGTATGTTACAGGAAGAAGTGTATGTGGAAAAACCACATGGATTTGACGTGGAAGATCACAGAACGCATGTTTACAGGTATAATTGAGCACCAAAGAAGTAGAATACATTTCTCCTAGCACGACTAGTTGTGAAGCTTCATTGTTAAGGAAGCTCTTAGGTGAGATATTTGTTCATGTATTTGATACTAAATCATATACTGTGATAACAAGAGCAAGATCCATTTGGCAGAGAATCATGTATTTCATGACAATTCGAAGCATATCGAGATTCGATATCACTTCATCTGTGACTTGGTGCAGAGAGGAGTTGCTAGACTCCACCACATATTGACTGATGAATACATAACATATATTCTCACCAAGGCACTTGCGAAAATAAAGTTATTGGTATTCAAATAACAACTTGGACTGATGGATTTAACCCCTATAGATAACGGACAACACTGATCGAGGACACTAAGAAAGCTCTGCCTACCCTGCTGGCGATCTGAGGGTGAGGAATTGAGATGAAGGGCTTTTGCAGTTGAGGGATCTCTGTATAATATGGAATTTTCATATATGTTACCTAGGGTTGAGATATTTCTCTCTAGACGCTACTCCCCTATTTGGTCTATGCAGAGTATAGTGTAGTTGGAATCATACCCTTAAGAAAGGCTTGGTTTTAACACTGCTCCTCATTTGGCCAAATAGTTACGAGTGTACTTGAGATGTACAACCCAAGTTCATTATGATGTAGGTGTTCTACCTCTTTACTGATGAGATTAATTGATGGGAATATCAATAGGAAATAAGATTAGGTTGATATTTTCTCCCCTTTTCATGATTTTGGGTTGAGACTGAGCTCCCTAATGAGGACACAAGGTCGGAGATGTGCTCCCCTGTGTGTTAGATTATTCTATTGCTAGGTATGGGTTGAAGTTATTGCTCCCTCATTATTATTATTCTAAATTTGAGATATTTTCAGTAGATAGAGTTGAGCCATGGTGAAACTTTGATGTAAATATCTTCAAGCAGAGATTACTAAGGGGAATTATTCCTAGTTGAGAGGGGGTGCTAATTTTTAATAACTATATTAAAATTCCACATTGGATAGCTTAGATTGTTAATATTATAAATTCATTATATTTATCTTTACAAAAGCACCAAATCGACCTATAGATCACCCCAATCAGTTAACGAGAAATTAAGTTATGAATGATTTAATTATTTTATGGGTTGACCTAAACTAGTGTGGATTCGGTCAAAGACTTAAGTGGCCCCTCACAAAGTTATAAATAGAAGAAAACCCATGTTCATTTGCACACATTCATTGATGAAAACCATATACACTACCATGCATGCATATAACTGACATGCATGCATCATAATCACATGCAACCTATCTAGTGCAAGTGTTAAAAGTGGAAGCACTGATACCAATCTATAACAAGACACCCCACATTTACTCGCCTTTACAAGGATAAATCTGAATTGGAGTGCTACTATGACATGAAACAACCTCCAAGTTCCAATAAATAAATTCGGGCCCACAACTGAGACTTAATGAACATCTTAAGGAACCACAAATAACTTAAAGGCTTAATAACCACACTAGGTGACCAATCCCTGCGCTGAAACCATGTTTCTAAAACATATACCTATAACCACACCCTTGAAACTTCATACATGTGGTTGTGAGCTTTCAACCTTACTCGCAAACCTTGCTCCATGCAGTTATGACCCCATATCCTCAATTTTGTGCCTGCGGTCCCAAGATCTAAGCCACGTTTCTAGGCTAGCCTCTAGACCACTTCCCATAACCTCCTATGACTTTACATAATCATATTTATAATAATGAAAATGCTAATCATTCAAACTTGAAGACTAAACCTGACCTAGATTAACTATAACATACTAGAAAATTTGTCAAACACATTCTAAACATGTAAACTATAGGTCATGAATGTATATATGAATGTAAAACTATGTACTTTAGCTCAAAATCACCGAGAAGTTCTAATTCCATCTCAAGTATCTACAACAACACTTTTCGACCCATGCATTCATCCATTCATTAACTTATCAAATCATAATAAGATCCATAGCTCGAGCACATTATAAAACATGCTTATAACCAACATATAACCAAAATATTAACCATGAATGAACAACCATAAAAAAAAGATAATATTAAGTACAAATTCTCATAAATCACAATGGAAAATAACTCTTATTAACATATGCAAAAACCAACTAAGTCAGGGACATCCGCGTACCACTTGACCATAGATTGAGCTCAACCAAACCTTTATTTCAGCCAGTCACCCCCATGTCATATACCAATCTTGAACGCATGATCTCATGGGATAAACCAAGACATATAAAACCAAGGGAATCTAGGGGTTAAACCACCTCCACCCTCAAAATACTGAAAACTCACAAAAATCAGTCAAGATGTCACAAAACCAAAACAATATTGGATGCATTAGAATTCATTAATTATACCTTGAGGAATTTTCCTGTCTTTTCCCACCTCTTCAGGGCTTTCCGAAGAAAACCATCTCCACCCAAACCCTTGGAAATTTTCCTAATATGACCTCACCCGGTTCAAAAAACAATCTGGCTATCCAAAGTTCAAATAGAAATTAATCTCATCACATCATGGATATCGAAGAAATGGAAAGGCAAGGCTGAAACCACTTTCAAATCCAATAAACCTATGCCAATGATAGACAATGAACCAAGTAAAAAAATTCATGAACCATGCATTCACACCTCAGCTAGGAAACACACATGCAACTTGTTATTTTTTGAAGCTATTGATCCAACGTTCTCCTTACTTTTAATTGTTTTTACTCACTTTTTATTTTCCTTCCTTTTCTTGCTTAGTTACTTTATCGAGTGTTGGTTCTCTCTCTCTCTCTAAAATTAATTCCAAAGGAAAAATGACAAAAAGTTGTGAACTAATCCTCACAAGTATTTTTATCATTGAGGCCTCTATTTTCTTCATTCTCCCTTCATTTTTCCTCTAATTTACCACTCATGAAAATTTGTATCCCTTCAATTTCATTTTCTCCTATTTTCCTTTATTTTCATACATAATTTTCAATTAATTCCTCTCTTCTTCGCCATTACTTTTGAGAAATTCCTTAGCCATAAATAAACTGAAAGTGATTCCCACTATAGTGCTTTTCCCAACATTCAACTTGGAATACATATCCCATGACCTTGGTATTATTTTTCCTTTATTATCATTTATTACATGGACATTTAACATTGGGCTATATATATATATGGAAAATGAAAAGAGGCATTAAAAATACTTTGATGATTATGTTGATGTGAATATGACGATGTTGTATCTAATTAGAGAGCATGATTAGCTATGGATTATTAGAGTGTTAATGGGTAATGATAGGCATGTTACTGAATCTTTTGTTGCAAATCTAATTTGAATAATGTCTAAAATTTTTGAGATGGAATGAAGGTATTCATTCCTGTAAATAATAGTGTTTTGAGAGACACTAAGCATCAAGTAAAAAACCAGGAAAAGCCTTGGAAAATCCTTATAAATCAGAAGTCTATATGATACAAAGTTCCAGAAAATCCAAGGCCATATGAGCTCAGAGTAGAATATGTATTTAGAGTAGGTCCTGGATGGTTATAGGCACAAGGCTGGATGAAAATGAATCCATATTTCTGTGAGAAGGTTGTGAATCCATGGTAGGGCCCATCATCTGTGGAGCTAATTAACCTTTGGGAAAAATAATTTGGGAGTCTGGACATCCATGCCTAATGTTCTTGTGAACTTTGGAGAAAGTGCCAGATTTACGGATGGGCTTGATTAGACATGGTATGTAAAGAGGGATTGATTATATGAGTTATAAATGTAGGGTTGAATCAGCCTAAGTAAAAAGGATGTATCGGGAGATCCGATGGTTTGTAAGGATAGGTAAGTACCAATGTTTTTGTGCATGTGGATTTTTTCTAGCACATGATACAAAGGAATTTTTTATTTTGATCTAAAGGGACCAAACCTTGTGAGACTTAAAACATTATTTGGGGTGCCATGCGCCACATAGGTTCGGAAAGGCTATATGGACACCACATGGATGGTGACATGGAAATATTTTTTTGAAGTTATTTCAATGGTTTGACATGTCGCATATTGAATTAGAGCTATTGCATGACCTATAACTCCATTTTTTGATGACACGTGGCACCTCCAAAATATGCCACATGGTAGGGTGACATCACCTTGACAGAACATGATGTCAGCAACAAGTAAAGAGGTAGGTGATGTGGATTCTAGGTGGTGCCACATGTCATACCATGTCAAAGGTGACAAAGCATGTGATGTGAAAATCTGGCTTTCATGGACAAAGAAATCTCACTCTACACCTTCTTTTTGGCACCATGATATTTTGCAGAGAACTGGAAAATGGGCACATACTAGAAAAATGCACCAGATGGAAAATCCCTTGGAAACCTATAATAAAATATCTTTATCATCGCACCCAAATTGGAATAAATTTTGAACACCTCTCACTTGGCACATTGTAATTTGTTGTGTTGTCATGATGGTGTTGGGAACACTAGTGTGGTGGTATCCACGTTAACTTATGAGATATGTGGTAGAAGCACATTATCTTATGAGTTATGTGGTAGAACCACGTATTCCACTTCAAAGTGCTACATGGGGTGCATGGTGATGTGGTAGAAACTAATAAACCAATATTTAAAGGGAAATAACTCTCAATCCTAGAGTGAGATTGAGATACAATTTATATCACCAAAAATCTCTTGATGAGCCAAACACGAAGGTGGAATTTATTTTTAAATTTGAAAAAAAATGGAAAAATAGGATTTTTACAACTATATATTCATAATAAGCATTTAAGTTCAAGTTAATTTTAATGTAACATGTTCCACTACCATAGAATAACCCAAGGGGGTGGGAGGGTTTCTTACAAATTGGTATTAAAGCATGGTTCAACATTGGATGTAAAGAGGTTCACATGCACACACCTTGGATAAATATTTAATATTCTAGATTCCTTTATGGTCACAAATGTGTGCTAATTTAAGGTTTTAATTGATATAATAGTTTATTTGAAAGGATTTTTGATTGGTTATTTTATTTTTAAATATGCATACTAACTGGGATTTGACGTTTCACATGGTTTCAGATCAATGATCTTATTGCAAATAAGCCAAGGTGATAGTTAATTTTATTTATTTGCATTTTTTATTGGCTAACAACTATGTGTGTGTAATAAAAACATAAGAATACATCATGGAACAACATGAGAGAAAAAAGAATGAGTGGCGGGATAAATAGATACCAACATGATCGAGAAGAATATTCATTTGGGAAAATGAAAGAAGACTCTCCTTATTGTATGGATACCCTTAGAAGCCTAATAGTTGAACTAAGAAGCTACAAAGTAGACAATGAAAATATTTTCATAGCACAAGAAAGGAAAGGAAAAGTATCTATTGTGATACTGAAAATCCTATCAAAGGTGTAAAGGAGAAAACAGTAGGACCTTGTTGTCACCTATCTATAAATGCACAGTTCCAAACCTAGCCCATCATAGGTGCAAATGAAAAAGTTAGATACCAATACAGTAGGAGGTGCGAGTGAAGGAAAAGGTATAGGAATATAGATGAAGGCATAATTTTACTCAACACTCCAAAATGAGAGCCATTCAACATTGACCGATGATCAAATAATTCAATTAAGAAACACTATCATTAGAGAAGAAGTAAGAGAGTTCAATTCTAGAGGATTTAAATTAATAAAAGCCCCCTACCATTGATGGAGACGTAAATAAGGCTAAAGAGGTAGATGCTTGGATATTGGGGATGAAGAAGAACTTCAAGGTGCATGGATACCACGAGAATATGAACTCCCAAATGGATATATTTGGTATAAAAGGAAAATATGACATATGGTGGGAATATTTGATGAATTTTAAAGACATATAGGAGAAAGAGTTATAATGGATAAAGTTTGAGAATTACTTCTAGAAAAGTACTTTGCAAAATGCTATGACAACAAGGCCAAATAATTATATGATCACAAATTGGGGCAATTGATAGTTTATGATTACACAATTATATTCTTGGAGCTACTAATGTATGTTCCTTACATAAAGGATGAGAAGTAAAATATCAAGAGGTATCTCAATATATTACCACATTATTACTAGGATAGAGTATATTTTGATGAACCAAATACCTTGGATGATGTTATTTAAAAGATAAGGAATTTCTATGAACAACCCAAATAGAATATCGAGGCTTTAACAAATTGGAGGAAGAAAGAGAAGGAAAACTTCAAGGGAAAATGGCCAAAGTCCTTAGGATATGAGAAAGGATGTAAGAATTGGAAATTCACTACTTCCAGGAATGAATTTTGGCAAAATTCCACAATGATAAGTAGAAAAAAAAACCCAAAATAAAAAAAGGAAGAAGAAGGTTCCAGGAAAGGGTCTACATAATGTTGGACTTGTGGAAAAAACCATGTGCGGAGCAGTTGTCCTCAAAAATAACATAAAGGAACAATGCTATAGAATGTACACAAACAAAACATAGTAAACAATGTGGCTCAAAAAATACCATAAATTTATGTTGCACAGAACAATAGGTAGACAAAACAACATGCCACAATAATCCAAATGAAAGTATGGTCATCAACCAACTTGTCTCAATTTTAATTAACCTAGGTTCTAATATTAGCTATATCAGCCTAAAGACTTCATAGAAATGTGAATTTCCAAAGAAAAATCATAAAGTATCATAAGTGGTCCAATTGGCAACGGGAACCAAAAGGTGGGTGAAAAAAATAGTGGAATCATACCCTGTGGAGATTAGTGGTATGACCAACACATATACTCTAATATATTACCATTAGGATCATATGATGTCTTAATTGGCATGGACTCGTTGGTAATCTATAAAAGCAATATTGACCATTATGTCAAAGTGTTAGAATACTTCAGTGACATTTGTGAAAATATAATTTTGTATGGAATAAATATATTAACCTTACTTAGGAAAATAACTACACTTCAAGTGAAGAAATGCAACAGAAAGGGTTGTGACATGTACACAAAACACGTGACTGAGGAAATAAAAGGTAGTGTGGATCAATTTGAAAGCCACCTGGTAGTAAAAAAAAATTTAATGATATTTTCCTATAATAATTTCCTAGAATACCACATATAAGAGACATCGTTTTTACCATTCAATTATTTTTTGGATCAATGCCAATGACAAAGTATCCATATCACATGAGTATGCCTGTAGTTATTTAATTGAATATACAACTCAAGTATATGGTAGATAAACTCTATATTAATCCCCACATATCACCTTGAGGAGCCAAAACATTGTTTGTCAGAAAGAAGGATGACATGTTGCAATTGTGTATAGACTAATGGCAGCTAAACAAGGCCACAATGAGGAATGAGTACCCACTACCAAAAATTGGTTAGATTTGACTAGATGACAGAGGATGTGGTGATGTCAAAAATATATTTGAGGTTTGGATACCATGAGGTGAATATTAAAAGTGAAAAATTTGACAAAATCACCTTCAGGACTAAATATGACCACTATGAATTTGTAGTGGTGTCATTAGGGTTTACAAATTCCCCAACCACATTCATGTGTTTGATGAATAATGTTATCATGCCATATTTCGATAAATTTTTATTGGTATTTGTCAAATTTATCTTGGTATATTCAAAACCAAAGAAAAGCATGAACATCATGCTGGAAACTTGCCTAAATTTGGGGGGGGGGGTGAATCTGTTTAGTACATTCATGGAAAAAAAATTATTTCCTTTTCAATGGTCAAGTAAACTATTAAAGTGACCAATCATACATCAAATTAACACCAAATTTAATGAATAAAAAACATGTAATATGTAAACCACAATATCAAATCAACACATATGGACAACAGATATAAGTGGAAACCCATAAAGGGAGAAAAAAATAAATATTTTATTGTCATGATGCAAAGGAAAACTCATACTTACTTTATTACATTAGAACTTTGGAGGCTCCAACCTCTCTGCTATTACGAAAGCTAAAAAATTATGGGAAGCTCCTACTCCCACATAGATTTTTTGTAGGCTACAACCTACAGGAGTCTCTTACTTCAATAGGATCCAAGTTGTTGTTTTCAGGCTACAACTTGAAAGGAGACTACAATCCCTTGATAAATATACAAACAATTTGTTGGTTTACCTAGTCTTAAATTTAACATAACTCCTTCTCTAATATTCTTCACATATTCTTCATATGTACCAAGTAACCCACGGATAACTCAATTAGCTCTAAAATTCTCTAACTCTCTAAGAATTCAACCTTCCAACCACACACATTTTTATAAAAAAACTTTGATTGTTGCTAGTATTCCAAACATGAATATAAAATGATAAGTCTTGTCTCTTTACATTCCAAGGGTGTCTCTTCATTTACAAACTATTTCAACTCTTTAATATTAAACCATATAATATGAATTTATAAATATTCAAATAAAATGCATTAACATAAGAAAAATTTGATTATTACACCAACAAAATTTCATTCAATACTGTAAGGCACCCTTAGTTCCAACATTATAAGTTATAACACAGGTCCCTTGTTATGCAACACAAATTATATTGGGTGTAACACATGCTTAATAAAACCTTAATAAAAAATCCCCTTGGATTTTCAACATGAATCAACTATCTCTTCCAACATACCTTTGTTTTACTACATATCTCCGAGCATACAACTTATTACTGTCAACTATATCAAGCATAATATTTTCAAAACTCATGCAACATAGCATACTATTGTCAACAACAACATACCTCAACAACATATTTCCCTTTCCTTAGTCTTTCATCATGCCTTCTCCTTTTCCTTGCATCAGAAAAATGAGCAATCTCTTCTCCTTTTCTCCTTTGCCAATAGTATTTGCAACATTTTGTCATCAAATCAACAACATACTCACCCAACTCATCATCGCAACCATCATAACATCACTAGAAATAAATAACTTTGCAAGATAAGCATCAACACAAACATACCCTGAACCCCAACATACCTTACTACTTCTCCTTTCCATCAATGCCAACAATGCCAACAATATCTCCCTTTAGAATTGATGGAAACACTATGATCCTCCTCCTTTTGTCCTGAGAATAATTTCCTCACTTCTCCTTACCCACTCCTTTGACATAAATGCAGAAGGGGGTCAGTTTTATAATGAAGGGGTTGTTCCAATGCTAGACAAAAGATTTGCGTTTCTGCCATTTAATTATGAATATTATCAAATTTCTTAACTAAATATAGATAAAGCATAAGAGAGAAGCCTCAATAATTACATAAATATGCTCATATTTTGAGAAGGATTTTATAACTTCCATATACGTTAATTTACTAGATTGAAAATTCTTGAAACTCATTTGAAATTATAGATTTCAAGCTTCTCCAATTTGTATTTTGTATATAATTTTTTTCCGGATCCAGCACATCTATTCTTGTTTGTATCGATGTTTTGAACCAACCTCCATGGTTCATAATCAAGATAGATCAATGATCATTTTAAATTATTTATATGAGTACACATAACCATATATAAGAGGCTTGTAAAAGTAATTTGGAAGAACTCCAATTGCAAAATTTGGAACCCAATTAGCATTCTTTAATACCTTCAAAAACTCCTAAAGAAAAATTTGTTTCTTTTATGATGTCTCTTATTCCTTTGTTACCATACTAAAATTCATATCCTTTGTTAGGATTTAACATTATCATGTCCACATTGAACACATTTTTTCATTCCATTAGGAAGAGAAAAGGAAACATCATTGGATAAAAATAACATTATTACAAATTGAAATGTACTCTATTTTGATATGAGTTCCTTCAAACTTTTCTTAAAGAAAATTCTCTGCTTAATGATACCCACTCTTGGTCTCAGGATTTTCTAACTGAGATTATGCACCCATCCAATCAGATCCATTTTTCCTTTGAACTTGTAGTGGATTCTTAAGAGGAACCTTCTTTCCTTCTAGTCGACACTACCTTCTAGCTCTAGAATGGATCATTCCATGCATTATACAATATTTCTACTCATATATGTATATATTTTGTTTTTTCTTTCAACATGAAGTTCTACATACTCAATCGCCAAAGTTTTTATCCTATTTTCCACCTTGTATTCACTTTCTTAGACAATGTCATATAATACTACATGTTGTCCCTCCTCCACTAACAATAGCATGTTACTTTTATGGACTTTTACTTTTTAGGAAAATTGTTACTCAATTGATGGATTAAGAAAATATTTGATTACATATATTACTTCTAAAATATGATCCCATAGTTTTTTTAACATTATTCACAAATCATTGATACATCACTGCACATCAATTCTTTGCATGTGAAGGTTCATACCTATGTCATATAGGCTTCCACATAACATCCTTTTGCAATTAATTCCTCTTGCCATAATTCTTTCCATATCTCTTAAAGTTAATCGTTTCCTATTATACATCCACACAATTTTTAAGTATTCATACATAATTTTCATCAGTCCATACACACATAGGCAACATGACAAATTATGTTTGTAATTGAAATTTTTAAGAGCATAACCATGTCGTAGAATGGGATTCCAATAATAAGATATTACCATATTCATGACATAGTGTGAAGTTATTACTGATGAAAATTACAATGTACATTTTGTTTTGATGATCATGCACAACTTTGCATCTCTAATAGAAATCTACCCCATAATTTTTTTACATCGAAATTCAAGATTTTGTACTAGGATGGTATTTTGTATATGATATGGTGGTTCATATCAGTTTCACTTTCACTAACACTAATTGGAGTATGAATGATTTGTTTATATGAATATAGAGCTATTTTTGACACTGTTAGACTCAGGATATGTCATGTGGATACTATCTTCTACAATATATCTACTATTTCTCTCTATTAAACTTAGTCTAGGTAGAGTGGGAACATACAATTGTAATTTTGACGACTCTTTCTGAATGTCAACTTTCTTCAAGGACTGTCATATTTCTTCTTTTATGAAAACATTTGGACTGATAACTGTTGTGAATAATACGGTGAGTAATTTCAAATTAATAATGTTTGTAGAGTTTGGAAGACTAGGGTAGAGCTAAAACAACAACTATATTTCCTAGATTATACTAAAAATAAAACACATTTCTCATGTTCTACTTTAGGTCATGCATATTGGAAAATGTCTTCATACTCAAACACTTTCTTAGATATTATTCACTGTAATGTATTATTGAAGAATATATAACAATGTTAGGTACTAAAGGATCTCAAGTTCTTCCCGGATTTTGTTACACCATTTCTATCAAGTCTAATATTCTTCAAGGTCTGGAATTAATTATAACATATAACTTCCATTGGAATAAAACATCCATTGGAATTTCTTGTGACCATAATCCACATCCCAACCTATTCTGGCATTTATGTAACATATACTACTCTTTGTTATATTTTTTTTCTTCATTATTTCAAATATTAATGTATATGTCATATAAAATTTTGATTATAAATGATACCAACTCTGGCACCTTTGAGTCTATTCATCCACCTCTTGGAAATTTCTTTCCATCTCTTTGTAATAATCTCTAATTGATACTAGCTTACTCCCTCTTATATCTTGTGTATTTCTATGAATTTTGGTATCTATGCCATAAAAGCAGTTTATATTCCATACTATATTAAAGTATCATCAAATTTCCTTCTATTCAATAAAGGATGCAATCCTTCAGGATGTTGTTCTTGTATGTTACAAATAACATATTTCTCTCCTACATCACTATCTCTCCAATGTGTGTGGAATTCAGATTAAGCATATTACAATACTATTTTGTTCCTATTATCCTCCTTTGGCAGTCTCAATAATGTTTTTGTCTATGTGTCTCTCGGTAATTTTCCTCTGGCATCTACAATACCTTTGTATCATTCTAGTCACTCAATTCACTCTATTCATTGCATCCTCATTCTTAGCAATATTTAAGTAGTGTAGTTCATAGAAATAGAGTTCCTTATTTGAAGCTATCACTCACATCCAATCTCTCACATTATTCTTCTACAAATATTTATTTTTCAAGTACTTCAAATATATTTTATAGAAGGAACTCTTTGATGTAATGAAATAAAATATGTCACCAAGAACAACAATGTTTTCACTAACCTTGATCTGATCCTTCAAAACATTCTCGAAGTAGGCGATTTCCATGATCTAGTCTTCCATTGACTTCCTGTAGTTGATAACGAAGTTGGAGGCCTTATTCTTCCACTCGCTTCTTGTATTTGATGATGAAGGTGGAGGCCTTATACTTCCAATTCACAGGTGTAGTACCTCCCTTCTTTCCTCCTTCCACCTAAGGACTCATTTTTCTCCTTCATTTGGCTCTCCTCTCAATTTTTTCATCATTGCAATTTTATTTATTTTGATAGGTACCATGCATTATCTTAGTAGGCTTAGCATTTGAACACATTAAATAATACACACTATTTGGCATGTGTCAAGGTAGTACCACTATTAAAAGAAAATGTTATTCTTTGAACTTTGTAGCACATCGAAAAATAATGAAACTCATAGATCCACAATACTATTTTCCAGTTTCTATAAACTAATAATGTATTTAGTAGTCAAACTTTTTACTAAATAGTTTTCTCAAATAATTCTTCATAACAGGTTTCCACAATTCACTTGTAGTTGTACATCAAAAACACAACATTTGTATATATAATGTTAAGGAAGGAAAATACATCTTCCAAATGATTTTAATTTGGATAGTGCTAACATTTATAGGCTCTCGGATGATCATTTTTCTATATAAACATATATTTCAAAACACTTTTTTATTTTTATTATTTTAATGAAATGTTCTTCTATTTACTTTCGCTCTACTTATATTTTATTCAAATATTATCCAATAACATCTTCTTGGTTTCCATGTCTCCAAAAAATACTTATGAAGTTTCTCTCTCCTTGAGATGTTACTCCTTCTCTCCCACTAACTCGATGATTTATTTCATTTCCCTCAGAATCTTCCCTTGAGGCCATGCTAACTTCAATTTGTTATTGAAGTCATATGCCACTCCTTTTCATTCTTCTTTCACACTTTATTGGGATGAATTTTATTTTGTCTTTCACTCTAGTTTATTGTATGGTATGCTTTGATTTGATCCCATGTTATTTCTATAATTCTTTAGGTTAAATGGGATCTTGCAATATTTGGCCATGTGGCCAAGTTTGCTACATAAATAACACCTTATACGACCAAGAAATGGCGAAAATAGTTTGTGTATTCTTGAGTCATTTACAATCTTCTTTTCATACATTTTGCATACAATATATTTATGTACAAATCCATTGCACAAATAATTATAACCATAGTAATTATTTATGTACGTGGTGGATGGTTGTTTTCTCTGTTTGATTGCTTGAAGGAACTTCATTCTTTGTTGCACCTTCTATTGGTTAGTCTTAATTTTATTTCTCTTTAATTTTTTTGCGATAGGTATAGGTTCATGGAAAG
The DNA here is from genome assembly GCA_034641835.2 of Pinus albicaulis. Taxonomy (NCBI): domain Eukaryota; kingdom Viridiplantae; phylum Streptophyta; class Pinopsida; order Pinales; family Pinaceae; genus Pinus; species Pinus albicaulis. The sequence continues at coordinate 498,878,770 of CM076579.1, forward strand.
AAAAATGATTGAAATAATTCAAGGATAAAAAATCTCCTTTTGGACCTTCCAAATTTAATCAAATTATTCCTTTCATATTGATTCGGTTTCTTGCCTTTATTTTTCATTACATTACTTCTAGCTTCCCATACTAGTAATCTTGATATTGTTGTATCCTCTTTTGTGGTTTCCTTTAAGATAATTTTATTTTCAAATAAATCAGTTCTCGTTGAAACAATCTCAACCCCTAATTTTTTATGTTAAAGGTCTCTCTCTAGTTGATTTCTCGTCATTTTTTCATTTCTTATAGCTTCTTCTAGTCATGTCCATAGTCTAATAATTTCCTCCTTGTACTCATATTCTATTTCATCATCTTCAATGACTTTTTTTTATCTCTAATTTTTTTAATCAATATTTCTATTTCAACCAATATTGAGTCAATCTTGGCTTAATTTTCATCAGTGTTTTTCTCATAAAAATTAGGTACATTTATACTAGAAGAATAGGTTTCATTTTATTGAACACTTTCTCTCTGAAGGGCCTTTTTCTTATTCCTCTTTTCTTAGCCTTTTCTATGTTGTTGCTTATAATATGTCCTTATTGAATGAGCTTCAACCTTTCCTAAATATAATTTGCAGATTTAAGATCTATCATTGTCTCAAGATCAATATTATGAAGGTTGTTATACATTGTACATTTTCCCTAAGAATTCTAATATTTTTTTTCTTAGAGGGGGATTATTTTCTATATACATCGCACACTAGCTTCAAGACATTAAGTCCATAACCCATTAGTTCAAATTTTACCTTCTCTTTCCATTCTTGAAAGTTTGCAGTACTAAGTACAAGTACATTTTTATAGTCCATAAATCAACCATGTATACCTTCTAGGTATCGGATTACACAAAAGGAATCTACTCTCATACCAATTGATGTAAACTTGAATGAAATGAGAGGGGTGAATCAATTTAGTACATTCATGGAAAAAAAATTATTTTATTTTAAATGGTTAAATGAACTATTAAACTACCAATTATACATCACATGAACAACATATATACTATATAAGCGACATGTAATATGTAAACCTAAATATCAAATCAACACATAAAAACAACATATATAGACACCAGATATAAGAGGAAACACATAAAGGGATAAAACCACAAATTTTATATTGTTATGATGCCAAGTAAATATCCTACTTCCTATATTACATCATCTCTTTAGAGGCTCTAACCTCTTTTCTATTATGCAACATACAACTTGCTGGGAAGCTCCTACTCTCACATAATTTTTTTGCAGGATACAACTTATAGGAAAATCCTACCTCAACATGCTCCAACCTATTATTTTTCAAGATACAACCTAAAAGGAGACAATAATACCATGATACATATAAAAACAATTTGTTAGTTTACCTAGTCTTAAGTTCAACATATCTCCATCTATATCTTTGTCCCTTCTCCTCTTCAAATCTTCTTACCTTGTAAAAATATTGCAATTATTGAGGGACCATAGATTGTATGAAAAACTCAAGAAGTTTGAAATGTTCCAAATAGAGGTTGACTACATGGGGCATGCCATTTCAAAAGGAATGGTTGTAGTTATAGAAAATATCAATGCTATAAAGGAGTGGATCACTCCCTAGAATGTCATAGAGGTTAGATATTTCATTAAGTTAGCTAGATATTACCAAAGGTTCATTCGATACTTCACAAATATCAAGTATCCATTCACTGCTTTACAAAGGAAAGGAGTAAAATTTCAGTGGACACTAGAGTGTGCAACCATTTTTGACTACCTTAAGACATTGTGCACATGTGTGGCTATCTTAAGGATAAAAAATTTAGAGAAGGACTTTGTTGTCTACATGAATTCTTGCAAGGAAGGAATTTATGGAGTCATGATGAAATAAGGATATGTGGTATTATATGAATCAAGAAGTTTAAATGAACATGAGAAAAATCATGTTACCCATGAATTTTAGCTTGCAACAATAGTGAACACTTTAAAAAAGTGGAGAAATTATCTATTGAGGAGAAATTTTGTATTAATGGCAGACCCTTGGGGATTGAAATATATATTTTGACAGAATAAGTTAAATTATATACAAGAAATATATATTGATTTGATCATGGAATTTTATTTCAAGATAAAGCATATCCAGGGAAAAGAAAATAAAGTGGAAAATGCACTTAATAGGAGTCTACAACAAGATCATTTAGAAACCTTGAGTACTTGTGAAATTAACACATGGGAATGGTTAAGGATATATTTTTTCATGATCAACACTAATTACATGTAAAGAAATTTTTGCAAAAGGAACCAAAGGGATCTACAAGAAAGAGTTACCAACTCATTGATGATGGAAGGTTGTTGTTCAAAAATAAAAAACTATGTCACTGATTGTTGGAATAGGGTCTCCTAACAAGCTATGAAACAAGTCCATTTCGGTTAATTTTGATTATATTTATTATAGTGCAGGGGTTTTGGGGCAAGTCATAGCCCTGAACGAATTGTGATGGGTCAAAGGGTAAACTAGGGGTCTGAAAACCATGGGTTGCAGACCATAGGAATGTTGAAGCTATATTGTTATAAATAGAGAGGCATTTCGGATTGTAAGAGGTAGGATTGGATGAGCTATTGATGTGATCTGTTGTGTAAGCTATCTGTTTGGGTTTTTGGGGGAACAGACTCCTGCTGGCTGTGTGCACGGAGATCCTAATTCAGCTGTGTGAAGACCTTGCTGCTGTGTGCGTAGGTTAGGAAGGGAATTGTATGAAAAGTTTGATGAATGAATACGAAGGATTATTGGATCTAAATCTGTGAGTACTATTGAATGAATTGCTGATAATTACTATGTTATGTATTTTCCATTCTTTCACTATGAAATTTTGTGTACTGAATGATTGGATCTAGAATTGTTCCGCTCTGGTTATATAATGCTTGTTGATATTATGAAAAGCTTATAATCGTAGATCTAGTGCACATGGATGCAATTAGATACATAGTTAAATCTACGAAGAAGCAAGGGAATCTAAAAAAAATGCATCCCTGCTTGCCTTACCCTTCCTTTCTTAGGGTGTGGAAACCTGGTTGCAGCACCCACCACTACTACTTCAGGTGAGAATGTGACATGTGAAAGCAGGTCACTACTGAAAGGGCCAGTAGTATAGGGGTTTGTTGGCAAACCTTGCACACCGAACCTGGGTCAGGACCCCTCAAGCCAACACTGATGTAGTTGATCTAATGAGTATCATCATCGATGAGTTTCATAAAATATCTTACTCAAGTCATCCTTATTATCAGGAGATGATAAAACCCATAAATAAAATATATTATTGGCTAGGATTGAAGAAGGATGTTGCTGAAATATTGTTAATTGTTTGGAATGAAAACAAATAAAGGTACAATATAAACATCCAACAATATTGTTGCTGTAATAACTCTACTTACCCCAATTTTTTTTTTCTATTTATACCATTTATGCTACTTTTTTGTCATTGAATTTATTTAATTTTGTCATATTACGATCTTTCAAAACATGTTTACTTTCTGTTGTTAACATTTTATATAATGACATAATTGTTTATGAACAGAATAAAACTATGTTTCCAGTGATAATTCTACAAGCACCCCATGGTTCCAAAATTCCTCTTCTAATATTTATTTTCCTTTGTTGCATTTCGGCAATGTACACAACTTCTGTTATAATAGTAGCTTATTTTAACGTTAATTTACTCCTTAATAAAACTAGGTCTTTGTTATTATTTTTCTTAGCATAATAAATTTATTAAGTGTCACATTAAAGTTAGCTATTAGAATATGTGACCACATTCTAGCTTTAACCATTTTAACCACTTTCGAAGATTAATATCACAAGGGTTTTATACCCATGTATGGACCTAACAATTAGCCCATGAATAACTAATTTAAACTTAACTATTCCAATGGTGTATGGACATCATTGATAATTCATATCCAACGAAATTCCAATTACTAACATTACGTAATCATTAGAGTTCTATTCGAACTAAATATTTTGATTTCTAAACATTATCATTGTAATGAGCTTCGACTACCATATACCAACTATTAGACATATAATCATGTCTCCATTATGAAATTAATTAATTTTAGTACATTTGAATTCTTATGCATCAATGCATTGAATTAATATACTAGGCTAATGTTCCATCATCTTATGTTGATATTATGTAATCCATTTTTGGATTGTGTTGAATCCCTATCATAAATTTTATGACAGCTCTTTGATACCGCTCCTCTGTTCGAGGCTATCTTACTTCTATGGATTGTACTTCATCATTTAATTCATCATATGGCCTATTTGATTTTTTTATCCCTTGATTCATGGATTTATGTGACATTAACGATGGAGATGAGGCCATATCCCTTCCCTATGTTCTCCTCGTTAGGTTTGATTGGCATGTCATTTTTCCGGGTTTCATTTTCATTTGGCCATGTTGTCGGAGGGTTTGGCTCTGGTTGACCACCCAGGCCAGTATGAATTTTCCAAACCCTTTCGTTTTTCTTACGGTGACATGCCCAACCTTAGGTAAATGATTATCATGTGTTTTATCTATTCCTTCAACTTTCTACTTTTCCTTTTTCTAAATTTCGGATTTATACACCTGAAACTAACTGAGTTTTGTTTCATTGATTGCAGGGTCCATTTTTACTAAATGTATTTCAACCTTCTTTGTTCCCATTATTCTTTACAACCTTGAGGTAACTCCATTTTATATTTTCCAGGTAAATAAATTTTTATCCCACCATTTTACTAAGACAGGTTCTGTCTCTGGTAATTATGTCAATGGTCGTGGCTTAATTTGTCAAGCCTTCCACTCCTCAATTTGTTTGTATCCTTTAATTTATTCATGTGAGGAAATTATTGGATTTTTGGTTTCTATTTGTATGATGAACTTCCCTTTTGTTCTAGGACAGTTCATTCGTTGAAAATTTCCATTTCGTTCCTATTGGTGATTTCAGTCGTTTATAATTATATAGTTTTTATTCAATTGAAATCGTTTGATGTAGGGTTTATCGTATATATTTGGGTTTATTGTATCGATTTACCCCAATTTTTGGATTCATCACCAGAGATACAATTTCTTATTTCTTTCCAAGAATGGAATACGATTTTGGACTTCTCTATCTGGAAGTTAAAACCAATATGAATTTCCCTTCCATATCGAATTAGTATTTTTGTTCTTAGCTTTCTTGTGAAATTTTAGAGAATGCATATGCTTTAATTATGGACTTGGTTTACTTCTATGTGTATGAAATTTTCATTATTTTTATATCATGTATTATGTAGATTTCGAATTTGGACCTCATACCCATTTTTCCACCACTATGAGTATTTAATATGATCTTAACACTTAGTTGGGAATTTTACATACCCTGTTACATAGTTGTTTATCCTCAAGGCTATACTCATCATTTTTTTCTCCACTATGATGGTAATTTTCTTTGTTACTATAACCATAATGGTAGGGAAACAAATTTTAATTGGTTACATAATTCATTGATTATCTCCATCACTATTGTTATGTATACTTTCATATATGACTTGCGTTAATTTTGCTTTGTTTTGGTTTTCTTCACATGAAGACCAATTTATTCCAGTCATACTATTCTATCAATAATGTATGGAAACAATAGTTAATTCAAGTTATGTAATAGGGTCTTTAAATTTATTACAGTTTGAATTCAAAGTATCATTATGTATACATAGATACATGTCTATAATGACTCTATATTAAATTACAGAAGTCTATTTTATTTAGATAATTACATTTATGTCTTGTATCTGTTACTTATTCAAAAATTAAATTGATAAGAGATTTTTTATTTCTTCTCTTATCATTTTATTAATTTCCCTCAATTAATAAAATGAATTATTGTATAGTTCCTCCTATTTCTAGATCATTCCATATTTCCATTAATTACCCCATCTGCCAATATACAGGTAAGGTTATCTTAATGTTTTAAATATTCTCACTACAATATCTTCCTCTGTACATTTACCCTCATGAATTCATTAATTTTCCTATTTGTGCACAGAAAGGATTTCACTGCTTAAAATTGACTAATAAGGTAATATTTTGTTTTATTTACCATTCTCGATTTCCTATATGTTATATAATTATTTAAATTATCATATTTAGATACTAATCCTCTATATATGGTGTCTCTGTACAGGTATTTCCCCTTGTCAATCTATGCATTCCTTCTGCCAACTTTGACAATTTATTGTTTTTCTTCTATTTACAGGTTGGTCAATATCATGCACATAATTCAATCCACTAAATTCAAGGATATGTATTGATGTATAATTTATGTAATTATTAGACACAAAAATCAGCTTCAGACAACTAATTCATGATAGTTTGTAATGATATGTTTTATCATTGTTAATATAATTTTTTGTTCTGATTATGATGATAAAAAATCATTTTTATAAGTATTTGGTATATGTGCTGGTCTACGTATTTGTAATATTTCCATTGTACTATCCTTTATTACTTCAATATGTAATTGATATTTAATTTCTTATTGAAACATAAGAATTAATAGCTATATGCAAATTTTCTATTGATGTACGGTAGCGGTATTTAGATTTAATTTGTACAATTATGTTTTCTTCTAGATTGACAATCATCTCTTACTGTGTTTAGATTTATGTTTCATTATTTTTTACAGAATAATTATATTATATATTTCTCTTAACATCCTTTCCACCTTTACTGATGTATTTTCTGCATTTAATAATTAGATTCCTACAACCTAACAACATATTTAAACCCTCCTACTTGGGTTTATACATTCTGTTGGTAGGTTTACTAATTTAATTAGTCTATGTAACTATACAGAACTAAACTATATCTGTTATAGTATATTATGTTAAATACATCAGACTCTGTAACTTATAACTAACATAATTCTATTATACTATTTAATAATTCAGAAAAGATAATTTCCCACATATCTTTCTACATAAACCATCATTACTATAAATCTCATCATAACAACAGAATCATAAGACAAATTAAATTAATTGTGAATACCAATTTTGGTAAGGCTATTTTCCACCCAACCTTAGTGTTTTCTCCACAACTCCCCTTGAGCAGAGACAAATTTCTCTAAAGTGTAGACAACCTCTTGTTTACCATGGAATGGCTTATTTAAGCATGCCCTCCGTTCAACATGTTTCCATATCTACGTCCAGTTAAATCATGATGTTTTTTTCCTTTAACCTAGGCTTTACTTTTGTTTTTTCCACAAAAGCTCTTTAAAACTAGCTTCTTCCTCTTTCTAATTTTATTTCACCTCTTCTCAGTAACTTCCACTTTACTGAGGTATTATTTATATTTTTATCCCCAATCTAATATTTCTAACTTAATTTATTTTCTCCAAGGATTTTTGGAGAATTTGGGAAAGTATTTGGATTTAATTTCATCCTCATGGACTTGAAATCCTAGTCTCCAGTATACTCTAGTATTTGCACAATAATTAAAATTCCACATTTATTAAATTAAAGAATATAATATGTCCACACATATAGTTTTCGTTTAGGTCCACTTAAACTTCACGATTTTCAACTGTCTAATAAAAGAAACAAAAAATGGATATTACATATTACCCCTCTAAAACAAAATACTATCCTCGATGTTGCAAAATATCAGTTCACTTTTCAAACAAATATGGATATTTCTATTCCATTTCCTCTTCTCGCTCCCATGTAGCTTCTTTAGGTGTAAAGTGCCTCGACTGCACTTTCACCCTAGCTACCATCCTATTGCGGAACTAGATTTCTTCTTGTGCCAGTATATGAAGGTGCTCTTTAAAAAATTCCCCTTCTATTTCCACCTATATCACAGTCCAATTAATTACATGAATATGATCATGTACATATTTTTTCAATAAGGAAACATGAAAAACAGTGTGAACCTGATCCGGATTTATGCAGGAACGCAACAGAATATAGAAATAACCATAAACATAGAAATGCAGTGGAAATAATGCGTCATTTCATTAATATCAAATAACAGAAATATGCTTACAGACATAATGGAAATAAAATAGCTAGGGTGCTGGTAGCGAATCTCTTAGAAGAGATGTGGTGGCTACAGACCTCTGAACTGTGTTACAATGAGGCTCAAGGGCCTATTTATTATTGAGATTCAATGGAAAAATTGAAACATCCAAAAACCTAACTCTAGGAGATGAAGCACCAAAACTATGGGTCCTATTTTGGGTAAATTGGTTTTTCAACTTCTCGGGGGCATAACTTTGGCACCTGATCTCCGTTTTATGTGCTCAATATCTCATTAGAAAGATATATCTGAGGAGTACAACTTTCAGCATGAATATTCATTCTAGAATAGAATCATATTTACTAGAGGAATGATGCCGAAAAAACGTCGTTTAGGGCCTGAGAATGGCTCCGGAAGTTCAAGACCCAAAAAATTGCTAAAAATAGTAAGTTGTGTTGCGACTTAAAAACTGAATGAAATGATGGTGGGGGTTCAAATGGAATAGGTGGGTGGCCCCCAATATCCACCTAGATCATTAAGGCCCCAAAACAGCTTCGGGAGTGCAGGACCCGAAAACCTACTAAAAATAGTAAGTGGTGCTGAATGTGAAAATTTGCAAGAATTGATGGTGTGGGTCCAAATGGAATAGGTGGGTGGCCACCGATATCCACCTGGATCATAACCATAATATGACTAGGTAGAGCTAGTTTATAAGTTACTTGCCCCACTCTTTCTAGAACTTCAAATGGTCCATAGTAGCATGGTTCTATCTTAGCACAACTACCGGTATATAAAGTATTCGTTTTAGGCTTAATCCTAAGGTAAACATGGTCTCCCAATTTGAACTCTCTATGAATTCTCTTTTTGTCTGCGTAGCTCTTTTCTTGATCTCGAGTTGTTTTAATATTTTACTTTATTTTATTCATAGTTCTTTCCATCTCCTGCAATGCATCAGATCTAAGAATTAAATTATCTTCTAGGTGGCTCTAGCTATAAGTGGTGTGTGGCACTTTATACCATACAATGCTTCAAAATTACTCATATTTATTGAAGTTTGATAACTTTTATTATATACAAATTCTGCTAAATGCAGAAAATATTCCCATCTTGTAGGTCTGTCCGTAACATACACACGTAGCATGTCTTCTAAAATCTAATTGGTTCTTTCAGTTTGTCCATTTGTTTGAGGATGGTATGCGGTACTACACCTCAATTTGGTACCCATTCCTCCAAACAGAGTCTTCCAGAAAGCTAAAGTAAATTTTGCATCTCTGTCTGATATAATCATTTTTGGATTGCCATGTAGCTTCAAAATTCCATTCATGAATACATTAGCTACTTGATTTGTGCCAAAATTAGACTGCACTCATAAAAAGTGTACAGCTTTAGTCAATGTGTGTACATTCACCATTATAGAGTGACATTGATACTTAGTTCTAGGCAATCCAGTAATCAAATCTATGGAAACCACTTCCCACTTCCATTCTGGGATAGATAGAGGGTTCAGCAATCCTGTCAGATGTTGATGTTCCATTTTCGCTTGCTCACATTCTAAACATATAGCTATATAATCAACAACATATTTCTTCATACCTGGCCAGAACATGTTCTTCCTCAAGGCTCAAATTAGTTTTTGATAGCGAGGATGTTTTTCATAAGGTATTTTATGATACTCATCTAAAATTTCATGTTTTAATGATGTCACATTTGGAATATACAATCTCTGTTTGTAATAAATCAATCATTTTTTATTTTTAGTAAATCCCACTATTTCAGTTTTCTGCAATTTCTCTTGCAATTTCACATAGTTTTGATCTTGCATCATCACTTCCTGTATCAGTTCTTCTATTTCAAATTTCACACTACTTCCATAATTGTTCAAAATTTGATGAGACTTCATACTCAAAGCATCTGTAATATTATTTTCCTTTCCTTTAATGTGTTTTATTTCCATATCGAACTCACTAAGCAAAAATAACCATCTAGCTTTTCTAGCATTTAAATCAGGTTGAGTGAATAAATTATTCAAACCTATGTGATATGTCATTATTATGAACTTCTTTCCCAACATATATTGTCTCCACATATTCAATGCATGTATCACAACAGTTAATTATAAGTCATATACAATATAATTATGTTCATGTTTCTTTAATTTTCTTGACTCCTATGCTATGACTGAGATTTTTTGTAGAAATACTCCTCCTAATCCTTTTGAACATTCATCTGTACATACTACAAATTTCTTATTTGGATAAGAAATCCAATATAGGGGAAGTTGTTAGTTTAAGTTTTAATTGTTCAAAACTATTTTGACACACTGTTTTCCATTTAAAATTTACTCCCTTTTTCTGTAAGGAAGTAATAGGATAGGCCAAGGATGAAAATACTTCCACAAACCTATGGTAGTATCCAGTATTACGCATTAGGGATATTATGGCTGGGACATAAGTAAGTATAGGCCAATCCATTATGGCTTGTATTTTCTCTGTATTCACTACTAAGCCATCCTCTGAAATCACATGACCCAAATACTAAATTTGACCTTGTAAAATTTACACTTGCTGAATTTTCCATATGACTTATGTTCTCTAAGTGTTTGTAGGATAATTATGATATGTTCTTTCCATTCTTCTTCGTTTTTGGAGTATACTAAAATGTCATAAATGAACACTAATACAACCTTGTTTATATACTAGTGTAGTACACTATTCATTAAACACATGAATGTAGCAGGTGCATTAGTAAGTCCAAAGGGTAGGACTAAAAATTCATAGTGTCCATATCTAGTCTGGAATGTTATTTTATTGATGTCCTCATATCTGATTCTAAGTTGATGATCATGTTCTTAGATCAATATTTGAGAATATATTGGCTCATATCACTTGATCAAATGAGTCATCTATCCTTGGCAGAGGATATATGTTATTTATTGTCAATTTATTCAGTTGTCTTTAATATATGTACATCCGGAATGTGTCATCTTTCTTTTTAACAAACAATACCACTGCTCCCCAAGGAGACACATTGGTCTGATGTATCCTATGTCTAATAAATCATTTCATTAGGGGAAATTTGATGTCTAAAATGGGCCTCCTAAGGAAATTATAAAGTAATAGTGGAAATATTAAAATAATATTAGATTACATCATCAAATTTTAGAGGAAAAAAAAGAAAAAATGATTTTTTAACTCGTTTTTTCAACTTATCTCCCAAAGCTTTTACTCAAATTTTGAGCTGGATTACTCATTGGATGCAAAATTTAATTCCTCATCCAAGGAGTACCCATGTTGCACACTTTTGATGGGCCTTGCTACATGAAAAAATATAAATACATGAAGAACGCGATTGCAATCACGTCTTTTCATTTATTTGTCTCTTTCCGTGTAGCAGGGTTCATCAAATGTATACAACATGGATACTCCTTGGATGAGGAATTAATTTTGCATCCAAAAAGTACTCTCGCTCGAAATTTGATTAAAATTTTTGGGAGATAAGTTGAAAATACGAGCTGAAAAAAGTAGTTTAATTATTTTATTAATTTTTAATCTTTTTACCTTTTTACTTAAAAATTGTGAATCATCCCCCATGGTTGATATCATCATCTTGAATCCTATTAGTTCTTATAAAGTTTATTTTGGCTATACATTTTTCTTAGGAGGCCCTTTTTAGACCTCAAAATTTCCCTAATGTAGTTGAAGTTTTAGCTCTAAGAATTCAGGAGTACTCATCCTATAGGGTGCATTAGAGACAAGTGTGGCTCCTGGTACCAATTCAATTGAGAAATTAGTTTCTCTTTTAGGGGGTACATGGGGGATTTCCTCTCAAAATACATCTTTGAATTCTCTAATTATGAATAAATTTTATATAGCTTATTTTTTCAGTTTGTTTTCCCAATTCCTCCACTTGTATAGCATAAACTTTACAACCTTTTCTTGTTTTCCTTTTTAACTATAGTGAAAAAAATGTCCAGACTAATATGGGTCTTGGTTTGCATTTCATGATGCAGGAGCATCAAGGCCATTTTTTCATTTGTAAATATGTAATAAAGGGGGGTGTGACATTTTTATTATTTTATTAATTAATTTGATATTTTTATAAAATAGGAGATAAATTATATAAGTGAGGATTTTGTAAATATTCTTTTATTAATTAAAAGGATATGAGAGAAATAGATTAGGAGCAAAATTAGAGAGTAGGTATTCTATGTATGGGACTTTGTTGAGTCCACACCTAAAATATAGATCTAGTTGAGGATTAGGTGGAGGGATTTTTGGAGTGAATTAAATGCATTATTTATGTATAAATATGAGTGGTTTTTGTGAGGAAAATACACTTGAATAGTTGCAGGAAGAGTGTGAGTGTGAGTAGTGAGAGAAAGCCTTCGGGCGATTGTAAAGGGCCACAGATCTTGAATATCTGGCCAACAAGAGTTTGTAAGTAATTTGTTTTGTTTCAGATTATATATAGATTGGTTGATTGATTGTGAAAGCTATATGTGTTTCTGGCTAAATGTATATATATGATTTGAGGTATCGATCGTTGGAGAGATCGATTGAAGGAAGTGTGCAATAAAAGAATTTGTAAGATCAATTTATGTGTATAAGTTGAAAGGATCGATATTGATATGGAAATTGTTAATTTAAACCTTTGTTTGCATTAGAATGGTGCTGAGTTGTTTCAAATTCTGTCTATAGGATCGATTCATATTTCCTGTTTCTAAGCACCAATATAATTCTGGGATGAAAAGCGCAAATATTAAGTAGGAAAAGAGATTTGAAAGTCGATGTTAGAATAATTAATGATTTGCAGGTGTGAGATAAGCAGACAGCACCCACAGCAATTTCCATAAGTTTAAATGGCAATTCGAAGCATCAATGGAAGGTCGATTATTAATTGTAAAAATGGGAGAATGTTTCCAAGTCGATTTGCAGTGTTGAAGTCAAATAGTATAGAAAAGTTACATTTGAATGATTAATGTGTGTCAAAGACGCAGGTTTGGAATCGAACTGGTGGCAAATTTGCAATGGGTTAACCAAAGCAAAGTGCGCGGAGTTCCTTTTCAGTTTGGAACCTGGTTGGGATCGAATTCTTACAGAAGTTGAACTGTGCATTTACAGGTTTGATTTATTAGTGCTATCACACGATTTTATTGCTTGTTGAGCACAAAGGTATGAACTGTAACCACTTCTATGCAGAACTAAATTAAATGAATTGGAAAAAACAGAATTTGGAGTTCGAATAGAATGTTAAATACACAGTGAAATCGTGGGTACATAGGTTCTGAGTTAGCGTTGAGACTAATTGGAATACTGAACTGTAAAAACAGAGCAGCGTTGAATATAAATCGAATATACAAATATTTCACAACAATTAAAAATGTGTAATTTAATATGGATCGACAAGGCGGAATTCAAGTTCAGTATGGAAAATAAGACTTGATGCAGTGAAAATCGAAGTAGCAGTGAAGGAGATTATACATGGATCGTGTAAGCAGATAATGTGTGGGCCAGTTGTTGGGATTGCGTGTGAAAAGGTATGACATCTGATCAAGTCTGGCTTTTTGGGGTGATGCTTTGGGAATTTTGAAATAGGTAAAAGAGAATAGTAGGGTGCACATTGCATACAGGGGCGATATTGCGAGAAGTCACTGAGGATTCGATTGGTGAATCAATATCGAGTTTTATAGAATCTGAATCATAGCATGTGGAGAATATGCAAGGATCAAAACCAGCACCATGAGTGATAGGACATGGTTTGTAATAAAGGTTGAATCACATTGCCAGTGATCGATTGGGAATGTAAGTTAAGTTGCCGAGTTCAAGTTTTAAAATCTGGTTTGGGTTTATTGAAATCCTTGGTCAAAAGTTCATATTTGTGTATAAATTGTGTGTGAGAGCGTTGTAGAAATGAATAGGGTGAAGGCACACTTGATTTGCGTAGACATTCAAAGATAATCTCATTTGTAATTACCATGTCATATCTACTATCATGTTTAATGGGATGGGTGAATTTGTATCCATTGTGTATGGTAGATATAGGGGTAAATTTCACAATATTGAAATTCCTTCATGTCATGATAAGTGTTGGGCTTGAATGGTAAAATTCTGGAGTTTTAAATACTAGTGGATGAATGGTTAAATTCTTTTATAAGACTTTTGAAAGGGTGTTCACAAAGCTTGAGAGTTTTATGAAGCATATGTTGAAATGGAAATGATGAATGTAGTTTCTAAATTGGGATTGAAATGAAGTTTTGGGGTTGATTGCATGAAAATGATTTGAAGCATGGGTTTTTCTAAACCATAGGAGTTTGTGAACAAGATATTTGAAGAGCTTCCGCAAATTTAAGTTATTGAATTTTCCCGTGTATTGAAGTTTAATTAGGCAGTTGTTTGAGGTGCAATTGTATATGCATGAGATGGAAAGATTCTGGGTATTGCAGGCCCTGCCTGCATCATTTTTTGTATCAGAGCTGGAATAGCAATGTTTGAAGGATGAAGTTTTTATTAATTAATTGAATGTGTTAAGATCAGATTTTGAAACTGATGAATATTGCAGCACAGGGATGCAAGTGCAGTTGAGGAAGGAAGAAAGATCAACATGATCTTGAAAGGTGAGATTTTTCAGTTGACATTTAACTCTGGCTTGAAGACTATTTGCAGAATTTGGTTGCAGGCATAGTGAAGAAATCTAAGCAGGAAGATACGGATCACAGGTGGAGTGCACTGATGAGGGAGTCCAGCAAGGGATTCTAGGTGTGTGGCAGAACCTAAAGATTCAACAAAGGTTGAATGAAAAGAAAAAGTGTGTTCTTGAAAGTTGCAGATGAGAGAAGCCTAAAGGAACAATGGAGAATGCTCAAAAGGTTCTAGCAGAGGACCGGGTGATTACCAAGAGACCAGATCTGGAGAAAGGGATTGGTGAGGTAAGTGGCAGCAGAAGAGTTTATTGTTGCAGAGGCTTGGTGCAACTCATGAGGGAGAAACTCATGGCGAAGGAAATGACTACTGAAAGTCATAAAGGTAAAAGCAGAGGTTCAGAAAGAGGCCACAGTAAAATGAGGGAGAAATATGCCAAGACAAATGGCATATTAAAGCAGTGGACTGATGAAGAGTACAAGAAAGAGAAAGATGATATCGCGATTTATCTTGAGTTATTGATGGAGTTGTTGCAGGAGAATATGAAAGGCCAGAGACAGGGTTGTTGATGAGGAAGAGAGTGAAGTGGTAGAGGCTACAACAGAAAAGAGATCGACAAATAAACATGCAGTTAATGGAAGAGCTGAAGAAGCTCGAGCAGATGATGGATGTACAGTTGAGGTGTATGCAACTCAGAGCAGCTGAGTTGGAAGTGGAGGTTTCCATTGATGAAACAGAGGAGGAGATCATTGATGATTTCTTGAATTATTGGGCAGATCCAGATCAGCTGGATAATGTGAACTCTTGTGTTTTTATAGCTGATAATCGTGATGTGATTACAGGTTTTGTTGAGGAGGATGCGCAATCTTGTGAAACTGTCACAAGAATGAAAAATAATCTTTCGAGAAATAAGTACTCTGAAGAAGAAAGCAGTAATGCTTTTGTTGTTACGGTACAAGAGGAATTTCATGTGAATGAAGAAGAGGATCAGCTGAAAGAGCTGGTATATGAACCGACAGTTGAGACTGTTGAAACTTGTAGTTTTCAAACTGACAAGTTGTGTATGAATGCAGAGACTGTAAGTGATGGTGATGTTATGCTTCAACAATGCCATAGATAAATTGCATTGTTGGAATATTTGTTGGAGAATTCGGAGTATGACAGGGAGATTGCAGCAGAAGGCGGAGTTCAGTACAGTGAACGAGAGCAGAAAGACATCATGGAGACGGATGGTGTGAGAGAAAGACTGGGTGACAGTCTTGAGAGTTCTTCAGAGAATTCCTTGGAAAGAGAGAATCAACATACTGATGTGCTGATAGTGGAGGAGAATTCAGAACAGCATACTGAAGTACTGGAAAAGGAGAACAAGACACTAATGCCTTATGATTTTTATTTTAACAAGTGTTTTGTGAATGCAAGTATTGTTGCAGGTACTGGAGAATATTTGAATCAGTTGAACAGTCAAATGAAGGAAGAAAATTCTGTGGAAACATCAAATCCATAGAGTGAAGAAGTTATGCTGTTGATAGGAGAAGACAGAGAAGAAGTTTTCTGTTGTAGGAAACAAGAGGGTTTGGATGATTGGGTGGCAGCAAGAAGACAGCAAGTGATAGTACAGACAGAGCAAGTAAGAACTGAGCAAGCTGTCTTAGCTCAACAGGAAGCAATAAATCAGTAGTTTGAAGACTTACTGGACAAAGAAATTGAGTTGATAAGGAGGTTAAGGATGAAAATGTCTCAGAGAAAGACAGTAGCAAGAAAGGAAAGGAGCGACAACAAGAGAAAGAAAGCAGAAGATTGTGAAAGCATAGCCAGTGGGGCAATGCAGCATAAAGTGTGGAGACCTGGAGAAGAACAACAGACAGAAGCAGTGACAAGTGGAAAGTTACAACACAATATATGGGATCTAGGAATACACAGATCCGAACACATGATCAGGCGATCATGATAAATTTCAACGTTGGGAGTCTGATGCAGGAGCATCAAGGCCATTTTTTCATTTGTAAATATGTAATAAAGGGGGGTGTGACATTTTTATTATTTTATTAATTAATTTGATATTTTTAATAAAATAGGAGATAAATTATATAAGTGAGGATTTTGTGAATATTCTTTTATTAATTAAAAGGATATGAGAGAAATAGATTAGGAGAAAAATTAGAGAGTAGGTATTCTATGTATGGGACTTTGTTGAGTCCACACCTAAAATATAGATCTAGTTGAGGATTAGGTGGAGGGATTTTTGGAGTGAATTAAATGAATTATTTATGTATAAATATGAGTGGTTTTTGTGAGGAAAATACACTTGAATAGTTGCAGGAAGAGTGTGAGTGTGAGTAGTGAGAGAA
The DNA here is from genome assembly GCA_034641835.2 of Pinus albicaulis. Lineage (NCBI taxonomy): Eukaryota > Viridiplantae > Streptophyta > Pinopsida > Pinales > Pinaceae > Pinus > Pinus albicaulis. Next base: position 498,895,797 of record CM076579.1, read on the forward strand.
AGCCTTCGGGCGATTGTAAAGGGCCACAGATCTCGAATATCTGGCCAACAAGAGTTTGTAAGTAATTTTTTTTGTTTCAGATTATATATACATTGGTTGATTGATTGTGAAAGTTGTATGTGTTTCTGGCTAAATGTATATATATGATTTGAGGTATCGATCGTTGGAGAGATCGATTGAAGGAAGTGTGCAATAAAAGAATTTGTAAGATTGATTTATGTGTATAAGTTGAAAGGATCGATATTGATATGGAAATTGTTAATTTAAACCTCTGTTTGCATTAGAATGGCACTGAGTTGTTTCAAATTCTATCTATAGGATCAATTCATATTTCCTGTTACTAAGCACCAATATAATTCTGGGATGAAAAGTACAAATCTTAAGTAGGAACAGAGATTTGAAAGTCGATGTTAGAAGAATTAATGATTTTCAAGTGTGAGATAAGAAGACAGCACCCACAGCGATTGCCATAAGTTTAAATGGCAATTCGAAGCATCAACGGAAGGTCGATTATTAATTGTAAAAATGGGAGAATGTTTCCAAGTCGATTTGCAGTGTTGAAGTCAAATAGTATAGCAAAGTTACATTTGAATGATTAATGTTTGTCAAAGACGCAGGTTTGGAATCGAACTGGTGGCAAAGTTGCAGTGGGTTAACCAAAGCAAAGTGCGCGGAGTTCCTTTTCAGTTTGGAACCTGGTTGGGATCGAATTCTTACATAAGTTGAGCTGTGCATTTACAGGTTCGATTGATTAGTGCTATCACACGATTTGATTGCTTGTTGAGCACAAAGGTATGAAATGTAACCACTTCTATGAAGAACTAAATTAAATTAATTGGAAAAACTAGAATTTGGAGTTCAAATAGAATGTTAAATACACAGTGAAATAGTGGGTACATAGGTTCTGAGTTAGCGTTGAGACTAATTGGAATACTGAACTGTAAAAACATAGCAGCATTGAATATAAATCAAATATACAAATATTTCACAGCAATTAAAAATGTGTAATTTAATATGGATCGACAAGGCGGAATTCATGGCAAATAAGACTTGATGCAGTGAAAATCGAAGTAGTAGTGAAGGAGATTATACATGGAGCGTGTAAGCAGATAATGTGTGGGCCAGTTGTTGAGATTGCGTGTGCAAAGGTATGACATTTGATCAAGTCTGGCTTTTTGGGGTGATGCTTTGGGAATTTTGAAACAGGTAAAAGCGAATAGTAGGGCGCACACTGCATACAGGGGCGATATTGCGAGAAGTCACTGAGGATTCGATTGGTGAATCAATACTAAGGTTTATAGGAGAAATACGAATCATGTACGTGGAGGGGCCTTAAGGATCACTACGGCCACCCCATGAGTGATAGGACATGGTGTGTAATAATGGAATAGGGACGAATCACATTATTCCTTACGATTGGAAGTTAAGTTAAGTTTCAGGGTTCAAGTTTTAAAATGCGGTTTGGGTTTATTGAAATCCTTGGTCAAAAGTTCATATTTGTGTATAAATTGTGTGTGAGGCGTTGCGAGAAATGAATAGAGTGAAGAAAGCGCGCCAGTTTACTGCGTAGACATTCAAAGATAATCTCATTTGTAATTTGTTGTTTGTGTAGGATCTCATGGTGTTCAATGGGATGGGTGAATTTGTATCCATTGTGTACTAGATATGGGGGTAAATTTCTAATAGTGCAGAAGTACCGACATGTCATGAAGTAAGTGTTGGGCTTGAATGGTAAAAGGTAAAGGTTTGGAGTTTTAAATAAGTGGATGAATGAGTTAGAGTTTCTTTTATAGGAACTTTTGAAAGAGGTGTTCTAAAACTTGAGTTTTATGAAGCATATGTTGAAACGGAAATGATGAATGTAGTTTCTAAATTGGGATTGAAATGAAGTTTTGGGGTTGATTGCATGAAAATGATTTGAAGCATGGGTTTTTCTAAACCATAGGATTTTGTGAACAAGATATTTGAAGAGCTTCCGCGAATTTAAGTTGTTGAATTTTCCCGTGTATTGAAGTTTAATTGGGCAGTTGTTTGAGGTGCATTTGTATATGCATGAGATGGAAATATTCTGGGTATTGCAGGCCCTACCTGCATCATTTCACTATCACATCTCGCCCCTCACCATCCATACAATGAACTGTTTTATCTAAGAAATTTACTATTTCTCTCTATTTCACTAACCAAGCCATTCCCACTAACAAATCATATGATCCTAGAGGAAAAATATTTATATTCATTTCAGTTTCATGCCCATTTAAATTTACAATATTTTTTGGAATTTTATGGGTAACTTTTCATTTTGTTCCAGTAGCTAACTACACTAATATGCTTGCTGAAATTTTTCTGATTTTAACTTACACTTTTCCACCATCTGTCGACTTACAAAGCTTAAATTTTCTCCTAGATCTATCAAAATAGAAATAGGTTGTTCAACAATCATACCTTCGATATCTGTCATGGTTGACTGGTGTTCATCCTGGTGATATTCAAGTGTAGCACTGATCCTTGGAATGTTTCTAGCAATGTCATTCACAGTACTAGCCTCTCGTAACACTTGAATGTTCTGAACTGTTATGTGAGGACAGTCACATAACAGGTGAGGTTCTCCACATCCCCAACACTTTAATGGTTACTTAATTTTTACAACACCTTCCTTTTTTCTGTTTTCCTCCATCTTCTTAGACCTAGTCTGTGATTGAGCTAGTTGTTTTTCTCAAAGGTCTTATATCCATGTATTGACCTAACACTTAGCCCATGAATAGTTAATTTACACTTAACTATTCCAATGGTATATGGACATCGTTGATAATTCATATCCAACGAGATTTCAAATACTACCATTACCTAATCATTGGAGTTCTATTCGAAATAAATATTTTTATTTATGAACTTTATCACTATAATGAGGTTCGACTACTATATACCAAACGTTACACATATAGTCATATCTCCATTATGAAATTAATTATGTCTAGTACATTTGGTTTCTTATGCATCAATGCGTTGAATTAATATACTAGGCTAATGTGCCAACATCTTATGTTGATATTCAGTAATTCATTTTGGGATTGTGTCGAATCCCTGTCATAAATTTATGAAAACTCTTTGATATCGCTCCTCTGTTCGAGGCTATTCTACTTTAATGGATTCTACTTTGTAATTTAATTCATCACATGGCCTATTTGATTTGTTGGCTCCCTTGAATCACGGATCGATGCCATGTTAAAGGTGGAGATGAGGTCGTATCCCTTCCCTTCATTCTCCTCATTAGGTTTCATTGGCATGTCATTTTTTTGGGTTTCTTTTTCATTTGGCCATGTTGTCGTAGGGTTCAGCTCTAGTTCACCACCCCGGCTAGTATGCCTTTTCACAGCCCTTCCGCTTTTCTTACGGTGACATGCCCAACCCCAAGTAAATGATTATCATGTGTTTCATTTATTCCTGCAACTTGCTAGTTTTCGTTTTTCTAAATTTCAGATTTATACTCCTGAAACTAACTGCACTACGTTTCGGTGATTGCAAGGACAATTTTTACTAAATGTATTTCAACCTTATTTGTGCCCACTATTCCTTACAACCTTGAGGTAACAACATTTTTTATTTTCCATGTAAGTAAATCGTTATGACAATGTTTTACTAAGACAAAGTCTGCCTGTGGTAATTATGTCAATAGTCGTGGCTTAATTTTTCAAGCCTTCTGCTCCTTAATTTGTTTTTATCCTTTAATTTATTTCTGTGAGGAAATTATTGGATTTTCAGTTTCTATTTCTATAATGAAATTCCCTTTTGTTGTGAGACAGTTCATTCGTTAAATGTTTCCATTACGTTCCTATTGGTGATTTTAGTCATTTATAATTATATAGTTTTTCTTGAATTAAAATCATTTATTGTAGGGTTTATTGTATCAATTTGGGTTTTATTGTATTGATTTACCCCAATTTATGGATTCATCCCTAGAGATACAATTTTTTTTTTTTATTTCCAAGAATGGAATATGATTTTGGACTTCTCTGTCTGGAAGTTAAAATCAATATGAAGTTCTCTTCCATATTGAATTAGTATTTTTTTTTCTCGGCATCCTTGTGAAATTTCAAAGAATGCACATGCTTTACTTATGGAATTGGTCTAATTATCCGTGTATGAAATTTTATTTATTTTATATCATGTATTCTGTGGATTTCAAATTTGGACTTCATACTCATTTTTCCTCCACTATGAGTACTTAATTATGATCTTAATTTTCTGTTGGGTATTTTACATACCCTGTTATATAGTCGTTTATCCTCAAGACTATACTCATCATTTTACTCTACACTATTATGGTAATTTTCTTTGCTACAGTAACACTAATGGTAGGGAAACAAATTTCAATTGGTTACATAATTCATTGATTATATCCATCACTAATGATATGTATACTTTCATATTTGACTTGTGTTAATTTTCCTTTGTTTTGGTTTGCTTCTCATGCAGACCAATTAATTCTAGTCATACTAATCTATCAATAACGTATGGAAACAATAGTTAATTCAAGTTAGGTAATAGGGTCTTTAAATTTATTACATCTTGAATTCAAAGTATCATTTATGTATACACAGATACATGTTTGTAATGACTCTGTATCAAATTACAAAAGTTTACTTTATTTAGATAATTACATTTATGGCTTGTATCTGTTACTTATTCAACAATTAAATTGATAAGAGATTTTTAAGTTCTTCTCTTATCGTTTTATTAATTTCCCTTAATTAATAAAATAAATTATTGTACAAGAACACTTCCTCCTTTTTCTAGATCATTCCGGATTTCCATCAATTACCCTGTCTACCAAAATACATGCAAGATTATTTTTATGTTTTAAATACTGTCACTACAATATCTTGCTCTGTACAGTTAACCTCATGAATTCATTATTTTTATTCTTTATGTACAGAAAGGATTTCACTGCTTAAAATTTTCTAATAAGGTAATCTTTTATTTTATTTACCATTGTCGATTTCTTATATGTTATCTAATTATTTAAAGTATTATATTTAGATACTAATCCTCTATATATGGTGTCTTTGTACAAGTATTGCACCTATCTCATTTTACCCCTCATCAAATTGTGCATTCCTTCTGCCAACTTTGACAATTTATTTTATTTCTTCTATTTACAGGTTGGTCAATATCATATACATAATTCAATCCACTGAATTCAAGGATATGTGTTCATGTATAATTTATGTAATTATTAGACAGAACAATTGACTTTAGTTAAGGAATTCATGACAGTTTGTAATGATATGTTCTATCATTGTTAATACAATTTTCTGTTCTGATTATGATGATAAACATTCATTTTATAAGTAGTTGGTATATGTGTTGCTCTACTTATTTGTAATATTTACATTTTACTATCCTCTATTACTTCAATATGTAATTGATATTTAATTTCTTATTGAAACATAGAATGAACAGCGATATGCAACTTTTTTGTTGGTGTACAGTAGCGGTATTTAGATTTAATTTGTACAATCATGTTTTCTTCTATATTGACAATTATCTCTTACTCTGTCTAGATTTTGGTTTAATTATTGTTTACAAAATAATTATATTAAATATTTCTCTCAACATCCTTTCCACCTTTACTGATGTTTTTATATATTTAATAATTATATTCTTACAACCTAACAACAGATTTAAGCCCTCCTACTTGGGATTAGACATTCTGTTGGTTGGTTTACGAATTTAATTAATCTATGTAACTATACAGAACTAAACTATATTTGTTATAGTATGTTATGTTAAATAGATTAGACTCTGTAACTTAAAACTAACAGAATTCTATTATACCATTTAAATGTTCAGAAGAGATAATTTCCCAAATATCTTCTACATAAACCATAATTACTCTAAATCTCATCATAACAATAGAATTATAAGACAAAATTAAATTAATTGTGCATAGAAATTATGGTAAGACTATTTTCCACCAAACCTTGAGCTTTTTCTCCACAACTCCCCTCAAGGAGAGACCAATTTATCCAAAGTGTAGACACCCACTTCTCGACCATGGAATGGATTATTTAATCATGTTTTCTCTTCATCATGTTTCCATAACTGTGTCCAGTTAAATCATGATGTTGTTTTCCTTTAGCCTAGGATTTACTTTTGTTTTTTCCACAAAACTCTTTAAAACTAGTTTTTTCCTCTTTCTAGTTTTATTTCACCTCTTCTTAGTAACTTTCCACTTTAATGAGGTATATTTTAGATTTCTATCTCCAATATAATATTTCTAATTTGATTTATTTTCTCTAAGGATTTTTTGAGAATTTGGGAAAGTCTTTTGATTTACTTCCATCCTCATGGACTTGAAATCATGGTCTCCAATATACTCCAGTCTTTGCAGAGTAATTAAAATTCCACACTTATTTATTTAAAAAATATAATATGTCCACACATATAGTTTTCCTTGAGGTCCACTTAACCTTTAGGATTTTTAACTGTCTAATAAAACCAATAAAATAGGGATATTATTTTTGCAACCATTCCAAATCCATGAGTGGAAGTGCGAAGTCATATCTACGGACTTCATTATGAGATATCCAAATACATCCAAATAACATGATGTCCTGATGGTGGTGGTGGACAATACGAGTAAGGAAACTCACTTCATATATGTCAAATCCATTCATAAATATGTTTATATAGGCTTGATATCATGAAGTAAATATTTACAATACATGGTGTGCCTAAGAATATTATATCAAATCAAGAAGCTAAGTTCACTTCTAATTTTTGGAAGTCATTGTTTGTTATTTTTGGAACCCAACCAGCTTTTAGTACCACCTATCATCCTCATATAGATGGCCAGAAAAAAAGAGTGAACAAAATTTAAGAGGACATGTTGAGAATTCATGTAATGCATCAATAAAATAAGTGAGAAGACTTCCTAGCATTGGTGCAGTTTGCATACAACAATGGATATCATGAGTTACTAGCGATGAGTCATTTTGAGTCATTGTATGGCCAGAAATGAAACACTCTTATCAATTGGGATTACCTAGTAAACATAGTAGCTCTTGGGCCTAATATGCTAAAGGAAATGGAGGAAGTGGTTAAGATCAAGCAGAAATTAAAGGTAGCTGAACATAGTAAAACAATTTATTTATACCAGTAGAGGATGCATAAGGAATTCCAAGTGAGGGAGCATATGTATCTCCACATCAGAATAAGCAGTATCTTAGTGAAAGGGGGTCTTCTGATAAGTTGGAATCTAGATCTTTTATACCATTTAAGGTCTTGGAAAGAGTGGGGCCAGTGTCCTATAGAGTGGCCTTACTACCCATTGTGAATGCACATTGTTTTCCATATTTCTTTTATTAAAATTATGTACTAATTCTAATAATATTTTTGATTGGTCTATGATATAAGTGGAACATAAGGGTGCTTTCCAACCATAATCACTATGTAACTTGGATTGGAGGACAACCACAGTTCAAAATTGAGTAATAGAGTAGGTCAAGGTGCACTAGAAGCACTTTGCACCTGATGAAGCCATCTGGGAGATGGTAGAACAAATGAGGGTGTTATACCCATTTTTATTTATTTATAAAAAAACATATGTAAGAGCTATTATATAAATCTTGATTTTTGTCTTTTCCTTTATATTTTCAGAAAAAACTGAGGAGAATGTTCCTTTAAGGGGGTGAGGTTTGTAACACCACTTGTGTACACACTTTTTTTCGCAATGAATTTAATTATAAATACATTTTTTATTGAACTGGATTGAATATTAGGATGATGGATCAATGATTTGGGGGGGGGGGTGCACAATGAGTGGCATTGGACGAAACAACCTTATAGTTGGCTCATAATGATGGAAAAAGGATATTTCCACTTTTCATACATCCATGACATGTAATACATGGGAATGAAAATAGTATCATGGGGGACATGAAGAGATCCTAGAGGAAAATAAAGAACACAAGAAAAACAACAACAACATTTCAAGCAATAGAGAGTGAGGAAGACAACATGAGAAAATGCTAGAGAGGAAATGATATTGGAGCACATGAGAAACAATATTGTGTGCTGGAGAAATCTTGTTGATGGTAATTGGATATGATTCCCTATGTTGATGGATTGAAGCTATCGACTGCGTGTTTCCAAGATTGGAAATATTAGTGTAAGCCTCATAGGAGAAATTGGGTGATGAGTTCTCATTGTATGGCTAATAAACCACTAAGCAAGGTAGAAATTCACTAGCATTCTTGCTGAAAGGGTTTATAAAAGCCTAAGTTATTTCCAATAGGAATGGTAAACCATTTATTACTTTCTAAGTAAGATGATAAACCACACAATTTATGAGCTACATGTTCCTATAATGCTTTCCTTGAGGATACAATTGATAAACAACCTAAAATTGATCCCATAGTCTTTGAATTGAGCATTATTCTACCTAAGTCTAATTGAAATCCCTCACATTGTGGATATTGCTTAGGGGTGGACTACTGTAAGAAACATTATGGTGCAACTGAACAACGGTGGGGTGAAGAGTTGAAGTTATGCCTCTAGTTGCAAACCATATTTAGTTATTTATAAAAGTTTCATCGTTTGTGTATAATTTAATTATATTAATTACCATGCGGTTAGGTTATTGAATAATGTATGGATATTTTTTATTCCTAAATGGTCATTGGAAATTGATGCATGTACTTGATAGGAAATTTTCCTAGATGTTATTGAATATATATATATATATATATATGGTGTAAGCCATTATAAAAATTCTTATAAAATGAGGGTTGTTAAATAATTAAATATTATTAATTATTATATTGATATTACATGAAGAATATTCTTGTAATTCTTAATTATAATAATATTGGAAGAATTATTTCTTAATTATTTATTTAGAAGAATTTATATTCTTCTATTGAAATAAATTATATTTCCAGGTTGGTATATTTTATGAGTTCTAGAAATAATGAGTAATAGTTTTGGAAAACCTATGGATAAGTGATATCTTTCTCATAAGGAAAATCAAAGTCTACCTTTAAAATAAAATCATGAGAGATTTATGGAGTGCTTTTGTGATTTAGGAAAAATCAGATTGATGGATATTTTATGGAATGCTTTTACAATTAGAAAATCTATTCCATTTTCTTAATTCTATTTACTGTAAGCCTATGAGAAAATTAAAAGGGGGAATGAGAGAATGCATGGAGAATGGAGGCAAGGAAGAGGAAGAAGGAATTCCAAGCAGGCATCAAAAGATATGTAACTATGTTCTTTGAAAATTCTTTTGTTTTCATAAGTGGCATGATGATATAATAATTGAATTTATTTGCTATGAAAAATTCATATGATAAAAAATCAAGATTATTTCTTGAGAAAACCTATATATAATTTTTTTCATAAGTGAATAATTGTTCTATTCATTAAATTATGAGAAGATTTCATGTGTTGTGAATTCATAAAATCTTTTCATGGCTAAATAATTTTGTGAATTGCATGACCTATTGGAAAATAGGGTCCAAATAAGCCTTTATATCTCCTAAACCTAGATAGATATGTAAAACGTGAATGAGGTTTTTTGTAAAATACAATGTTATGACCAGAAGCCTCTTTTAGTTTTTAAAAATTCATTTCCTGTGTCTCTACAACCCTGTCCTAAATTGATGTAAAAAAAAGGAATTATTTATTATTTAAATCTAGAAAAATTATCTCCAAAGATTCGTTTGAATCTTCCAAACTGTAACACCTGTGTAAAATATGAGAGAGATTATTTTGAAAGAACCCATTAAAAAGAAAAAAATGTTTGGGTTTTCCAAAAATAATCTCTTTTTTGTTGGAAACCGTGTTCAAATTTCATGACAAAAACATGAAATTATTTAATATTTAAATATGGAAACATGGGCTGCAAAGATTCATTTGAATCTTCAAAACCGTGACACCTGTGAAAAGAATGAGAGGTTATTTTTAAGACACCTCTTCAAAAAAATAAACCTCTTTCGGTTTTCTGAAATTTGTTTCCATATGTTTGTAATACACATCCAAAGTGGATGGATAAAACAAGAGAAACATAGTAATACAAAGTGCTTCCATTTCATTTTTCAATGAGATAAGAATAATTGTTTATGTACATGTAGTCATAATAATTATGTTGATGATTATTTATAAGGAATTAATTTATATAATTACCAAGTATGTTCTCATGATGCATATGCATTAAAAGTTTTAAAGAGAAATATTGGACTCTTGAAGAGAGTATGTGCTTAGGTGCACATGAATAATATCTAGTATATTTGATCTACTAGAAATTATTATGTGATTTTATATGCATGAGGAGCTTGAGTCATGCAAAAAGATATAAATAACTTATGTGAGGGGTAGATTACATAAAACCCTTTGCGTAAAAGGCAATTGGTTATTTTCTTTGAGAAGGATTTTCTATTCATGTTATTTCTTGAAGAAATATTACAAATCTCTCTCATGTGTGAAATGATAAGAAAATATTTTGTATTTCATGCATAATAGCTAGTGAGTTAGCTGTCTTTTGGAAAAAGAATAATTAGGGTGTAAAAATTCTTGGAAAATAAATATACATATTTGTATGCAAGGAATCAATTATTGTGTTAGAACTCTTAAAAAAGAATTGAAGAGAAAAATATATCCTTGTAGGAGTTATTGGAATAGATTCTTGGAGAGGAAAACAAGTAATCACATGCTTTATTATGTAATATTATTTACAGAAACATATATGCTTGGATGCATGGGAAAATTATAGTTTTTGGTATCAGATTTCTAGAGAAAAGGAAGATGCAATCACGTAATATTTATTGTGTTAGCTTTCTTTTGGGAAAAATAATATGTATTTTGAAAACTTAAAGGTATTAGCTATGGTATTAGCTTTATTTTGAGAATCTTATGCATAGTTATTGGGTTATATTTTTTGGATGAGATGGAAATGTCCCTTTGCATGAATGAAAGAAGAAGTGGTATGCGTTTGACCCCTTGGAAAAGAAATGTGTTTATTTTGCATGAAATATTTATTTGGTTTCTTTTGGAAAGAATATATGTTTTACATGCAAGAAGAACAACCTTTGTTATTACATGCACAAAATTATAACTAGTATTTTAACATAGTTTGAATTCGAGTTGGCATGGTTATACATAATAACCATTATGAATAGCTCGTGGGTGGAAAATATTCTTTTGAAAAAGAACATGCATTCACATGCATAAGTATAACATCTATTGCGTTAATCCCTTTGGAAAAGAAAACATAAAATTAGTCAAAACAAATAATTGCTTGTCGAGATAGGTACCTTGAAATCTTGTTATGCATTTGCATGCACAATATTATTATATAGTATGTTAGCTTTCCTTTGGAAATAATATGAAAGTGCATGCCAAATTTTTTTAGCGTTTTTTGGAAAGATGATGCTTGATTGTGATTGATTTGTTACTAATCCATGGGAAATGATGTTAAAGAAGGAATTTCATGTCAATGTGGTTATGTTCTATACATGCATACAAATAGTGTTGAAGTTTCACAAATAAAAAATGATTATTGGATTATTAATAATTTATCTAATCACGATATCAAGTGTGCTGATGACAACAATGATAGGAAAAGACGGTGACTTGAGAAAAGGATTTTTCAAGTTTAACATTGTGGAAGATAAATATTTGTTATTCCATGCAGGTTTAGTAGTTCCAACTACAGGTTGACCCACTGAAGAAAACAACCCAACTACAAAGACAACCCAACTACAAAGACTGAGACTGAGGATCTGTGGGTAAATGGTATCTTGATGATTGTAATAGCTTATAGCTCATCATGTTTCATTTAAGATTATTTTTCTATGTAATTTTTATTACAATGGTCAAGGGATAGACTCCCTTATAACCATTGAGTGAGGGGTGACAACCCTCACGAGTGTTTAATAATAAAATTAAATGTTTGTTGGTTTTCACCCTATGAGGTTTACAGGGTATATCAATGTCTAATGATGTGATTTTTCATTGTGTCATTTTAATGATGTTAATTTATTTCATGATGTGATGTTGATATTATCAATTAGGTGATTTACTAATTGAGTTAAATGATCATGTGGTCAATGCATAGTTCTAACAAGAAATTTAAGTTAATGATACAACAAGCACAATTAATGGTTATTTATCTCACTATGATTTCTACTAAATATTTCTCTAAGTGATGATGATGGCTATTGAAATGGTTAATGTGGAAATATAGAAATTGATTTATAAGGTTACATAATCGTAAATGTTGAAAAAAATTCCTAACTCCATGCATTTTCCTGCGAGGTTATTGGGGTATGTTACAAATGGCATCAGGGCAAAAGGTTGCAACATTGGCACATTTTGGGAATCATTATGAAAATAAGAAGTAGAGATATGATGTTATTGGACATCATCTCAGGTATAATTTTAATTAAACATGTAGTATACTACAATTAACATGAGATCCATGATGCATGATTAATGACTGCATGAAAGAGTAGAAATTTATAATGTTTCTTTAAAAGTTGTACTCATGACATTTTAATATGGGTTTGGGTAAAATAAAATAAAAATTTTATTTTTCCTATGAACCATCTTGAGCACTCACTGGCTATAGTGCAGATTAATTACCAACATTTGCATGCATAATATTAGAACAATGATTATGGTGCATTGAAAAAAAAAGTGGGAAAACATGGCTAAAGTTACCATGCACTACTTATAAAGAATGAATGCATGTATGGTTGGTGTGATAACTAAATAATTTAGAAGTTGGGGTTGACCCTGAAGAGGACAATGGAACATTGGAAAAGAAAAATTGAACGAACCTCTTTAGTTGTTAAAAATAAACAATGAGTGAAGTGGAACTCACATAGTGAACTTAAATTCAATGAAAAAACTCATAGTAGCCTAATTGTGGGTTCTCTTTCTTCATTTTGAGGTGTAAAGGAAAGTTTTCATTCCATGTGTTCAAAATAAATGTGATCCAAAGTTTTGTTATTTTAAATAAATGCATATGTGGAAGTTTTGGATGTGATTCATCTTAACACTAAGGGTTATTCATACCTTGAGATCATGCAACCCCCATGTTTTTTCCAAGAAAAAATTATTTTTAGACTTGGATCCATAATTGGTCAACTTTTCTAATTAAACGCTCCTGTAGGTATTGCTGGTTGTGCTGTTGGCAGAAATTTTACCATTGATTATATTAATATGTTTCATGTTATTCTATAAATTCTAGTTTTACTATTTCTCTGATCGTTTAAACATATTTATGGAAATTTATTTCTTTTCCACTAAATAGTCCCTCAATGGAGGTAGATTGTATGCTTGCCAACTATTTGGTAGAATGTCTCATTGACCATAGATTGCGTACTTGCAAATTGTTGTTAAAATTCCTCAATGGATGTAGATTGCATGCTTGAAAATTGTTTATTGGAATGTCGAATTGGTTTTAGATTGCATGCTTGCACACTATTTGATAAAAGTATATAGTGGTTGTAGATTCATGATTGAAAATTATTTCCCCAAAATTCCTCAATGGTTGTCGCTTACATGGCTGCAAGCTAATGGTAAGGAAAGATGAAAATCACATTTTGTGTCCTAGTACTCAATGGGACTATTATTTCTTTACAATATTGATGGTTGCTAAGGTGAGACCTTAAATAAAGTATAATGCTATGGTTTGCAACATATGTTAATGTCTTTTTTCAAAGTTACATGATTATTATTATGTGGAAATTTGGAATGTATACCACCTATATTACATGTGATGAATTATTGTCAATGTACTTTGAAACATTGTGGGACCCATGTTGAGGGTCAAGTATAGATGTGTGGTCTATATAAATATTCCTTTGCTTTAATGATAATATACAAATGGAAAATTATGTAAATTACAATGGATTTGTAGACATTTATTATTTTTAGAAATTGAATTATTATTGAATTCAATGGATATGGAAGCCATGATGAGGCTAATGTGATGATGTAATATTTTATTTCATTATTGAGTTAATGAATACATTGGTTGGGGTATTCATGAATTAACTCCAGAGTTTTAAAAGACTTCTTCCCATCTTATGAAAAGCTATTGGTGGTTAAGTTCAACTTGGACCTTCACTAAAAGTCTCCTAAAAATCCCTAGGAGAAAATAATAAAGAGGAAAATATTAACATAATGGGAGAAAGATTATGTTAATGAATTTTTTGGAGATAAATACTAAGTGGGGTAAAATAAATCACAACAGAAGAGAAAGACGTGCTTTAAAGAAAAATAAGAGTATCTTTTTCAAAAAATATAAACAAAAAGCTCTAGGAAAAAAGGTTGGCAGACCTTAAAGCAGGACGCTGCTAAAAATATGTTGGGAACAAATCACCAAGGAATCAATGAGGTTGTTGATTCTAGTGGCAAGTAGATCTTATCTCAGTGGGTAAGTATTGGAGATAGTTCACGGTTGGGTGGAATATGCTCGATTCCTCAATAGTTCCCATAAATTAACTACAGTTAGATGAAATTATCTCTATGTTCTGTTACTGATTTTGAATTTTCCTAAATTTGTTGGATGTTACAATAGACTGTAAATTTCATGTCTCAAATTTGTTGCAAGCGTTATAGTTTTGCATGCATGATATATTAAGTTATCTTAGCAAAATTTTCGATGAAATAGGCTGTGTTTTTTATGAGAAAATGAACATGTCATAAATGACTTATTTATATGCATGCATAGAGGAAATAAATTGAAATATATAGGCAACTGAAATAACTCATGTTAGACAAAATAATGAGTTATTGAACTCTAAATCCCTGACAGACTATAGGAAAATGGATGGAGATAATTTCCATGTGTTTGAATTTGATTGAAATTATTGTGGGAGAGAAATACAATAATTTTCAAACAACATTAGTGGGAGAGAAAGACTAGTGTAACTCCTAAATAAAATACAACATGCACTTGATAGAGTTTTTCTTATCATTTTGATTATTGAAGAGCTAGTGCTCCTTGTGTTTTTGTGGAAGTATTATGATTGAAGTATTCTTTTACGTTGCCTAAAGAATTGGTAATGAAAAGTAAAGGTTAATGTTCCAACAAGAGAAGAACATCGAGGACGATTTTCTCTTTAAGGTGGGGGGTATGTAATATCCATGGCGTAAGCCACCATAAAAACTCTCATAAAATGAGGGTTGTTAAATAATTAAATATTATTAATTATTATATTGATATTACATTAATAATGTTCTTGTAATTCTTAATTATAAGAATATTTGAAGAATTATTTATTAATTATTTTATTTAGAAGAATTTATAGTCTTCTATAGAAATAAGTTATATCTCCAAGTTGGTGTCTTTTATGAGTTTTAGAAATAATGAGTAATAGCTCTGGAAAAACTATGGATAAGTGATATTTTTCTCATAAGGAAAAATTAAATCTACCTTTAAAAGAAAATCATTAGATATTTATGGAGTGCTTTTGTGATTTAGGAAAAATCAGATTGGTGGATGCTTTATGGAATGATTTCATGATTAGAAAAGCTATTCCATTTTCTCAATTCTATTTATTGTAAGACTATGAGAAAAATAGAAGGGGAATGAGAGAATGCATGGAGAATGGAGCCAAGGAAGAGGAATAAGGAATTATAAGTATGCATCAAAATATAAGTAACTATTTTCATTGAAAATTCTTTTGTTTGCATATGGGGCATGATGATATAATAATTGAATTTATTTGCGAGGAAAAATTCAGATAATAAACAATCAAGATTATTTCTTGAGAAAACCTATATATAATTTTGTGCATAGAGGAATAAATGTTTTATTCATTGAATTATGAGAATATTTCATGTGTTGTGAATTCATAAAAGCTTTTCATGGCTAAATAATTCTGTGAATTGCATTAGTTATTGGAAAATAGGGTCCAAATAAGCCTGTATATCTCCCAAACCCGGATAGATATGTAAAATGTGAATGAGGTTTTTGTACAATATGATTTATGACCAAAATTATCTTTCATATTTTAAAAATTCATCTCCCAAGTCTTGAAGGTTGTGTCCTAAATTGATGTAAAAAATAGAGAATTATTTATTATTTAAATCTGGAAAAATGAGCTATAAAGATTCGTCTGAATCTTCGAAATTGTAACACATGTGTAAAACCTGCGATAGGTTATTTTGAATGATATCGTTACAAATAAAAACCTCTTTGGGTTTTCCAAAAATAATTTCCGTTTTGTTGGAAACAGTGTCCAAATTTGATGACAAAAACATGAAATTATCTAATATTTAAATCTGGAAAAATGGGCTGCAAATATTCATTCGAATCTTCAAAACCGTGACACCTATGAAAAAAATGGGAGAGGTTATTTTTAATAAGCCTCTTCCAAACAAAATCTATTTCTATTTTCGAAAATGTGTTTCCATATGTTCGTAATACGCATCCAAAGTGGATGACTAAAACAGGAAAAACAAAGTAAAATGGAGTGCTTCCATTTCATTTTTCAATGAGATAGGAATAATTGTCTATGTACATATAGTCATAATAATTATGCTGATGATTATTTACAAGGAATTAATTTATATAATTACCAATTATGTTCTCATGATGAATATGCATTAAAAATTTTAAAGAGAAATATTGGACCTTTGAAGAGAGTATGTGATTAGGTGCACATGAATAATATCTAGTATATTTGATCTACTAGAAATTATTATGTGATTTTACATGCATGAAGAGGTTGAGTCATGTCAAAAGATATAAATAACTTATGTGAGGAATAGCTTACATAAAATCCTTGCATAAAAGGAAATTGGTTGTGTTATTTGAGAAGGATTTGTTATTCATGTTATTTCTTGAAGAAATATTACGAATCTCTCTCATGTGTGAAATGATAAGAAAATATTTAGTATCTCATGCATATGATAGTGAGTTAGTTATCTTTTGGAAAAAGAATAATTAGGGTGTAAAAATCCTTGCAATATATATATGTATATATATATATATATATATATATATATATATATATATATATATATATATGAAGGGAAACAATTATTATGGTAGAACTCTTAAAAAATAATTAAAGAGAAAAATATATCCTTATACGCGTTATGGGAACAGATTCTTGGAGAGGAAAACTAGTAATCACATGCTTTATTATGTAATATTATTTAGAGAAACATATATGCTTGCATGCATGGAAAACATATAGTTTTTGGTATTATATTTCTAGAGAAAAGGAAGATGCAATCACATAATATTTATTGCGTTATCCTTCTATTCGGAAAAATAATATGTATTTTGCAAACCTAAATGGATTATCTATGGTATTAGCGTTATTTTGAGAATATTATTCATGGTTATTGGGTTATATATTTTGGATGAGATGGAAATGTCCCTTTGCATGCATGAAAGAACAAGTGGTATGAGTTTGACCCCTTGGAAAATAAATGTGTTTATTTTTCCATGAAATATTTATTTAGTTTATTTTGGAATGAAACATATGTCTTACATGCAATAAGAACAAGCGATGTTATTGCATGCACAAAATTATATCTAGTATTTTAACTTATTTTGGAATCGAGTTGGCATGGTTATACATAATAACCATTACGAATATCTCTTGGGTGGAAAAGATGTTTTTGGAAAATAACATGTATTCACATGCATAAGTATAGCATCTATTGCATTAATCCCTTTGGAAAAGAAAACATAAGAGTAGAAAAAAAAAATTGCTTGTTTGGATAGTTATCTTGAAAGCTTGTTATGCATTTTCATGTGCAATATTATTATATAGTATGTTAACTTTCATTTGGAAATAATATGAAAGTGCATGCAAGATTTTGTTAGCGTTTGTTGGAAAGATGATTATTGATAGTGATTTATTTGTTACTAATGCATGGGAAATGATGTTAAAGAAGGAATTTCATGTCAATGTGGTTATGTTTTATACATTCATACAAATAGTGTTGAAGTGTCACAAATAAAGATTGATTATCGGATTATTAATAATTTATCTAATCAGGATATCAAGTGTGCTAACGACAACAATGACATGAAAAGAGGGTGACTTGAGAAAAGGATTTTTCAACTTTAACATTGTGGAAGATAAATATTGATTAGTCCATCCAGGTTTAGTAGTTCCAACTGCAGGATGACCCACTGAAGGAAACAACCTGACTACAAAGACTGAGACTGAGGATCCGTGGGTAAATGGTATCATGATGATTGTAATATATTATGGCTAGTTATGTTTCATTTAAGATTATTTTTCTATGTAATTTTTATTACAATGTTCAAGGGATGGAATCCCATATAACCATTGAGTGAGGGGTGACAACCCTCACAAGTGTTTAATAATAAAATTAAACATTTGCTAGTTTTCACCCTACGGGGTTTCCAAGGTATATCGGTGTCTAATGATGTGATTGTTCATTTTTTCATTTTCATGATGTTAATTTCTTTCATGATGTGATATTGATATTATCAATTAAGTGATTTACTAATTTAGTTAAAATGATCATGGGATCGATGCATAGTTCTAGCAAGAAATTTAAGTTAATATGCTACAATAAGGACAATTAATGGTTGTGTAACTCACTATCATTTTTACTAAATATTTCTCTAAGTGTTGATGATGTTTATTCAAATGGTTAATGCATAAATATAGAGAGTAATTTATAAGGTTACACAATCGTAAATGTTGAATAATTTTCCTAACTCCAGTATCACTAGGTTATCACATATATATATATATATATATATATATATATATATATATATATATATATATATATATATATATATATATATAATCGTAAATGTTGAAAAAAATTCCTAACTCCATATATATATATATATATATATATATATATATATATACATGCAATCATGACTGGTTTCATGAGGACATGTAAATAACTATTCACAATTATAATTTGATGGTTGAAATGTTTATAAATTACGAGGTTCAATGTTTTTCTTAATATGCACTCTATTAGTGCACACAATGGATACAAATTGTATGTTCTATACAAATATTGCAAGATTTATATAACTATGAGATAAGTGGATGAAAATAGTGGTATCCTTAAATATATATACTTTTATCATTATAATGCATGATATCTCTTTAGGTCGTATGTCCCTTCCTGGAATTTATTTTTGTTTTTGAAAATGGTGTTGTTGTATTGAATTTATATAGAATTGTTATCTACGTATTAGATTACCATTGATGCCTAATGCTAGGAATGCTATGGAATCTTTTGTTGCAAATATAGCTTAAGTGTCTGAAATGTTAAGATGGAGTGTAAATAATTGTGTTTCGAGAAAAACTATGTGTTAGGGAAAAACAATGGAAAATTCCTAGAAATACTTGGAAATTACAAGTTTGCATGCTTCATAGGTCCAGACACATTTGTAGCCCCGTGACCTTGGAGAAGGATAAGTATTCATACTATGGATTGTGTGGAGGTTATAGATGCGAGGCCATATGCAAATGAATTTTGATTTGGTTTAAAATGATGTGAATAAAAGGTGGGGCCCACATGGGAAAAGTTAATAAATAATTGGGAAAAAGAATTGAGGAGTCTAAACATCTGATCCAAACGTGATTGTGCACTTTAGCAGAAGCACCATATTTTTTAATGAGACAAATTGTATACGTTATCTAGAGGGGAACCCACTAAATGTGCTATTAGTTCATGTTTGGATCACCTTGAGAACAAAGAATTTATGGGATCTATGGATCTTGTAGGATTACCAAGTACTAATTTTAGTGTGCACCCATATTTTCCCTTGGACCAAATACAAAGACATTTTTTATTTTGTGCTAAGGGGAGAAAACCTTGTAGGACCCACGAAATCAGTTGACTTGGCAGGTGTCATGCATGGTGGGAAATTTTATATGGATACCATGTGGATGGTGCCATGGAAATATTTATGACATGGCATATCAGTGGCATGACACATGGCATGTTGAATTTACTCTGTTGGATAGCCAAAAATTCCATTTTTAGGTGACACGTGGCACCATTAAAATATGCCACATGGTAGGGTAACATAACCTTGACATCAACAAGGTGCAAAGAGGCAAGTGATGGGGCACTGGATGGCATGGATCCTAGGTGGTACCACGTGTCATACCATGTCAGGTGTGATAGAGGGTACAACATGAAAATTTGACATCCATTGATGAAGAAATATTCATGCAAATCTTCTTTGAGGCATCACTCTCTTTGGAAGCAAACCAAGAAATGGGCATGCAACGATGAAAGGTTCCAGACCAATAATTCCATAGCAATTGAAAATAAAGCATTTGTCTAGTTGTGCCAAAATTATTAGGGATTTCACCTCTCGCTTGGCATGTTGGTAATGGGCACATTGGTGTGATGACACTAGGCACATTAGTGTGTGGGGAGCCACATTGGCTTCTGAGCTATGTGGTAGAGCCACGTATTCCACTTGGTAGTGCCATGTGGGGTGCATTTTGATGTGGTAGGGATTAATGAGCGAATATTCGAAAGGTAAATTTTTTATTCCTAAAATGTAATGTATACATATATATGTGTATTGATCTATGTGCATGTTTGTGAATATGAATAGACAAATTCATTGAATTGTGGAGTAAGGAATAGAACATTCTTTTTATCCTTTGGGAAGTGTTATCATTTCTTGGATTTACATCATATGGGAATTCAAGGCATGAACAGTCATGGGTCAAGTATGTCAGAGTGCTCTCTTTAAAGGAGAGTCATCCATGGATGACTATGAATTTGTAGTTTTTTATGTGGGAGAGAGTGAGCTCATGTGGAGGAAACATATTTTAAATTGAATAAAAGTTCTTGTTATGTTCTAGCATATTATTGCTAAATAATTTCCTTATCTCAAAGGATGTATTTTGTAGCCCTTAAAATGGTTCTCTAGGAGGTTATAAGTCACTCCATAGAAGAATTTGGTATGAATTTCTCATGTAACAAGTGTGCAAGAATGTTATGTATGATTGAGTATACAAATAGTTTTATTTTGTTGATGATTTCATAATGAAATAAATTAGCATATGTATGAGTATTCCTATAATACTTTATATTGGAATAATGTCGAAACTATTGTAAGGAAAAATATGTTGGGGTTGTAATAATTGTTGTCAATTTGTTAGAATAGACAGTATGGTCTTGCTAGTGCAACCATTGGATTATAATTCTAAATGATCTTTCGCTAAAATAAGGAACTTCCATGTAACATTGTGTTTTGATAAGTTTCAAGAATTACATTGGAATGACCTTAATGGATGATTTCCATTGAATAATAGAATATCAAAATATTGAGTTAAGTGTTGTGACATTTTTGAATTAGACTCATTTCACTAGAGAAGTTTCATCTTAAGGTAGTCACATATGGGTGGTTTTGTAACCAAAAGTGATCACTTGATTTTTTTCAATCTTTCGGAAATTTTGATATTTGTATCACATTTTTCCTAGAATTTTAGAATACTTTGGTAAGGAATTTTTTCCATATTACCTAATGTGAATGAAATCTAGTTCATCGCCCTAAGATATCCTTTTCCCAATAGGTCTTCCTTGATGAAAATATGTCAAGTAATATTGACATGAATACAGAAAATGTAAATCCTAGTGTATTGAATCCTTTTCTTCTTAACTCATTATATATTTCATGTAACATACATAAAAAACAATCTTACACATAGGATAAGGATCTATATTGCATTTTGATAGAAAACACCCTTAAATCTACTATTTTTACTTAGGTTACAGATCACAATAAGTGACATGGTGTATTGTCATTTGAGCTGACATATTTACAAACATCACTGAGTTATTCAAACAATATAACTACATCAAAATAAAAAGCTATATGTGTAAACCTACCTCTGTTTTTCATTTTAACTTGATTACGATTCCAAACTTCAAAGAGGTAGATTTTATCAAGGAAAAAACATCATTGTTTTTAATATTTCATTTTCTTTTTAGATAATAAACACATAAATGGAATAATCTCCTAAAAATTCTTAATGAGGGATCAACATATCTTTGTTATATAATATATAACTAAATACAAATGGTTACTAATATAATCACATAGTTCTAATATTTTTCATCTATATATTAACAATGTAGATTCCCTTTATCATTATAAACTATTATTTAAAGGGCACACATTATTAGTTTATTTTAAATACTATTCTAAAATTTGACACCCCACCTTGCCTTATAATAAAAATTAAAAAAAAAATATTTGATTGAAATACATTTAATTATAAATAATATCATTATAATTGGATGCTTATATTTGAAATAATTATATATAAAAAATAAAAAATAACATCGAATATTATGTTTAAAGAGGCTATGAGTTGTTTGAGTATAAATGTAAGGTATTCTGTAAAAATTATTAAAAACTCTAAACTCACAACTAAATTTGTAATTACAATTAATAAAATAATTAACACATCTTAATTACAATAATATTAAGGATTGTTTGTGGCATTATAATTTTATAATATTTTCAATTTGTTGTGCCAAACAACCCCCCTCCCCCGCAATTAGCAATATAAAGAAATCATGTGCCCCCCTCCCGCCCCCTCTCCATATCCTTATTTGTTAGGTCCCTATATTACTAGTATAGTTCCTTATTCTTATTAGTGTAACGCCTTGATTGTTATTGTTATACCCCTGTAACCCCAATATTCTTATTATTGTTCCCTTACATTATTATTGTTAGGTCGGCTTGGATTATATTGTGACCTTATAGACTCATATATATAGAAGGAGGTTTTGTTTTTTGTATCATCCAAGAATTTTTCAATTATGTAATGTATTAGAGGTTTCCCCCTCAAAGTGGCTGATTTCTAAGCCATTGTTCTCTCTTTTCTTCTATTTTTGGAGCTGGTTTCATAACATTTGGTATCAGAGCTTTGGATTCTAGGGTTTTGCTACTCCAAATAGGTCATCGTGGAATTTTCGCTATAAATTGTTTTTTACAAAGGTTAAGAAGCTGGAATTTTTACAAAGCGAAGCCTAAATCCTGAGGAAAGTTTTGTTCAAATTTTATATCTTGGTTCGTAATATATTCGGAGATATGATCAGTGGAAGTTAGGCTTTTTTTAGGCTCCCTAATTTCACCTAAACAGGTCATTGTGGAATTTTCTCTATAAATTTGTTTCTACGAAGTTTCAAAAGCTTAAAATTTTACAGAGCGAAGCTAAAATCCTGAGGCACTTCCTGTAAAAATTGCAGATCATGGGTCATAATATTTTCGAAGATATGATCTTTGAAAGTGAGGGTTTGTTCAACTTCCTGAATTTCATCTCAAAGAGGTGACCATGGCTAAACCGTCATAACTCTCTCTCTCTCTGAGCATCAGATTGGAATTCTGTAAAAATTGGCCACAAGGAAACATATTGTAGTTTTATTTGTATTAATTTCAGAGCTGAAGGAGGAAACAATGAAACTTGGCACTCTGTATAAGTGCGCTCTACTGAACTGGTCCATAATTAGGTCATTATGGGAGAATGGGCATAAATTTGCCTTGAAGAATCCATATCAGGTCAGACCTATGGAATTTGAAAGAAGCTTTCAAGGGCTACTATAGGGTCGAATTTCAGATATTGAATATTTGAAATCATAGAGGTAATTCAGTTTCAATATCGAGCTACTCAAAAGCAAGAAAAATGTGTGTATTTTTTTTCAACTGCATAAGTCTTGTGTGAAAAATTAGTTTGAATTGATTCCAAGGGCATATTGTAGAATATATATCACTATTGAGTTCTAAAATTCCCCCTAAAAATAATTAAACACCCATTAGGCCTTTATAAGGCTCTATTATGACTCATGAAGACGAAGAATGGAAATATGACATATGTAAATTACAAAAGAAAGTGCAACAAAATTTTCTCTCGCAAAGAGCAACAAAAAATGAAATGGAAGTTTTGAAGAAAGATGTGGAAACTAAGATGGATGGCTTGAAGAAAGGCATGGAATATAATATGGATGGTTTGAAGAATGGCATGGAAGCTGAGATGGATGTCATGGAAGCTGGCATGGAATCTAAGATGGATGACATGGAAGCTAAGATTGATGAAAAAATGGAAAACGTCAAGAATGATCTAAAAGCAGACATGGAGGGTTTGACAAATTTGATACAAGAAATTTTTCCTAATGGTGAAAAGATAGTAGAGGAAACTCATGATGAGAACCAAATAAATGTTAATCATGATTTCATAAACTTTAATGTTGGGTGGAAGAACCACCATATTCCAAAGATGGATATGAGGAAGTTTGATGGAAAGGATCCTGTAACATGGATACTCTAGATGGAGCAATATTTTGATCTCAATAATGTGAAAAACAAATAAAAGGTACACATTGTAGCTTTACATTTAGAACAAAATAAATTTGTATGGTATCGATGGCTTTGCTCCCGTAAAATAATTGTCACTTGGTAAATTTCTACGGAGGAAATGGTAGCACATTATGAGGATACAAAGAGCAACACCTTATTTAGCCAATTGATAAATCTCAAACAAAAGGGTTCAGTGGTGGAGCACATTGAGGACTTCCAAAAATTGAATATAAGGGTAACTAAAATTCCAGATGAACACAAGATTAATGTCTTCATAGGGACTTTAAAGGATAACATCCAACATGAAGATTGCATTTGGGAACCTGATTCATTGGAGAAGGCATTCAGATTGGCAAGAAAAATTGAATGTAAAATTATGGCGACAAGAAGCCTACCACTCACATCTATAAAGATGGAAGTGTTTCTACTCCTAGAATTCGACAATATACAAGGTTGAAACCACAAAAATTGGAAGAAAAAAGAGCAAAAGGGTTGTGCTATAGTTGTGATAGAAAATACATTAAATGTCATAAGTGTGCTGAGAATAAATTATTTTACATAGATTGTGAAGAGGATGAAGAAAATGAATAAGAGACTTCAAAAGAAGAGGATATACACCAGGAACCAACCCTAGAAGAAGAAGAAATGAGTTCGACCATATCACGTAATGCATTGGCAGGAATTACCACTCCTCAAAATCTCAAGATAGAAGGACATATCAAGAAGAAAAAGGTAATAGTGTTGATTGATTCAGGTAGTACCCATAATTTTATTCATTGTAAGGTAGCCAAGGATTTGAATTGTTTCCTATACCCAACACCAGAATGTCAAGTGATGGTTGCAAATGGAGGAACTATAGATTTCTCTGGAAAATGTCATAATATCAATCTAACCATGGGGGAATATGTATTGAATAGTCTAATGCTTTCCATTCCAATGGGAGGTGTTGATGTTGTACTAGGACTACAATGGTTACAATATTTGGGGATGGTTGCTTTTAATTTTCAAGAAATTTTCTTCAATTTTTTTTTGGAAGGAAAGGAAGTCGAATTACGGGGTATCGCAGGGAAGCCAGGATAGATAATAAGCTCTACTATCATGAAAAATATTCTGAAGAAATAAAAGCGAGGTGTAATTGCAAAATTATGCTCATGAGAAGTTCCAACATCAAAATCATCTATTTCTCCATATCTCCAAAAAGTATTAGAAAACCATTCCAAGGTGTTTGAAACTCCAAAGCATTCCCACCTATTCGTGATCATTATCATGCTATTCATTTGATTCTAGGAAGTGTTCCTCCAAACATGAATCCTTATAGATATCCTTATGTCCAAAAGAGTGAAATTGAATGTATGATTGCATAAATGTTAGAGGCTAGTATAATTCAACCTAATCAAAGTTCTTTCTCTGCTCTAGTAGTATTGGTGCATAAGAAGGATGGATCATGGTGCATGTTTCTGGATTATAGAGAGCTCAATAAGCTCACTATTAAAGATAAGTTTCCCATACATGTGATTTATTAATTATTGGATGAATTCCGTGGAGAAATTTATTTTACCAAGTTGGATCTTCATTCAGGATATCATCAAATTAGAATGAATACTGAAGATATTCTGAAAAAAACATTTCGAACTCATGAGGGTCATTATGAATTTTTGATCATTCCTTTTGGCCTTACCAATGCACCTTCTACATTTCAAGGGTTGATGAATTCCATTTTCAAACCCTTCCTTACAAAATTTGTGCTAGTATTTTTTGATGATATACTAATCTATAGAAGGTCTTCGAAGGATCATGTTCAACATGTTGACATGGTGCTCAAGCTATTGGAGGAGAAACAATTATATGCAAAAACATCCAAATGTTTCTTTGGAGTACAAGAGGTGGAATATCTGGGTCATATTGTATCTCATGAGGATGTTAAGCTAGACCCTAACAAAATTAAAGCCATTAAGGAATGGAAACTCCCCACAACCATAAAGCAGGTTCAAGGATTCCTCGGGTTAACATGGTATTATGACAAGTTTGTTAAGAATTATGGGAGAATAGCAACACCTCTAAGAACATTATTGAATAAAGATACATTTTCATGGAATCCTGAAGAAACTAAGGCCTTTGAACATCTTAAAGAGGAAATGTTCCTAGCATCGGTCTTAGCTATGCCAGATTTCACAAAAACCTTTATTGTGGAATGTGATGCCTCAAGAAATGGAATTGGTGCTATTTTAATGCAAGAAGGAAGATCCATTGCTTTTGAAAGTCGTCCAATCAAAGGAAATTATTTACAAAAATTTATTTATGAGAAGGAAATGTTGGCAATACTACATGCACTAAAGAAATGGAGACCTTACCTAGTGGGAAGACACTTGAAGGTAAAAACTGATAATGATAGTCTCAAACACTTTTTGGAACAAATACTAACTTTAGAAGAGCATGAAGATGGGTCACAAAGATGTTGGGTTATGACTTTGAAATCATCTACAAAAAAGGAAAGATAAATGTTGTTGCAAATGCACTCTCAAGAAAGGATGAAGAGGTTGAAGCGTTGCTTTGTTCCATTTCTATTATCCAACCAAATTGGATAACCAAAGCAAGGGATGAATGGAAGAAGGATGAAGAATTTTGGATAGTCATTCAAAAGTTTTAGAAAGATCCTAGTATATCTGATACATTTAGTTCAAAAAATGATTCCTTATGGTACAAAGATCGCTTATATATTTGTAGGAATTCCCAACTAAAACAAACATTCTTTTGGAATTGCACACTTCTCCTTTAGGAGGACGCTCAAGATTTTTAAAAACTTACCACAGGGTGAAGAAAGATTTTTTTTGGGATGGCCTTAAGTTAGATATTCAAATTTTTGTGGCAGAATGTTTGGTTTTCCAGAAAAATAAAGTTGAGACAATTAAGACCCCATGTCTTCTACAAACTTTATCCATTCCAAGTCAACGTTGGGAGGGGATTTCAATGGATTTTATCAAAGGTTTACCTAAGTCCGAAGGAAAGAGAAACATCATGGTGTTAGTTGATAAAATTACCAAGTACACACACTTTTTTGCATTGTCTCATCCATTTAAAGAAAGTATAGTTTCTACTGCATTTATGGAAACAATTCAAAAGCTACATGGAAACCCAAAGATTATTTTATGTGACAGAGATCCCATTTTTACTGGAAATTTTTGGGCTGAATTTTTTTCTTGTTTGGGTACTCAACTAGCTCATAGCTCATCTTATCATCCTCAATCCGATGGACAAACTGAGATAGTGAATAAATTTTTAGAAGGATATCTTCGTTGTTTTGTATCTGATAGTAAAACACAATGGTTCAAGTGGTTACCTCTCACTGAATGGTGGTGTAACACTTCCTCCCATGCTGCAAAAAAAATGACCCCATTTTTATGGCACTTTATGCATATCATCCACCATCTATCACATAATATTTATTAGAAATTTCTAAGGTTCAAGAGGTGGAATATAACATCGATCATCAACAAGAAGTTCTCAAACTCTTAAAGGATAACCTAAATTTGGCACAAAATCGAATGAAACAATAGGCAGATCAACATCGCAGCGAGAGAAGTTTTGATGTAGGAGACAGGGTATTTTTATGGCTACAACCATACAAACAAATGTCCCTCAAGCAAGCTAGGAAGGATAATAAATTATCGCCAAAGTGATATGGTCCTTACAAGGTGTTGCAAAATATTGGTACTATGGCATACAAATTAGAGCTTCATGCTTCTTCGCGAGTGCATCTAGTTTTCCATGTTACTTTCTTAAAGAAGGTTATAGGTGAAAAACTTCCAGTTCAAACAATATTACCAGAACTTGATGAGGAAGGAAAAATTATATTGGAACCTGAAGAAGTGACGGAAACAAGAACTCGACAGCTATGAAATCGATCAATTTCAGAGTATCTCATCAACTAGAAGAACTTACCCATTGAAGATTCTACATGGGAGGATGATAATTTTATACGGAAACATCCGGAGCTACTCAAGCATTGAGGACAACACTTTTTTGAAGGAGAGGGGCATGTTAGGTCCATATATTACTAGTATATTCCCTTATTCTTGTTAGTGTAACCCCCTTATTGTTATTGTTGTACCCCTGTAACCCCAATATTGTTATTATTGTGCCCTTACATTATCATTGTTAGGCCAGCTTGGATTATATTGTGACTCCATGGACTCCTATATATAGAAGGAGGTTTTCTCATTTGTATCCTCCAATAATTGTTCATTTATGTAATGTATTGGAGGTTGCCCCCTCGATGTGGCTGATTTATAAGGTGTTGATCTATCTTTTCTTCTATTTTTGGAGATAGTTTCATAACATTATTCCTATCAATATAAAGTTGTATCCAATAAAATCAAATGAAAATACCCTCTACATAAAACCATCACTCCTTTATCTTGATACCAAATTCATTAAAATATAATTTTGTATTAAGTTACAAAATTATTCCTCCATATTTTCTTTGTCATGTTTTAGGCAGCCCTAATTATTTATATTTTTTACCTACTCCTTGACTAAATGAGGCAGGAAACCATATAATAAAACTTTATTTTTCATCGTTGCATCTGAAGAGAGTCGTTTTTTTTTCCTTACACTACGATTTAAAATATTTAAAATATTGGGAATTTGTTATAAAAGGATATATGCTATGGAGATTATTCACATTTATGGGACTGAGAATTTTATATGATTTATATGATGTGGTTCACATCATGCATATGGAATGATAACCCATTTAAATTCTAGGATGATATGCTTGTTCTTCACCCTGCTTGGAATTTTGTTTATGTGCATTATAATATTAATCGTCAATTGTTTTCCATTCAGGTGTAATGTATTACTGTTGTTGTATGGTGAGAGTTTCAACGTAATTATATACCCCTCTCACATATTTGATCAAGATGGTGGATGCATGCATCTTGAGTATTTTGATGGTTGAGGTGTCTCTTTTTTAGAGGAAAAAGATGACTCAGATGTTGAGTCACTCCTGAGGAAGACTAGGCTTTATTGTTGAACCAAATTAACTTGTTGTTTGTATGCCATTTATGAATCCCAAATATGATGTGGCTTGGTGCCACTCTCAGTCTTAAATGTAGGGCATTGAAGGGGTGAATTTCAACACAGGTATTAAATGCACATATCCATAATGATAATCAAGGGTTGGGAATCATTTGGGTTGAGAAATCAATGGCCCTTTACGATAAGGTTTTTTCTTTGCATGGCTATAACACATTTGAGAATTTGCAATTTGGGTTCATTTGGAAATTTTTATCCATTCTAAGTCACATAGTTACTCTACCAGTTACCATAGAAAGCTCTAATTATGAAATATAAATAGTAATTTTTTTTTATGGAATGATCGTGGTACCTATTGGCATGTTTTATGTCCATGTCCATATCACCAATCATCATTGTATAGTTTCTCATTTTTCTATCATGCTAGCTATTCTTTATTTACAATTTTTTTTTAATTGTAAATAAATTTTATTGGCAACAAATGAAGTCAGTTGTTGAGTTCTGAATAGCTCAAAATCCCTATCTAGAACTAGGGGTTTATAAAAATATTTGATTATTTGAATGATATAGAGTAGTTTTACAAATACCTTTTATTCATGGAAATTGTGAGAGACTTCATGTAAATATTGGCTCAATTAATCTTTGAACCCTCATTCCAACTGTAAATCCATGTCATTATGTGATTTTCTCCTTTCCTCACTCATTTTTTTGATTCATAAGATAAAACCCTAATTTTCTAAGAAAACCCTAACCATGGTAATACATGCATCATATCATTTGCTATTGTTTTGAGTCGTTATAGCTATGTTTTGAAATTATATTAAATTCCTGTTAAATTGCCACAAATAAATGGTTGAACTTGTAAAATAAAGGATAAAGGAAAATTATAATCGAATTTATAGCAAAATGAAAGTTAAATTTAAGTGGCTTTCATATAGAATTTATAAAAGGGGACGTTCATAGAAATTTACAAGGGTTTCTTTTCCTTTGTTTGATTATACAGTACTTCCTTATCCATTATACCCATTTATTTATCTCCTTGTAAAACCTCATTTTCCTCTGCATGAGAGCTTAATGGTTTGTTCCTTAAGTGCAAACACATTGTAGTAATTCTAAAGAAAAATGTGTCAGTGTTAGTTTTACAATCTTTCTATTATTGTATGTTGTTGCTAATGTTGTGGTTAACTTGCATATATGAGTTATAGTTCATGTATACCATGAAGGATTCACTGTGGAAGAGGAAATACACCCCCTGGTATTTGTGATACTAGGATAAATAAGAAAATATATCTCCCTTTTCACTTTAACTTTGATTAAGAAGAATTTCACCAATTGGACACCACTGGGCACTTATTTTTAGGCTCTACTACTGTCACCTTTCAACCCCAATAATTATAGTGAAGTGTCTCTTGCCCTCTGAGACCTCATATAAATATCCATGAAATTTCTATATAGAACCATATTGACAATTCCTGAGACAATTTTCCTGATGAAATTTGGAACCCATCACTAGACCCTTCTCATAAAAAAGACAAAGGTTAGGGACAAGTCCTCACCAATCATGCTCACCATATATTTTCTCATTCTCATTCTTCAGCCACTCGTTCCAAATATTCTCCATCTGAGGCATCGAATCGTAATTCCTATCTCAAACACACTATAATTTTTACTGAAAGTACTCATACTAGCTTTATTAATGCTCATGACACAAAATTTGTTATTTTCGTTCACCCTACTTCTAAGTTTTATGATTTTTATTTACTGAAAATGGATTTTCTATTCCTAATAATGAAAAGTATATTGCTGATCCTAAATTCTCTAAACCTAATTTTATTTCTCAGGGTCAACAGCCAATCCTTGTTCCGAAATAATATGCCCCAAGTATTGAATCTTATCTTTATAAAATTCACATTTACTGAATTTGGCATATAAATGGTTTTCTTTCAAGGTTTGCAAAACTATCCTTAAGTGTTCTTTGTGCTCTTCCTCACTTTTTCAATAAACCAGAATATCATCTATGAACACTAGTACAAATTTATCCAAGTACTTGTTCAAAACGTTGTTCATTAAGCACATAAAAGTGGCAGGGGTATTTGTCAAACCAAAAGGTAGGACTACAAATTCGTGGTGACCATACCTAGTTCGAAAAGTTGTTTTACTAATGTATTCCTCCTTAATTTTGAGTTGGTGATAACCAATCCTTAAATCAATCTTAGAAAATACTGAAGCCCCTCTTACCTGATCAAAAAGGTCATCAATTCTGGGTAAGGGATATCTGTTTTTAATTGTCAACTTATTTAGTTGACGATAGTCAATGCACATTCTAAAAGTTCCATCCTTCTTTTTCACAAACAGCACCAGTGCTCCCCAAGGAGACACACTCGGTATGATATAAACTTTATCCAACAATTATTGCAATTGCATTTTCAACTCCATGAGTTCCGTGGGGGGGCTCATCCAATAAGGGGCTCTGGAAATAGGTGTTGCTCCAGGCACCAAATCGATCTCTCTTTTGGGGGGAAGATGAGGAATCTCATCTGGAAAAATTTCCTTGAAATCTCTTACCACTAGTAGAGTGTCTAGCATATTTTCCTTAGGTTGATGTCCTAGTTCTTCAACATGTACAACATATACTTGATATCCTTTCCTAGCTGTTCTTTTTAATTGCAGAGCGGATATTTGTCTTACAGATATTCGCTTTGGTTTTCCTTTGAGTATAAAGGGTCTCCCTTCCTCATCTATGCAGTGTAGATTTGTATCCCAACAGTTCATCATGGCCCCTCTTTTTTCTAGCCAGTCCATTCCTATCAGCATGTCATATGAGCCTAGGTGTAGAATGTTTAAATTTACTTTTGTCTAAAAATCATTTAATTTAATTGCTATTTGAGGTAACTTATGAGTTACTTTTCTCTTGGTGCTAGTGGCTAACTGGACCAACGAAGACTGCTAATATTTTTCAGTCTTGAGATTGCATTTCTCTACAATTTTTTGACTAATGTAACTCAAAGAAGCACCCGGATCAATCAAAACTGTAAAATCTTGGTCAACAATCTTACCTTCCATCTCGACCATAGTATCCTGGTGTTCTGCTTGTCAGTTCTCCAAGGTTGCACTGATAGTGGGTATGTTCCTTGCGATATCATTCACTATGGTAGCTTCTCGATCCCTCATAATCATCTGAATATTTCGGTGGGGACAGTCCCTCAACAAATGAGGTTCTCCGCAGCCCCAACATTTCAAAGGCTCCCGCATTTTAACTGCTCCCTCCTTCTTATTATCTCCATCTATTTGTTTTGAACCAACTTGGGACTAAGTAGTTTGACTTTCCTTGGGTCTGTTAAATTTCTTTCGCTGATGATCCTAGCAAAAGTTCTTCAAGTAAGCGAGTTTATGTTTCTTCCCTTTGAATTCACTCTTATTTACCCAGCTTTTTCCGTGTTCACCCTTTCCCTTAAACTGCTGGAAGCATAATCTGGCTTTCCTCACCACTTCATCCATATTTTTTGGATTATCGAACTCTATTTTCTCCTTTTACACAGTAGGAAAATAGTTCAAAAACCTGTGTACCTTTTCCTTCTCTTCAAAAATATAAGGAACATACCTTAGCAGATTTGTAAACTTGGTGACGAACTCATCTATGGTGAGCTATCCCAATCTGAGTTCATGAAACTCCTTTGCTTTATCATCATAATAACGTTCGTTCAAATAGAGGTTTTTAAACTTGACTTGGAAATCTTCCCAAGTCACTGTTTTTTCTGTCAATGGCATGAACCATTTTCATCTCCTCCCACCACAAGGTAGCCCTACCTTCCAACTAGTAGACAGCTAATATGGCCTTCAGATTTCTCACATATTCATAGACCTGGAAATACTTAATCATATTAAACAGCCATGATTTAGCATCTTCCTCCTTCTCCCCATCATAGGAGGGAGGCTTAATTTTCCGGAATTTCCCCTATAATTCCTTTCTCTGTTTAGACTAGTGTCTAGTAGTGTCTTCTTCCTCAGAATCATCAGAGAACTTGCCTTTCCTCCTCTTTCTGGAACCTTCACCTTCTTGGCTATTCCGCGAAGTTAATTCTATTATGAGCTTTTTCTGCTCCTCACTGGCTAATGACAGCCTGTCATTCTGGCTTCTTAGCTCAACCATCTCCCATTGCAACCTGTGCAACATAGCCATCAAAGGAGCGTTGGGATCTGGCGTGTTATCTTCATCATGCAGATCAACATAGATTTCATCCCCTTCAGCCATTGAATTTTCAGTTCCAGTACCGCTATACACTAAACAAAACATCATCAGAAAAAAAATAAAAAAATTCCAACAAGAAATAATTTATACAGTGAGCACAAAAATAGCCCAGTTTTCTAACATGAGATCTGATACCATTTGTAACATCACTCCTCAGCAATTTTTATTTATTTTTTTATTTTATTTTTTTATTTATTTAAATTTTATTTTTTTATTTTTTTTTCTGAATTTTACCATATTTATATACATCATCTTTCCATTGAGTATTTTATATTTTATACATATAGCAGAATTCTCATAAATCTCCTTCGAGATAATGAATAGTTTAATCTAAAGACAATTCCCTACCAACTAAATTATTATATGTATATTAATAAATCATAAGAAATATACATAGGTTGTTTAATCCACCTTCAACCTTGTATAAATTTCCACATGGTAATATCATACATCAACCACAACTATATCAAATATATGCCCATTCAAGGCCTCTTTATTATATCAATATGTCTCCCACTTACAAGTTATACATATCACTTTCATGTATCATTACTCATCTTTGGAGTTTGGGTTTTAACCCACTATATAGATTTCTACCTATGCTTGTCTGTCCTATTCGAATTTGGACTACACGTTGGCACACTTGTTACCACCCAATCGTTGGTCCTATGTGGAACCTTAAGTGGATTTATATGATCTGTATTGATAATTATGCATGTTTAACTAATTTCTCCTCTGGGTACACTCAGGATTCGAGGCTTATTAATTCAATGTTTCCTACGTTTAATGCCTAGCTCTACCTATGAGCACCATGATGGTTTTGAATTTAAGAATAGTACGTTTTTAAGTCTCATTACACTGCCTGACAAACCCCAAATCCGACGCCAAATCCTCCTCGGCGTACAACTCTATTCCATGTAAATTTTTATACATCGGATTTTGGTTTTATGAGGACGATGCACTTAAGTCTAAAACTTGTCATATCACTTTTGTTTATTCTCTGTCCCGTCAAGGAAATTTTATATATTTTTGTAACAGGGAGTAGGTTATCGTCGCACACGTGGAAGATGATCCTCGTTCGAATTCTAGGGTTCCATGATGTATTAAAATGTAAACCCAACTAGGTCGACTTCATTTGGCCACTCTGGCAATTATCGTTTCGTTCTTTACTTCAGGCGAGCCATTTGCCTCCATGCTTGTCTCGGCTGGTGTATGACTCTTGCGTCTGGAATGGCTTAACGTGTCCTACCCTATGTATATGGTAAGTAATTCCTTGAGTATTATCATTTGAGATAATATAGATGTTATTTTCCTCGTACATTTCGATTTCTCAAGTGTGTTGCCCTTCATTGTTTCGTTGCGTTGCTATCTAAAGTTAATACTCAAAAAAAAAAATTGTTTTATGTATTCTCCCTCAACCGACTTGTATGAGTATTCAGATGTGTTCACAGTGTGGTTAGAGGGTTCATATTTTTCCACATGCACGGCGGAAATAATTCCCATCATTCCGACGGGTGATTCTTTCGCCAACCCTCACATTTCCCTCTTGTTAATTCGTTTCATTTGTAAAATAATCTCTCTAATGTTCTGTTTCCCTCTTTACATCACAACGGGAATAAATATCGGTCAATGAAACATGTATAAGGTATTTACTGGTTCGCCCTTTTATTTGTCGCACTCGTCTATTTTTTTTAAACCTTTGTCTCTATTTTTATTTCGAATTTAACTCGTTTACATGGGTGGTTACAGGTAAGGACTTGTTAAGAGTGTTCTCAACGAATTTCATCCTTTGATCCTCTCTATAATCTAGCTTAAGCTTGTGTTCCCTTGTTCTGCACAGGTCGGTACTACCTCATGCTTCAGAATTCCAAAGTGATTTTATATAAGATGCGACATTTCATCTCGTCTCGCAATTTAGTTTTTTTGTTCTGTCTTTGTAAAAGTTTTTTTTTGTGACAATTGTAATAATTTGGACTTTCAGTTCGGTGAAACAGTGACATTCTCTTCTCCACAGGCAAACAAAATATTACACTTCTCTGTTGACATTTCAATAAGTTATTTTCCGTGGTATAAAATATGTTTTGGATTTAATTTATTATCCTTCCCATAATAGCCTCGGTTATTAAAATGTTGTTCCACACTATTTATTTACAAATTAATTTTCAGAACTGACTTTAGTTAAGTCCAGTCTTATGCGTTCCTCCTATAATAGCATTCCCTTTCTATTTAATATACATAACTCCATGATGTTAATGGCGAGAAATCTCCTTTTGTTATTTAATCGAGAGGGTTAGGAAACTCAGTTACCCTAGTTAGATTCATGTGAACTCACTGTTGCTCATTTATATATACATAATTTTTTTTTTTTTATACAGAGGTCTCATATGAAAATGAGAGGTTTTTTTCTCTGCTATGGTTGCCACCTCACTTCATATGAGGATATAATATAGTTTCCATATAATATAATGTATATTCTTCAATGCAAGCCTCTTGAGTTCTGTACAATTATTCCCTTATATTTATATGTGTGGAAATAACATTGATGTTCTGTTTCTAGTTATACTTCTGTTCTTCATCATTTTATAGCAACATCATATTGCTAATGTAATTCCGTCAACCCAGAATTTAATAATTAAATTTTCAACTACCACTATAATGTTTATCTGTCCACAAAGGCAGAGAATTAACTTTGTTATTGTATAAGCAATGCTGGTTAATAATTAAGTTGAAAGATACTCGTTTAATAATTTACATAGACATCTACTACTGATATTTGTAACTTCTCTCAATTATATCAAGGATCATGTGCGTGGTTCAGTAAAATTTTATAGAGTAATAATAGCTTCTGCCAATCTTTCAGTTTGTTCTACTCTTTTACAGAACATTGTTATCATAGGTAGTCTTAACAAGAGCAAGCATAGATTAACAATAGTCTCTTTTCTTTCCTTAAGTATTGTTAATTTAGTATATGTGATTCTGATTGAGTTTACTATTCTACAATTGGATAGTAGAATGGATACATGCAATTTAGTGTAAATAGTCAACTAGAGACTAATATTTTCTACTCACTCTATTCCACTCCCAGTGTTTGGAAATTGAGTTAATATATATATATATATATTTCCAAAGTAGATTAAAGTTACACTTTACTTGTTATAAGAAATCTGTTTAATATCTCAGTAATTATTGAATATCTCTAGATTTAGACTAGCCTATGGTCTAGAGATTCTGGTTGATAGTATTCCTTAGACTATACTCCTACTACACTACAGAAATATGGAAGAGTTATTTCTTCTATGGAATTCTGTTAAAAGTAAGGAATAGAAATTTTAACTTAAATAAAATATTAACTATAACATGCACCAATACAATATCCCAACAACTATTTTAAACATTTATAAAAATCTTATGAGCATACCAATTATGCAGATGACCAATCCTCCCAACCTTAGAGTTCCTTCGTCTTCAAAACTCACCCCTGATCTGAGATCTCCTCCAAGAACATACCAACCCCAATTTGTTCTGGAGTAGCTTATTTAAGCTTATGCTCCCCAAAGCCTGTTTCTGATTCTGCGTCCAGAATTACAGGATGATTTTATTCCTGTTTTCCTAGGCCTCCCTTTTTAGGGACTTTAAATCTGCTTTCTGCTTTTCCAGCTTTTTACCTCTTCCCAACTACTCTCCACATCATTGGGGAAATCTAGATTTTTCCTCAAAAATCTAAATTAGAAATAAATTCTTTCAAGGATTTTGAAAGCTTTTTGGGGAAAGTATTAGCCTCTTTCCATACCTCATGGATTTGGCAGTGATCTCAAAATTCTAATTTGGTCAATATGCACAAAAATATTTTATTTATTTTTCAGGATTAAATAATTACATCCACACAATAACCATCCATTGGGGTCCACTCCCCTTTGGATTGAAGTTAAAATGTCTAACTTGAAAAAAAAATATAAACGAGGGGTGTTACAATACCGATATCCAAAATGTTTCACTAAGACAATTGTAGCAAGGCCAAGGCTTATTTATTGTTCTTCATTACTTGAATTTGAATTAAAAGGTTCATAGATGTAGTCATTTGTAAAGGGTATTCTTGTTGTAGATTATTTTAATCTACTTAGTTTGAATTTATTACATATGAATAATATTTTCAGGTATACTCAATGAAGGATATATTTCTTATCTTATCATCTTGTGTCCTATCTATATTTTTTCTTTTCTTTTATTTCTTGATTGGCATATATTTTGTATTGTATTAAACATCTCTTTTGTTGATAAATTTCTATTTTAAACATAGATAGTGAACCTTATGTTGAATTTTGTTCTATATGATTATGATAACATTTTTTATTACTTCTCTTTCATGTTAAATGTTTGATAATTTTAAATTAACCTTCTGTTAATCACTAGACTAATTTGTTAAGCTTTTTTAAATCTGAGATAGTTATTCCTCCTTATTGTAGATTTACAGATAAGGAAACCAAGTTTATATTAGTTTTATTTAGATACTAGGTAGTTACTTCAAAGCTGTAACATATTATAATAAGGCTATAAATTAAGGGTAACATTCCCATATTTCTTGGTTTAGCCCATCAAGGATTCAAAAAAATTTCA
The DNA here is from genome assembly GCA_034641835.2 of Pinus albicaulis. Taxonomy (NCBI): domain Eukaryota; kingdom Viridiplantae; phylum Streptophyta; class Pinopsida; order Pinales; family Pinaceae; genus Pinus; species Pinus albicaulis. The sequence continues at coordinate 498,934,061 of CM076579.1, forward strand.
GCAAATAGAGCTTCGGTTTTGTCCATAAACACCTTACATCTGATCTACTTCTATCGTAGATTGGAACAATTTTTCATTAAGAGGTTCAAATATGTCCTCATTGATTCTACAACATCGAATATGCTTCAAAGTTTTTTTTCATTTTGAATCCTGCTACACACTATATCAGAGTTCAAAAATCCTAAATAAATACATCATGTATTTTCTTAGCTATTTGATTCTTCCAACTCTATGATACTGACACTGTATCAGGGAATTATTTTCTATCAATATCCATAGTTATATTTTATTAAACGTCAAATGTTAGCATTAAGAACAATGTAAACCTCATTATGCATGTCTTCAACTTTGTGATGTAGACGCGATAATAGTTGTCTAAGTTATAAATGATCATGGTAAGATTATCATATGATTTCATCACTTCATATTTTAAAAATATTGATGTCTATGCCTATCTCACATTAATATTGGTATTCTACTATTACTTTGCAGTAAATTTTAATAAAATTTATGCCAAGTTCCTTTGCAACATGTGTGAGACTCCTTTCAATCGTGACACTCCTATAGGTTTTCTCTCCCAACCTATCACCATTAAACATGGGGGCTTCACTGTGGGATAAATACCATACCATGTGCTTTCATAATGGGTGATATATATTGAGGTAAAAATTACATAATATATTAAGCATATAATAGGGGGTAAAGTGTTTTCATATTGACAGGCATTAAAAAGGGAGCTCAAATTTAATGAAGAAATATAAACGGGTATAAAAAATGTTAACGAAAAAATGGATACCTACAATATCAAGTGAAAGTAGGTTTCTTTAAAAATTTGGGAAGGTGGATTTGGTGCATATTGGTAGGGGGTAAATAATGTAATTTTTAGAGGTATTTTAAAATATGCAGTCAAATTAGGGGTATTGTTTAGTATGTTAGGAATTCACATGATATTGCATAAGTTCATTGAGTGAAGCCCACGTGTCATTAACCTCCTACATTTATACTAATATCTACCAATCATGAACCTATGATCCCTGCATGAGGCTAATTTTATGGCATAAAATTTACTGTGTTGGCCTATCCACTTAACACTTTTCTTGATTATATCAAAGAATCCCTTGATTTCATTAATGCTACACAAGAATAAATTATATCCTCCCTGGGTAAACATATCCCTTTATAAATGAAGCTTTGCGAATTTTCTTGAACTCATTTTAAGCTTTACATGTGTACTATCTCTTAGCTCAGTTCATTCTATGCCTAAATCCAACTCTAAGCCTAAGAATTACTAGTACATGGTTTAGGTCCTCTCAAAGCGAGAAATTTCATTTCAAATTTTCTTTTAATTATTCATATCTTGTATAGTATGAAGCTTATATTGGTTGTTGCATGCATCTACTGAAACTAAAAGAGAAATAAGATGCCTAAAGAAAATAAAGGGCAGGGTCAAAAGCTCAAAATTGTTGAATTCATTGTGTTAGATCATCTTGTGAGTGAATTTTTCTACCGAGAAATCTGAGATTTTGATGGAGACAATATATAAATTGATTCAGGAGAAATATACTGCACATATGTGAGTTCCTAGTTTGATGCAACCAAACACGATGAAACCATGTGAAATATAAAGAAATATGAAATATATAAGATAACCACAAGACCACTAATAATTCCCTACAACGACATGACCAGATGGGTCATAGTTAGGTTGACCTAAAGAAAGAAGCCACTAGTAATAGTGGACGTGAGGGAATGGCCTATTTAATGGTATATGTGTTTAGCTTGATATATCACCTCAATCATCCCAAAATCTATTTTAATAAGAAATTCCTTAAGAATATTTTCTCTAACCACCAAAAATCATTAAGATTTTGAAAGCATGGTCGTGGGAAAGTTAATTATTCAAGGAGTGAACCAATAATAAATATCCCACACAGAAATTGAGTGAACCAACCATACATTTAAAAGTAAATATCAATGGATTGTAAGGTGAGTGTAATGCCTCTTATTTAGGAATTGAATGGTTTCCTTTAATGAAAGAAATATTTTCAACTAGTCATGTATTTAATTGGTTTAATATTCTTTCAAACAATATGTTGGACGTGATTTTAGAAATAAAGGAAACACTAGAAAATGAGAGCTCATCATTCTATTTTTTGGCCTGCCCAATATATGATTTTTTTACTTCTAATGAGTTTCCCACCATGAAATGGAAGTGGACTCCCAATTTTCCCTTAATACACATATATTATCAAGAATTGTTGGTAGAATATTACCAAAATAATTTATATGAAATTTGTGACCACTTCCTAGCTTAGACCCATCAAATTATATTTGATTTTATGGCCCATATTCGAAAAGTAAGAAATTATCTCATAGGAATAGGAAATTGATATTTTGAAAAGAATTACAATAACATTTGAATATATGGTTGTTCAAAACCTTCTCACCTGATTCCATATTTTTTCATTGACTGACTTATGATAAGGTAAATCACCTATCAAACTATGGGAATTGGGATAACGTTGGGCTTAGAAAACAATAATAAATATCATGGCCATAATTCTGTATTAGAATAGTTGTTATACTTTGGAAAATTTTCCCAAGTGACAAAATAAGATGATAGTATTAAGGAGCTCAAACTCCTCATATATTTGTTTAGAAGACATTACCCCCCACAATATTATTAAATAACATTGTAGATATATGAACCTTTCATTGGAATACAAACATGAGTCCCTCCATGATGAATTAGTGTTCCAATACATCCTTACCTATGAAGAAGAGAAGAAAATAATGGAATAAAGAAAACGGGTTGACATACCATCGATCCAATATATTAAACAAGAAAAAAGATAAAGACATGGAAGAAAACTCTTCAGATATTGAAGTTGTATGAAAGGACAAAGATGAAGAAGAAAAAGTGAAAGTTGAGGCCTTCGAAAAGAAAAATATTAAAGTTGAAATAAGGAATTAACGAGAAAGGCTAGCTCAAGCTGAAGCCCCAACTACTGAATAGATTACTAATGATGATCAAGAATCACAAGAGTAGGAATATGTATTTAAAAAGGGTACTCATAAGGGGAAATATCTAGAGCATCCCTTGAAATCATCTCCACAAAATGAAGTCACAGAGGAAAGAAGTTTTACGAACCCAAATATAATTTTTTATCATACCAAATAATATGATCGTTGGATCCTTCTAATTATTAAACAAGAATCACTACACCTCTTACTGACCCTCCTAGGAACCTAAAATATAAATTCATTGAGTTGGGAAAATATTAGTACATCAAATCCAAGAAGGTGATCATCCACAATGTCCCCAAGAGGGAAAAAAATAGAATTGATAGGGAGGAAATAATTATTTTGACAGGCTTGGAGTAAAGGATAATTTTAGTGTTACTTAGAAAAGAACTTACAAGAATGCAAGGAGGCCCTAAACATGGAAAAAATTTATACAACTAATATTTTATCAATGGATGTAGATCAAATAACCTAAAATTTGGTAGAATCACGTACTGTCTCAACATATTTTAAGGCTCAACATGAGTAGTTGATAATACAACTGAAGGAATATCACCTCAATGATATGAATACATTAAATGAAAATGATAAAAAAGATAACAATGCGAATATTAAATAGGCTTAGAAAACCAAAATTAATATTCAAGTATTGAAATCATAGGCTATTAAATTTAACAATGATTTTTAATACATGTAGAAGAGGCCTAGGGTTACTTCACACAATTGGAGACGATAGCTCACAGTAAGCGGCTTCACTGGTGGATAAATACCATACCACATTCATTCATATTATGGAATATATATTGAGGAAAAAATTTCATAATATATTGAGCATATAATAGGGGATAACTAGTTTTTATCATTGGCAGGTATAAAAAATGGAGCTCAAATTTAATGATGAAATATAAAGGGGTATAAAAAATGTTGAGCATATAATAGGGGATAACTAGTTTCTATCATTGGAAGGTATAAAAAAATGGAGCTCAAATTTAATTAAGAAATATAAAGGGGTATAAAAAATGCTAACATTTTTTATACCTCTTTATATTTCTTCATTAAATTTGAGCTCCATTTTTTTATCCCTGCCAATGATAAAAACTAGCTATCCCATATTATATGCTTAGTATATTATGATATTTGTTCCTCAATATATATTGGGTTCATATTAGTAGGGGTTAAATAATGTGATTTTTAGAGGTATTTTCTAATATGTAGTCAAATTAAGGGTATTTTTTAGTATGCCACGAATACATGTGATATGTCAAAGGTTCGTTGAGTGAAGCTGTTCACAAAAGTAACACCCAATTATAAGATCATAATACAACCAATGAAGCCATAAATCAAATTATTGACTAGAAAAATAAGCATTGGGATGCTCTAGACTGATTACCATAGTTGGTCAAAAGGAAAAAGATAAAATATTAATCCCTGATAGACATGTGGAGATGAAAGTGAGAAGAAAATAAAGAAAAAATGGATGAAGCCATTGAATTGGCCAAGAAAATGTTGGACATTACCACCAAAATAATGGCGGAATGGGAACTTCATGCCATAGGAGACCTATCTGGCTCTACCCCCATTAGATAGAAACTCCAAGAAATAAATAAATTTAGGGATAATGTGTTTGCTGAAATCGATCAGATCGTAACGGTGGATGTAGAATCGATAGAGAAATTTATTATCACTCCCACTAAAGAAGAAACACAACTCAAACATTGGTATGAAAATGGATGTGAAGGTGATATTTAACTAAGCACTAAAAGGAGAGAGAAATTTACTAAAGATAGATGATCCTAGGATTTCTAAAATCCTAAATATCCACATGGCGTGGAAGGCATATTGAAAATAGGTGACCCCAAAGAATTATGAATGCCACTACTCTGCCAATGGTGTTACTGGCCAAGAGCCATTTTTTGTAACTGGAATTCATGTATAACTAAAAAAATTCCCCATTGTGAAATGGAGGGAGAGGAGAAGGGAAGAAAAAGTGTATTGTAAGACTTAATGTCCTACTGAAAATATTTTCTACAATATTTTATATCAAAGGTTTTGTATCACTTATCAATGCAATCTACTTCTTTAGATATATGTTTGTTTTCTATATGGTTATTGTAAAGGTTTGCAATGCACGAGTCTAGTGCATTGGCATATATGTATGATAATGTCTAGATTCTATAATTATTAATTAATTGGTATTAATGTGATCCATTTTTTTAATGGTTGTAAAAGGCATCAATATCTTGATTATTTTACAATTGTTAAACACCCCTATTATATTTATGAAAATATTTCTTTTTATTATCTAGTTACATTTAGTCTAACAATCATGTCTCCGTAATCCTCAAAGAACTATTATCTCTATAAATCAATATAATCATAGAGGTAAAGGTAGGAAAGTTATTCTAACTATAGATATAGTTTGTAGTTCAAAAAAGAATCACTTTCCCCAAAGTGGAAAATGGGCCAGTATATTGGTTAGAGAATACCACTTGAAATTAGAGTGGGTCTAATTGGGGCCTAGGATAACGTTTTATCAATTTGTTGATGAATACTCCAACAATAGTTACTTATGGATCGTCAAAATAACTATATATTCCAAGCTCACAAATACAAGATTAATATAGTTTTTACTTACCATTTGAATTAGCTAATTTGGTATAAGGAATTATTTCTATTTTTTTAATGTCTCCTAAATAAAAGGGTCATTAGAAATTTTGAATTCAAAATTTTAAATTCCTTAAGATAAAGAAACTACATACATGCACACACACATATATTTGGGAGGAAAATTATACAAACCAATAAATATATAAATGTTGTTAAAATTTATTAATAATTATGATAGACTTTAATTTGTACACTATAATAATTATATGTTCTTATTTTATTGAATTATATTATATCTATATTCCAATATGATCTTCTTAGTGCTAATTTAGCAAAAAAAAAAAAAAAAAGAAGCAAACAAACAAACTATAATCCTGATGGAAAGATGGTTGGAACATTATTTATACATCTCTCCTCCAAGTAATACAACAGTTCACTAGCAAACTTGCAGTCCAAATGATGGTTTTAAGTAGATAATATTTTATACAAATAAATAATTTTCCAAATGGTATTAATTGAGTATAAATATAAAATTCTTTAAATACTTCCTTTTACTAAATATGACCATCTACAACATGAAGCATGGTGCTATAAGTTTGTAAATATACTTATTACTCCTTGTCGTCATGGCATGGACTATTAGTAATCGAATTTTAGTCCTCGCATTAATTCGTGAATAAATAAAACTTCTTATGCAAGCTCTTATGAAAACTTTTTATTTGACCTTTCAAAATACTTTTTCTTAAACCTATCATATATTTACAACATTTTTTTCAACCAATCAAAAATTTTGATGGTTTGTGATGGTTCTGGCCTCTTCCCGAGAAATCCATCTATAATCAAAGTTTTAGCATTAATTTTTCCTTCGCATTTTCCTTAGAAATTTTAACATTTTAAAACTAGTAACCAAACTCCAAACTAATGATTAACATTATTTCTCAAACATTTACTATTTAAGAGGAGGAGAAACATATATATCTCATTTCTGGTAATGATTAACCCACCCAACAACAACGTATGGGCATGTTAGCCATCTATCACAGCTGGTGCAGCTAACACACCTTCTTTATGTTATGCATATGTTGGGATGCTAATCCCCTTTTAATATTTGTTTGAATCCCCTATTTGAAGTCGCAATCCTCCATTCACTAGCAAAGCAAAGCTGCAAGCTAGTGTAATCCCTTTTTTTAAGTTCAAATCTTAGTCTTTGTTTGAATCATAGATGCAAACTGATTCTAATTGCATGTTCATGCTCATGTGATATAGGGCCAACAAATGGGTTAATGATGCTATTTAAAAGTATATTTCTGATTTCCTATTTAAAGCTATATTTCTTATTGTTTTCTTGTTCATTCTAATGTGATCTAGGGCCAAAAAATGGGTTAGTGATGCTTTTTTTGAAACCTGTATTTCTGACTTCCTATTTAAAGCTATATTTATGATTTCCTGTTGTTTCTTCATAGTTGGATGATCTAAAAAAATTATGAATTTTTTTCATTCACTTGTTTCACTTCTGCCCAACATTCAAAGATACAAAGATATAGTATAGAAGTTAGGCCAAGCTCTAAAAATTCTTGTAGAAGCATTAAAACAAATAAGAGCTTCAAATGAATGCATTTCATTGCTTACAACTACTCTTCTGAAAATTCTTATAGAAGAAGAAAAAAAACTAAAAGCTTCAAATAACTAAGAGCTTCAAATGAGTGCGTTTCATGGCTTACCACTGCTCTTCTTCATTTCATGGCTTACAACTGCTCTTCTACATTTTGGACCAGAATATTTCAACCCAACTCCTCACGCACGTGTAGGTACAAGCATCATTCATACTAATGTAGTCCAACTTCTTTTGATGTCCCACTATTGCGGAAGGACTTATTCATAATGAAAATCATTGGGATGTGTGTGAAGTTACCCCAATATTCTTCAACACAAAAATTTTGTAGGGATGTTTACAACCAAAGACGTTGGAGCTCAATCCCATGAGTCCATGCAAAATGGAGGAGATATGGCAGAGTCTACTAAAAAGAAGTCAATCCACTACTTTGGAGGAATTATTACAAGGCCAAGGAAAGTTGGTATCCTTCTGGTATGCAAAGGTATGTAACTTCCTATAGTTTATACTATAATTGGATTAATTAATTAGAAGTGTTTCATAGCTCTGGCTTAACAAGTAATAATTCATTTCAGCCGGTGCAATAGCTGAAGTGGAGCCTAGACCTGGAAAACAAAAAGTGTAGACTAAAATTCATAGACTAAAAGTTGTAGATAAAAATTTCCAATGCATTACAATAGGCTCTTGGAAGTCCTGTAAAGGTCAAGATGACATTATTGGTGCCAGCGGGTTTTCAAAATGAAATTTGAGATTTCTAGGAAACCTATGCTTTGTCTTGCCAACTACATATGCTAATAATCTCTTAAACAGATAAATTATGTTGTTGTCTCCCATGTGCAAGAAAATTTATTTTACGAAAGCATAGGCAATGGATGACAAGAATTGTGTAGTTTCTACTCAAATGTATGGGGTGTGAAAAATAAAACTTCACCTATTTTCCACCTGCCAGATGGTGCTTTTTCCCCAAATATTTATTTCTCGCTCTAAACATGTTGCATTGTTTTATAGGAACACCGTTCATGGTTTGGTAATATCCACTCAATATTTGAGTGTCAAAGAGATTCACTTACTTGGAGTTGGAATTAATAACTAATATAAAATTTCATTTTAGAGAATTTATGAATTACTTGGTTGGTAGTTTTTCACGAGGTTTGTATGTTTGTTGATATTTTCAGCTGTTTCAAATGAAATTAAAATTATTTAATATAATGGATCTACAAAAATACACCCTCATTAATCACTCCAGTAAGCCCCAATCTCAGACCAGGGATGGGCATTATCTCAACCTACGTGGAGCAACACAAGTAAGAAACAACTCAATTTTTTGTTATCATTTAATTTTTTCAAAAATAGTTTGTTATACAATCTTTGTCCCTTATGGTCTTCCCTAATATTGGAAAATTGAGAACACAAATATCGAAAAATAGAGTAAACCATAGATTTAGAAGTTTCTTAGAACCATCCTAGATCCATCTAACTCCGGATCTATCATGCGCCGAGAGGGATCAAATCTCTAGTGGTGCAAACCTATTTTTTAAATGCAAAACTTGAGGAAAGGTTTGCACCTCGAGAGATTTGATCCCTCTCGGTGCATGATAGATCCAGAGTTAGATGGATCTAGGCTGGTTCCAGTTGGAGGCATCATTTTTCAGATTATTAAAATTCTTATATATTTTTGAGATGTACATCATACTTTGAAATTTTGAAGATTAGAAATACAAATACTAACAAATGTTATTAATATTTATATGTTTGGTGATCAAAAAAATGAAATAACTAATATATTAAATAACAAATACACCTATCATATCATTCAAATGTGATATGAAGAATATATTGAAAAATACATGAAAAGAAGGTGGCTAGAAATGGTGATCTTTTACTGTGTTTTTGAATTCCTTTGTGATGCTCATGGAAGTAATTCCTTCTTTTTGTGATGCTCGTGGAAGGTATAGCCCCCGGCTCCCACTGCAGCTGTTGCTGCAATCTTCTCCGCAATCTTGTGCCTATGTGCGTTCTCTTGATCCTTAAATTATTTGAAAAGAAGGTGGCTAGAAATGGTGATCTTTTACTGCGTTTTTGAATTCCTTATTTTTGTGATGCTGGTGGAAGGCGTAGCCCCCAACTCCCACTACACCTGTTGCTACAATATCCTCTGCAATCTTGTGCCTATGTGCATTCTCTGGATCCTTCTTTGCTTTATGTTTCTCGTACTGCATACCGAATGATGACGAACATGATTTATCTTTATGTTTCTCATACTACAAACTGAATGATGAATCCTTCTTTATGATTTATCTTACTATCGATATGAGGAACGTGGATTTGATATCCTATAATTATGATTTATCTTGCTATCGATATGAGGAACATTGGATCCTTCTTTTCAAATAATTTTCTAGCCACCTTCTTTGCTTTATGTTTCTCGTACCTGGAGATTGTCATTAAATTGATCGCCAAACTAAGTTGATCTAGGCATTTTTTAATTCCTTTTTTTATGCCTAGTAGAAATATATTCTCCCTTGATTTGTTCAGGAAACCATCTCATTTAACATGTGTAGTATTGTGCTATATGTTCAAAATTGTGAATTTTGTAGAATTTTGTACTATACATGTATAAGGAAGTTAATTAATTATGATTTATCTTGCTATCAATATGAGGAACATGGATCTTATTTCCTATAATTTTGTTTCTAGAGGTATGACACGGGTCTCTAATATCATACCTAGCATAGGATTTACAGTGCAACCTAAGAAGGTGGCTAGAAATGGTGATCTTTTACTGCGTTTTTGAATTCCTTCTTTTTCTGATTCTCATGGAAGGCGTAGCCCCCGGCTCCCACTGCAGTTGTTGCTGCAATCTCCTCCGCAATCTTGTGCATATGTACGTTCTCTGGATCCTTATTTTCCTTATGTTTCTCGTACTACATACCGAATGAGAGAATTAGTACTCTGATTAAATCTATAAACAAATAAATATACCTTTTTGGTTTGTCTAGGTTATCGACTCTTGAAAATTACGGGAATTCAGATTTTACAAAACGATTCATTCCTTCGAAATTTTAAAATTGACCTTGTCACCCCTAAGTTTAGAATTAAAGAATAAGAGATAGATATAAATAGTACCAGTGCAAACGTTCCAGCAGCGACTGCTCCCACTTGCCCTAAATGCTTCATTCGCTTATGGTGCTTCTCCTCCATCATCGCCTTCTCATACAGATTAACAACTATTTGCCATGGCTCAGTGTTGTAGAATTGTATGATTGCCGATTACCTTCGAGATAATATGCGATATGCTTATGAGCGTGCAAGGAGATGAGAGGCTCCATTATCTGAGAAAAAAAGTCAACTGTGTCTCAGATGCAATGTTGTCCCTTCCCATCAAGTTTCGAGGCACTTGTTTCTACAAAGGCATGAAGGTATAGTTATTACTGGCACATATCCATTTGAACTTCAGATCTTAGATTATTACAATCATGAGTTGTCAAATTAAGCCACTTATTTTGATGGTTCATTTTGGGAATATTTTCAGATTAAACCACTTGTTTAGATTGTGGATTCTGATGATATTGTGAAATTAGATGGAGGTCAATATTTTTAGAATCTGATTCCAGAATATTTGGAAAATAGATAATCAATATTGTTTATTTTGAAAATAATTTCAAATCAAATCATTTGTTGTTTAGATTGTGGATTTTGGGAATATTTTGAAATCGGATGAAAGCTATTTTTTTTTTATCTATAATATTTGAAAATAAGACATTCTAATTGAATTCCACTTTCAAATTAAGACTATTTTAAATCAATTTACTCTAGAGCTATTAAATTAAAACTTGTAAACTGTAAATTAAAGGAAAATCTTACTTAAAAAATAATGGTTTTCCTCTAAATCTCTAATTAACATAGTTTGATTAAATTTAATTATAAAAAAAACGTATATTTTCCAGTAAGAAATTACAAATCCAGTCCAAAAAAGTAAAATATATGCATTTTAGCAGCCAAATAAGCATGAAGCAAAACCAACTCCAGACTAATTGAATACCCAAATCTGCAATCGTCATAACCTTAATAGTTATCAATCTTCCCTTATACATATAATAGCTTTATACTTCATGAATTTAAACGTATAATTTTTTATATTTCTTGAATTTGAACTGAGTTTATTCTCTGTATGAAGTTATGAACACATTTCCTTCCCCTTCCCATATAAGAACTTTATGGCAGTTAGTTTGCACTTAGTTCATTCTCTTAATCAACACATTTCCTTTACAGAAGAAAAATTAAAATTTAACCATAATTATGAGGTTCAAACTCAAATTTGATTTTGAATCTGTGTGATTAAATCTATGAAATTTGGAAATTGTGATTTGAAATTTTTTACAGATTGGTTAGCAAATTAACAACAACTACCTGTTTCTATTTTTTTCCATAAAATATAAAAATAAAAATAAAATATAATTATATTATTTTAATTTCATGCAACACTTTCCATAAGTTAATGTCAATACATTTATCGAAGTGAAAGAAAGATTATAACTCAAGGGGAAATTACTTAAATCCATCATAACTCTCAGAATTCAAGATAATAATCGAATTTGACGTATAATACTCATCATATGGAAGTAAATCTTTATAGGATGATAATTGATGTGTTTAAAAATACTTTAGATATTTAATGAGGGAATAATTAAACCCTGAGTATTTATTTAAAAGATGATTATACACCAGAATCCCAAAACTGATTTTCACAAGAATAACAGGGGTTCTTGAAGATAAAACAAAGGAGCATTAGAGTTTAATACGTTAATGAGATACTCAACTCTAAACGCCAAGAGGCATTGGAAATTTAATAGATTAGTGTGCCCGTTGAGGGATTCGCCACTATTTGCCTAAGGAGTCGTCTAACGAGTTTGGGAGGACCACCTTGACGCACAAAATTGGCTTAATCCGGGGCCAAAAAAATTTAAAAAATCTTAAGAAAATGTTGTTTGAATCCCGATTTTGACATTGGAATGGATTCATCACCATCAAAAAAAACTTCAGAAGACACCCAAAACATTAAACTTTGATAGTTATATGGATTTATGGAAAATTCTCGCTTTCTTGATTTTCCTTAAAATCATAACTAATTTTCATGATTTCGTGGCGATTCCTCCGTTGTTAGACTACGGATTTGCCTAAACCACTTCTTTCCTTCTTCTATTCGTCGATATTTTTTCTTCATGTGGTTGTAAGTCCGTGTAATGATTTATTTCAGTAATAATAAAATTGTTTATTAATCTCACTTACTATTGGTATTTTCATTGTTAGACGAGTAATTGGGTTTTCTTGACTAAACGTTCATATTTCTGAGTGATAATTTATTTTATAAATTTTAAATAGCCATGACATTTACTACTTTCTTTTTACATTAATGTTTTATTTTCCTAGAATAGAATATTTTAATCTCACACATGTTTTATTTGTTGCCGTAGTTATTCGGATGTAGACAGGGTTTAATCATTTCTTGCATAAATTGAAGTATATTTACATATTTTAAATACACTTTCACCTTTGAGAGAGGGTTTAAAAACTACCATCCTTTATAACCGTCTCGACTACTCCTCATTACTAAAAAATACTTATGATATTCGTTCATTACATGATACTTTATTCTCACATCACTGAATTCAACATGTCCGTGGGATGGATTAATGGTGCCCATCAAATGGAGTCTGGGATGACGATCTAGTTTAAGATAACTAGTATCTTGGGCCATCATATTGTGCCAAAATTTAATCATCATAATCTTTTAAAAACAATAGAGGTTGTAGTGAGGCTATTCTAAGGATACTTAGAATAATTATCAATTTGGTATTTTTGGGATTACCCCTGGCTTAAGAGCCAACTTAGGCCAACCTAAAGAGGGGAGGAAATGTTTTTCACCAAAGATGCCTCAACATCATTATCTTCCTTATAATGGCTACAACAGGTAGACTATGTGAACAATATATTAAAACAAAATAACAAAGTCGTAGAAAAACGACAAATAAATGAAAGGAAGTAGATGAATGCCATACATGATGTGGAATTTTATCAAGTTAAATTTTATTGCATTATTGCAACATCGATTGAAACAAACTATGTACACAAGAGTGTAAGGTGGAGGGTTCCCTTGGATTTCTTGTGATAATATGTTAAGGTCAATAAGGATATTGGAGAATATTAATAAATGTTCAATATATACACGCTTAATACATTTAAAATTATAAATTAATTTGTTAAACTTCCTTGTTTAGTTGAAGGAATACTGCATTAAGGAGAGTAGCTTTAGGTGAAGCAAATATGAAAATGAACTTGACAAGGAGAATACATTTAATGTTATCTTGGTGTTCTCTATGTTTCTTTCTAATAATAAAGTTGGCTTGTTCAAATATTCTACATATGGGAACACTAGTAAAATATACAAAAGAGGATTCTTGAAAATGCCTTAAAGATAATAAACACATTTGATAAAATAATGTGGTTGAGTGCAAACAATCATGCTATGCTTATTTGATAATGTTGTTAAGTTAAAAATTGTTGTGGCATGTAATTTATGATTGCCATGATATATAATGTAATTGATGGCTAGATGTGAAGGAATGGTGGGAGATGATGATGAAATAGTTAGCTATGATATAAAACCTTGTACAAAGGATGAAAGACAACATGATAATTGTTGAAAGGCTAAGAAAGGGAACATGCAAGCTCCTAGAAAATATTGGTTAGTTATTTAGAAATAAGGATTATGATAAGAATCATGTAAATATGAAATTGGTTATACCATAATTTAGAGTAATTATAAATTAATTTGTTAAACTTCCTTGTTTAGTTGAAGGAATACTGCATCAAGGAGAGTAGCTTTAGGTGAAGCAAATATGAAAATGAACTTGACAAGGAGAATACATTTAATGTTCTCTTGGTGTTCTCTATGTTTCTTTCTAATAATAAAGTTGGCTTGTTCAAATATTCTACATATGGGAACACTAGTAAAATATACAATAGAGGATTCTTGAAAATGCCTTAAAGATAATAAACACATTTGATAAAATAATGTGGTTGAGTGCAAACAATCATGCTATACTTATTTAATAATGTTGTTAAGTTAAAAATTGTTGTGGCATGTAATTTACGATTGCCATGATATATAATGTAATTGATGGTTATGTGAAGGAATGGTGGGAGATGATGATGAAATAGTTAGCTATGATATAAAACCTTGTACAAAGGATGAAAGACAACATGATAATTGTTGAAAGGCTAAGAAAGGGAACATGCAAGCTCCTAGAAAATATTGGTTAGTTATTTAGATATAAGGATTATGATAAGAATCATGTAAATATGAAATTGGTTATGCCATAATTTAAGGAATATGGGTAAGAATTCCTGCGAGCATATTTTTTATCTTTTTTTCAAAATCGTAATCGAATGCACATGTATCACATTAATACTTTATTCGGGTAGAGTAAAGGAATGAAAATTTTGTATGTAAATATACATGAAATATTTGCAATGCATTGTTATGTGGTATGCATTATGTTATTGCAGGGATTGCATGAAATTTGATTATAGTAGAGATAAGCCATGTTCTAAGCGAAATTGATGATGGATTTACAAAGGCTATAGTGCAACACAAATTTTCATTGATGCCCCTACTTGAATTGGGTACTAGATTGTAAACTACTTTCAAACACTAAAGAGCACTAGTAATAAGGATGAGATTCCTCACTGATTGTGTGGTAGAGAAGGGGTACATGATAAAGAGCCCAAAGGGTTGATTAAGTGTTAGGAATATGGATAGATGATACATTTAGGCATTAAATTGAAATTTTCAAATCTCCATTATGGAATAAATGACATAGAGATGTGGTATTATATAAAAAAAATGTAAGGATGCATTAGGTGAACATGGCCATGCGTATTGACACAATAAGTTATTGTTTGGAAATTTAATAACATTATGTAATACTAACTGTGTTGATACCAAGTGCATTGATAATGAATATGTAGTAAATTATTATACCGTTTTTCTTGACATGATTGCTAATGGAATGGATGATGTATGGAATTTTTGAGGATTGTGTAAATTACTAAATTTCTTTGTAATAGAAGATTACACTAAAAGGAAAAGACCCTCTAGAGGATTTTTTTGAGAAACCCCTTATAAAAACAACCCAGATATCCATTTGTAGTGGAGGTCTCTAGAGGAGGTTTGGCGAGTGGAGGTTTTTGTGGATGTTTTTTGTTCGGTGTGTTACTAAACATAAACCGCACTGATGCGTTTAACTCACAAATCACTGGTGCGTACTACAAATTGGCACACTGAGAAACTGTGCTCTCCGTACAAACTTGCCTGGTGCATCTCATTATTGTAGCGCACTAGTGCGCTACTTAGAAACATGCCTAGTGCGACTTAAAAACCTGTGCCCAAACAGAAACAGGCCCGGTGCGCTAGGCATAAACCACCCGATGCACCTCAAAAACTCGTGCGCGGAAACAGGGTTAAATAAAAAAAAATTACCGACCAAAAAAACTTCATTTTCAATTTTCAGTGCTCCAGATCTCTCAAGCACCTGTGAAAATTTCGCTTTTCTGAAGCGCCTTAATATCGATGCTCCCATTGTACGCATTGTTGTCATCCATTGCCCACCTTCTCGAGTTCAAATTTTGAAAAACGGTGAGAAATTTTAGTTTCGAAAATTATTCAGCAAATATGCCTCCTTGAAGCCCAAATGTACATGTATTTTCCTTGTTTCTCTATAATTAAACTTTTTAGCAGATTAGATTTTTCAAAAAAATTAAAATTTACCATTTAAAAAATTAAATTCCTGCGCAGTGCACTCGAGTCATTCATCTCGCACCATTCGCGGTGCTACCCTAATATGGCGGTGCAGTCATTTAAATGACCATAGCATTGACATGTTCTAGTGTCGGGAGGGCGGTGGTTTGAGTAAAATATTCAGCCCAGGGTAGATAGTTCGGTCAACGCACAACCCTTGGACATTGGTACATAGTCAATGGTGTGGTCATTTAAACGATGGCACCATAAACCATGTACTGATCTAGGAGGGCGGTGCACTGACTAAACTATCCGCCCTAGGGTGCATAGTTTGGTTAGTGCACCGCCATCCCGAAACTAGTGCATAATCAACGATGTGGTCGTTTAAACAACCACACCATTGACTGTGCACTGACGTCAGGAGGGTGATGTGCTGATGAAAATATCCGTCTTAGGGTGAATAGTTTGGACAATGCACAACCCTCTCGACATTGGTATAAAGTCAATGGTGCGGTCTTTTATTAGATTGCACCATTGACCATGAATTAATGTTAGGCGGTGCGTTGACCTAACTATCTACCCCAGGGTGGATAGTTTCATCAACGCACTGTAGGAGAAAGTACATTTCATTATATATATATATATATATATATTTGTAAATACATGTCTCATTTAATAAAAGAAAATGTATTTAATATGTGAATCATTTAGCAATGTCAAATCAGAGAAGAAAGGAACAACAAGAAAATATGATAGACTAGTATAATGTGGTTTTCCTGTGAAAGAAACGAGAGAGGGAGAGAGTTATGTACCCTCGCCCTATTACGACAACCACCCAGTTTCTCCTAAGGGAGGTAGGCCTCCTCAAGTTCTATGAGGAGGCTACATCCCTAAAGGGCCATAATGGGTTATTGGGACATCTAATCTTCAGGTGAGATTCCCACCGACAGGTTTTCCGAGCTGGTCCTAACCATTGTTATGTGCCCACTGATGTGGACATATATTTTATTACTAGCCTATCTAGGAGAGGGAAGTATTTACACTCATTCCTTGAGGCCCCCAATGCCTATGCAACATCGATTCAGTTGGTGTACTCCGAGAGATACATTAGCATTGATATACTTTCTCCTGCAGACGTTTAGGTCTCTAGTGGTCAGTTACGTATTGCTTCGTTTGGTGTAGAGGAGGTGAGGTGCCTCTCGCTACTGTTGACAGTCATTACACACCATACTAGTGAGGTGCAACGTATTAGTTTCCCTCTTTTATTTTATGTTGATTCTTTATTACAGGTGTCATGACGTGTGAGGTGGTCTAAGAATTTTTTGCGGAATTTTTGTACAGCATTAGATAGATGTCGTTCTTAGGCACATGGGAGGGTGAACTTCCATTTTACTCCAGAGTTATTTTGTTTCTTTTTTGAGAGGTTTCCAAAGACGAGGCCTGCTTTTGTTCTGAAGCCTCGTAGGCCGATGCTACATGTATGGATCGAGATGTGGGTCTAGATGGGGCCCAAGAGGGGCGAGTCTAACTTTTCTACCATAATATCTCATGATGCATTGGAGTTGCTATCTAGTGTTGATGATCATGCCTTCGTTCTGGTGCCATATCTGTATGCTAGTTTGGATTGGCGAGGGTGTGCCAAAATCCTCTTCATAGAGGACGAGCCACCAAATTAGAGAGGTAATATTAGTGTTTTCTTTAAATTTATTATAACACATTCTTTAACTTGTTTTACTAAATTGTTTAATGAATTTGTCTAATTATTTTTGTGTACTTATATATAATTTGTAGATATTGGGTCATTTGTTGGCGATGATATGCCACCACCACCGAATGATCTATGTGTAGATCCTACTGATGAGGATATGGTAGACGTGGAGGATTAGGTTGGTGACAAACCTGGTCCTCATGATTAGGTGCAGATACCAGTGGGTGTGAGGTGTAGGCCTAACACTCGATTTAGGATGGAGTTGGGCGACCATATCTGTTGACTCCTAGCTGAGGAGGGATTCAAGCCTATCACTATCAGGGAGATACATTTTGATGATAAGCTAATAGAGATATCAAGATTCATGCTTCATAATATGTTTACCTTGATGCGGCATATCGTTGGAGCTACCAGATTACTGGCGCGGGCGAGGAGGGCCGGTCATCGTAGGCGTGGTGAAGATATAGTACGTCGACATCTGATCATTGCATAATCTGATGATCATGAGTAGAGTGATCAT
This sequence comes from Pinus albicaulis, assembly GCA_034641835.2. Taxonomy (NCBI): domain Eukaryota; kingdom Viridiplantae; phylum Streptophyta; class Pinopsida; order Pinales; family Pinaceae; genus Pinus; species Pinus albicaulis. The sequence goes on from CM076579.1 coordinate 498,952,332, forward strand.
CGTTCTTGTTCTCCACTTCCTCCTCCACCTCGTGCTAGAGATGAACATGATGATAAGCTTGAAACATCCAGTAGTCATGATCATGAGCAGGAACCTGATTTCGAGGAGTGCGCAGGTCCATCGACTTTGGAGGCCACTGCACCATCCACTGTTCAGCAGGTTGAACCATCCATGAGTCATCATGAGCAGGCAATTCCTCATTAGCATGAGGCACCTCCAGATCAAGAAGCACGTGATCGAGATCTATATGAGCATGTCGAGGTTGCGCCATCGACTGAGCAGACCTCAACTAGTAGTACTATTGATTTACCACAAACTAATATTTGACATTTATATGAAATTATATTATATATATATATATATATATGGTCCATGTATTTGTTTTTTTTGGTAGTTTAGACTAATCCTAATCACCCACGGGTTTTGAACTGGTGACCTTGTAGACAGAGTGCCTTAACAGTGTACCCCGTCATCGACTGCTCTACACCACGTGGAATTATATAGTCCATGTATTTATATTCATGTTTCAGATGTACTTAATTTACATGTTGGTGTTCATCATGATGTGTACATTCTTAGCTCATATTATGTTCATTTAACGTGGAGCTTGTAGATAGATGTGTAAGTGATAGAAATTAGTTGACAACAGATGTATATTTGATATTTGTGTTGTGATGATGTTATACAATGCTTGTGTTTTATTAGATGATCATGATCATGATGATTAGATGATGTTAGAAAATTTGAATGTGTTTTTTAGTCGAATATAATGTTTGTATGATGGTTATCATGATCGTGATGTTTATTTTTAATATTAAATCATGATATTTATTAAATATTATGCCGTGATTGTAATTGAAATTTTAATTGTACGTAAAAATGTTAAATTGGAATTGTACTTCTAATTGTAATTGTATGTAAAATATTTGTAAAATTTTTAATTGTAATTGTAATATTTAATTTATTTTGAAATGATTGTAATTGTAATTGTATATATGTAAAATTTTAATTGTATTAATGTGAAGTTATTGTAATTGTAATTGTAATTCTAATGGTAATTGTATGTGAAATTGTAAAATTGTAATTGTAATTGTAATTGTATATATTGTCATCATTCAATTTTATTAATTTTTTTAAATTTGTAAATTTGTAAATTTGTAAATTAATTGTCAATTTTTAACCACAACTACCGTAAGTAAAATGTATACTGTAAATATTGTTAAATTGTCATAATTGTAAATTTGTAAATTTTTATGAATATAAATAATTGTAAAATAATAAATCTAGAATAATATGAATTTTTGTAACATAAAAAAGTTTACAAAATAATGCAAATAAATTCACGTACTTTCAAATTATCATTATTCTATTATGATCTTACCTACCAAAAATAACAATATATATTTTGAAGATATCATTCACAAACATTTAAAGCAATCAAGCAGTTGTATTATTTTAGGAATTGACATTATAAAAAAAAGAACTTTATACAGTACGCCATTATTTTCGAGATCAACATAATTGCAAATTATTAAGTGAAATTATTTTAACATTAAGACAATGTAGATTACCAATTAGTTCAAAATACATAATGTTTCGAAAAAAAAAGTCTTAGTTATAAGGTAATTAAGTCCTGTTCTTGATAAAAACCCATCTTAAAAAGTATTAATTATGAAATAACACATGTATGATATCACTCTTGGTTCTCATGATCACCCTCACTATCTTCCAACTTTCTTGGAATGATAATACTATTGTTCTCAAAAATATGTTTTGATCTATGCTCATGTCTCAATATGAACCACCAATCCCTATCCAACACATATGGGTAAAAAAAACACCTAGTTGCAGTGTTTGGGGAAAACATAGGGCTCCTTAGCTTAATCCCACATCTTTATAGAGTTGATACATATCATCCTACTATCTCGATATTCCTTTACATTATTCTGATCAAAGGTGTCCCACCACTTGAACCTAAAAATAACACATTGGAAAGAAGAGAAATCCACGTCAATGATCTCTTGTATCTTTCCAGCATAACCTAACATCCCTCATACCAGGTTTTAATAATGGTGGATATATTGACTAGATTGATCAAACTTGACTTCCACTCCACATTCTTGTGTCATGTGTCCATCATCGGCATTTTTTGTGCGAACACTGTGTCCATATGCCCACATAGATGAGAACAAATGCGTGTATAAAAAAAAGTTAAAAAATATAGTGCCATGTGTCTTATAATAACCCAACAGTTAAAATATGAAATATAGATGTAAATACATTTTAAAGGTGAATTATTAAGTTTAAAATTCACATAAATAGGTTATTACCGATTGGGGTCACCCAATCCCTATGTTTAGCACATCCTCTTCAGCACACGAGTAATGACCAGTTGCACCATATTTCTTTGTGACTTGGTTAGAAACCCAATTGTTGGGGCATATTTTTGGCATATTTTATTTTAAATGATTGGGATAATGCACACTTCTATGATTCAACTGTCTAAATTATTTCTTGTGAAAATCCCATTTCATCCTCTTTTGTTTGTACAATGCGACCCAGGGTTGTCTCACTACAAAATTGTAAAGAACGAATTTATTGATTGCTTCAATTTCTAAATTCACTGGTGAAATAAAAATGATATATAGTACATATGAGATCAAAATATATATTATATCTAAGTTCAACGTGAATATTTTCTTTGTGTAAATTTTAAAAAATAGAAATCGCTTACTCTTTATCAAGTGCATTTTTACATTCGTTTGGAGTAGCTCCCCTTCTCTTTTGTCTTCATCCCTTTCATTGTCCCAAATCACCACACCTAGTCTATTTTCGATATTCTTTATGTACTCACTAGAATAATATAAAGACTTATACGTACCCCTATGCCATATACCCCTCGGGTTTTCTCTTTTTCAAACAAAACCTTTCAATTTCTTCATGTACCTATCTAAGAAGAACATCCAATGACAAGAAACCACCAAAACTAATTCAACCTCATCTATTAGGTGGACTAGAAGATGAACTTGCAAGTCCATGCAATTCGTCAGCAATTCATTCTTATACATACAAACAATCTCAACCATCTCTTGATGCCACCATGGAATGCAACCCACATGAATCTCGTTTGACATGATCCAACGTAAAAATGGAGATAATTTAGATATGGCATGTCCTAGGTCTTGGGGGAATTCATATTTCACACACCCACACATGAAAAAAGGATAATGACACTGCAAAGTTATAAACACATGCAATAATATAAAAAATTAGTTATGTTTTATGATCCCTTCATGGGATAAAATTTGTTAATATAAAACATAATAAGATCATGATTTTGACATTATACATACTCTTAGAAGATTCAAATGGTCATACATGGTGAAGTAGCATCGTAGTGAGGACCTGTATGAAGATGGCACTCTCACACCCATTATAACTTCCTTTTCCAAAGAAAGATCATATTTTTTTTAAAATCCATAGGACATCACCTTCTTTGAAATACCATGAGCAAGACGGACCAACGCTTGCCTCTGATCCCTTACTTTCTAATCGTCTTGGCCAATGTTTCCTTTTATTTTTTGAAGTACTAAGATCTTTCCTAACAGAAAATGTGTCACTTTTTTTCGATGATATGATATGTGCCTCCATAAAAAAGATGAAAATTTCTAAATATATGCATAGGATCTAATAAGTGGGTAATCTTAAGATTCTCCCAATATGGGAGGCTATAAAATATAGATTTCCTTTTCTTCCCAATGGGAAATTTCTCAACATAGGTATCGAAGAATTCTAGATAATCGAATATAGGCTCCCCATTAGAATCGAAAATTTCTATGAACTACTTCTCCTTCTCTCTCTCATATGCTCTAAGCCATTCAACTGGTGCCGTTATTTGAGGCCTTTGGGCTCTCTCTCGTTTACCATTGAAAGTGGATGTTTCTCTTCTATAAGGGTGTTATTCTGGGAGGAATACCCTGGAGTAGTCATACATTGGCTTTTGTAGGTCATTGGACCATCTAGCTTTCAGAGAAGGTCCACAACATTTACATCCAAAATACCCTTTTGTTACAAGACTTGTGAGATTATTGTATACAATATATATGCATGACACGTTCAAGAAAATCATGAAGATCAAAAAACTTAAAACGAATTAAATAACTAATATACGAAAGAATATTGTTATGTATATAAACAAATTAATAAACATGTAATTTACCATATAAAATTCCTAAGCCTAGATAATCATGTGTTGTGTAAGCACATATGTCATACAATGTAAAAATCCTCTCTATTGCGATGGGTCTTAATACATCGTATACATTTATCCCATCCCATAATTACATCAATTCATCTACCAATGGTTGTAGGTAGACATCCATATTCTTCACTTGTCTTCTACCAAGGACTATGAGATCCAACATAAGATTTTCATTCTTCACAGACAACCATGTGTGAATATAGTTATTGATCACTACTACAAGCCAAACACAATAGTTGGTGTTCTAGAGGGAATATGGATTGATGCCATCCATGGTTATGCTTAGTCGTAGACTTCATACTTCATCCTTGAATTTTTGGGACATGTATCCTTTATATGCTTCATGGCTATTGAATCTGTTGATATTCACATAAGTCGCAACTCACTTCTATGTGAGGAATGCCATCCCTACAACAAAAGAGCCTTTGAATCCTTGGGATTATAGGCATGTGCCTCAATATCTTAAAAGGAGGACCACGTGATTTACCCTTATTTTTTATTTATCATACCTACCATTCCCACATTTCGGACATATCTCTTTGTCTCCATATTCTCCTCTATCTAGAATACAATCATTTGGACATGCGTGATATGATATGTACCAACACCGAACATTTTCAATAATTCCTTTACCTCTTCGCAGCTACCAGGCAAGACATTATCACTCGGAAGAACCTTATCTTTGAATAACCTATAGTTAGTGATCATGGATAATATTAAATGTACATTAATGCTGATATAATTATAAACATTCATAAAATTGACCATTTGTAATGTTCATTGGGTGAGTATATTTCTCAAAATATAAGGGAGTACTTGATGGTCAATTACCTCAAAATTTCTAAGAAGCATGCATTCGACAAGCCAAAATTTGCTTTCAAGTTGTACAGTAACATCGTTGTCCCCAACTAGGTAGACTTTGATTGACCTCAAGGTCCAAAGAGAGGGGTTGTGGAAGAAAATTTAAGTTTTTCAAAAAAGGTATTAGCACTATGAGCATCATCCCCTAGTTGATCATCGTTTTGGAATGCATCTAACAAAATTGTGTCCATAGAATTCGTATCCCTTAATTAATCATCCATACCAACCTCTGTTTGATCACCTCCATTTCCAGCATGTGAAGAACTACTATTGTTTTAGTCATTCCTAATTGGTGAATCTGGACATAGTGGGAATTGAATAGGTGGTTGATTCAACCATCCTTGGTATTTTTCCTCTCTGATTTTTTCTCTTAATTTAGCCTTCTCTCAATTTGAAATTGTTGTTGGGTGCAACAGAAGATGGTAGGTAGGTCTCTCATCATCAGTAGAATCCTAATAATTTCAAAAAATATATTTGAACATGATTAGTACAAAATCCATAATATCAATTAGTAAGCATGTCAAAAAGGCATGATTAGTTGGTTTAACATTGAAATAATTACATTAATATACCAAAAAAAAATATTATTACCATCATTGTACCAAGATTGTGGCTAGAAGATGCAATGTTACAATCAGCAGGGTGAAGCGACTGTCTATTTTCATCTACCAAATGCACCTTGCGGTATGCTGCTCCTGATAAGAGCTTCCAACGTTTTGGATATGTTTGAATATTTTGTGCATCTGAACTCAATTATGAATCTGCATGAACCTACAAATTTGTATGCATTAATTTTATTCAGTTGATTGACATGATAAAAAAAATTAATTCAATTAGATAATGAAAATATAAATAAAATATGAAGTAAATATTACGTCTTGAGATGGATAGGGAGAACTCCACAATGGAATTTGAGAAATATTATGGAATGAGCTGGATTTTGATGAATTGTCCATTTGATATAATTATGATATTTTCTCCCTACATTTGAGAAAAATCAACAATAAATTTTTATGTACACACCTAAAAGTAATTTCGGTGCCTTAAAATGTATTTATTGTTATCAGTGCTAATGTATAGTTAACCGCACCAGTGCATTTTAGTTATTGCGCACCTGTGTTGTGTTATCAATTCACGCACGGGTGCCAAATAGCTGCAAATAAAAAAAGCACAACTTTATTTTTTTTAAGTGATAAAAAACAGGTAAATTAAAAAATGGGCGGCAAATTATTTTCAAAAATCTAATTTCATAAAACAATTCTTGAAATAGTAAAAATTTTTCACTATTTCATTATTTTTGCAAAACAATTCAGGGAGAGATTTTCATGAGAGACATACCTGGAGCAAGAGAGCACAAGAGCACTATGGAGCAGCGAAATACATTCGAACAAAACTATTCAGACAATCATATTTCCAAACCTCTCGTGATTCAAACCCTGTAGCATAGAATTTCAAACCATATGGTGATTAAGTTTTACTGTAATAATTGTTTTTTCCACATTTTATGTTTGATTTAATACATGATAAGTAAAAAAAATAAATTTTAATGTTCATTTTCAGAAGAAAAACAAACAGAAAAAAATCCATTATTACGCTAAACCCTTGATCCTTTTTGTTTATGCACTTGCTTCTTCTTGTTTCTGTGAATTTAGAATTGGGGCTTTACATTTTAGTTTTATAGGGTTTGTATTGCTATATACATAGGCCTATGACATATAACACGCAAGACGACTTGCAAAGTTGGGTCCCAATCCATGTCGGCCCTTGTGTGAATTAAAAAAAAAACAATTATTTTTTAATTGGTGTGCCCTATGTAAAATGGTGCACCATGCACTATTTAATGATAGCGCGTTGCACATGTACAATTTAAAAACATATTTTTTTAATCCATGTGCCCTGTGTAAAATAGCGCATTGGTGTGCTATTTCATTATAGTGCACCACACACGTATTGTTTGACAATGTTTTTTATTTTATTTTATGTCTGTGTTAATCGGTGCACCATTTAACATATAACACATAGGATCTTCTTGTTGACAGGGAGCATCGTATGGTGGTCCCATGTTTTCTCAGTGCGTTTATAAGAACATGTTGCACCGCCCCCTCCACGACATCATAGGCTACAAAAAATAACACAAGATGATTTTTATTAATTTGTCTGTGTTAATTGGTGCGCTTGTTAACATATAACGCACCAGTTCTCCTTGTTGACAGAGAGCACCTTACAGTGTTTCTACTATTTTGTCAGTTTGTTTAAAATTACACGCCGCACCAACATTGGTGCGTACTTCTTGAAAGGTGCATCATTTTCTTGGATTTTTTATGTCTTTACCTGAAAATTTTGTGATTTATTTATAAAATATATTAATGAATGGTATGGTACAGGCTTCATATTGATAAAGAAATGGCTGACAAGAGATCTAGTAACAAAAATACTGATAGCATGTCGAGAAAATAAAAAAAGGCAAGTTCTTTGTAAATCTTTAGAGAAATTATTATTTTTGAACTATATTTAAGTTTAACTAATATGTATTGTTTATTGTGTATCATGCAGAGCCAAAAAATGATGAAGCTCAATAAGGTTATTTCTAATCTAGGACCAGAAGAGCGTAAAAGCTTGATGGAAAAATTGTAGAAGGAATAATCAGGTGAATGAAAAAACACTATCGATCCAATATGGGTTTCTTTTTTTAATTTTCATTAATAATATATTTAAAAATATTAGATAGCATGTTTCAAAAAATATATTAATTAACATATGTTTAATTTTCTACAGTGACCATGATGCAGGGGCATTAGACACTAGCCAGCAATGTAGGAGGGTTTGTCCACATGTTGTAGCTAGGAGGGTTTGAAATCACTTGAATTGTAACAGTTAGGTGTCAATACCTCAGCTGATTGTATCATTTAGCTTAGTTAGAGTTAGTGGAAGTCGAATAGTTCAGTTAGTCTATCTGTCATATTTTAGTTAGTTGAATCATTTTAATTAGGCTGTTGATTTTCTACAACGTTCCTCACAGAGGAACCGAAGAGCCACATTGTAATATGTATAAATTGTATTCTCCGGATGTAGAAGGGGAGAGAGAAAAAGAAAAAGAGAGATTTCTGCAATAAAACTCTGTGTATTGAGCAATTGCTTCCGGTTTAATAAAATTTAAGTCTGTTGATTTCCAAACTACCTATATTTATAATTGTGAAGAATTGTTTGACTGTGAGGCGATTGTGTAATGGTAATTCCGTTCTCTGTCCTTGAATTCCCGTAATTTGTTGGATAACCCTGCAAATTCACCATAACCGCAGGCGAGGCCTGTGTAGAGAACCCTGGTCGTGGAACTCTGTTTTATGGTAATAGAATCCCGCTTAACAAAGAAACTTACGTTTGTTCGTAGACAATTGGAATTCCTAACCATGTTCAGAACCTTAGTTCACAAACGGAGGGTAAACGAAGAAGAACACGAACCGATGCGGAACCTTGGTTAGTCACTGTACCAAAACCACAAGCGGATTTGCAAAGGTGTATTGCACATATCGCACCGTTTTTGCGGAGTAGGTGGTATTTCCCGGTCACGGAGAAATTCCATAGAGCTGTTGACGCGTGGAGAAGTGGACCCCCAGAAAACCACCAGTTAAACCGCGCCATCGCATGTTATCAATTGTACCAGGAGGCCAAGCGATATTAACGAGAGTCGTTGATTTGGAGAAGGGCCATCGGATGGTGGTCACTTGAGGAAGATGCACAAAGTTTAATAAAACAACCCACGGTTTATCGTAATTCATTTATATAAAACACATGGAATATTGTTATAAAGTGCAAAGGTTATAACTTTAGTCCTAAGTTCGGAGATAATGTATATGAGTTGGGAAATATAATATAAAGTATTGAAAGTTTAAACATCGGTTATAAGGTTAGGCGGCGTAATATAAAGTGAGAGATATATTTACATTTTCAAGGGTTTTCAAATGATATTTATTTATCAAATTCCCCGAATTTGATAAATTAGATTCCAAGAAAAGAAGGGGTTCCAAAGGGAAATGCTGACAGATCCACGTCACGGTTGACCAGCTCTCCTTGGGATGGACCTTCCATCGTTGTTGTGTCATTTGTGGTATCAAAGCTATTGTCTAAAGTTTTTTTGCTGACATGGTGATCCGAGTTGGTAGAGGTGCTGGCAGAAGGAGGCCTATTGCCAACGCTGAGGTGTTGGGAATGTTGCAAAGGGTCGAGGCTAGAATAGATGCCATGGAGCGAAGATAGCCCAGATATCCTGAAGACATCAGCAAACATGAGACGGAAGAAGCAGAAGAAAATGTTGAAATTCCTCTTGACATGAGGCTCCTTAGGAATGTCCTGGGGTCTGTAGTTAAGCCCAGAATTGAAGTTTCGAGTTATGCAGGGGGACTGAATCCAGAGGATTTGGTGGACTGGATAAATGAATTGAACAAGTGCTTCGATTATGAATAAATAAGTGAATACAAGAAGGTCAAGTTTGCAGTAACAAAGCTGAAAGGACATGCTGCACTTTGGTGGGATGGAGTCCAGGCAGAGAGGAGGAGAGTTGGCAAGAAACCTATCAAGAGCTGGACCAGAATGATGGCCAAATTAAAAGGTAAATTCTTGCCTAGTGATTACCAGCTGACATTGTATAAGCAAATGTAGAACCTGAGACAAAGGTTGCCAATAGTAAAAAAATACACAGAGGAATTCTACAGAGTAAGCATAAGGGCTGGGAAATTCCAAGACACACCTGAGAAGACTGCCAGATATGTGAATGGTCTCAAGCTGGAGATCCAAGATGAGATTGGTCTCCTGTCTCCTAAGATAGTGGAAGAGGCCTATCAGATGGCCTTGAAAGCAGAGGAGAAATTCCTGAGGAAACAGTCTGCCAAGAAGAGAGGTACTTTCCGAGGAAAGGGAAGTCAGGGTGTTAGAGGAAAGCCTACTACACCCAAGGATGGAGCTAATAGTAGCTCACCTCAGAATGCATCTACAGAAGAGGATGCAAGGGGCAGAAGGGGTTCTTACAGAGGAAAAGGAAGAGGAGGCAGAGACAGAGGCAGAGGTAAAGAATTGAGGTGTTATAGATGTTAGCAAGTGGGACACAAGCACTATGAATGTCCAGAGAATGTGGGTGTTGGTCCAAGGAATGCTGTTGTTTCCTAGGCTGAAGAAGAGGCAGAAATTGAAGAATAAATTCTTCCAGAGAGGGGATAATCCTTGGTGGTGAATAAGGTCCTGTTGAAGCAAGCCAAAGAGGTCACTGAGCCTACACAAAGGAAGAATTTGTTTAGGAGCATATGCAGGGTCCAAGGGAAATGCTGCCAGCTAGTCATTGATAGTGGCAACACAGACAATCTGGTTTCCACTGAGGTAATAGAGAAGTTTAAGTTGAAGACAAGGGAGCATCCAACTCCCGACAGGGTGTCCTGGCTGCATAAAGGGAACCAGCTGGTTGTAAAAGAGAAGTGTGAGATAGAGCTGCAAATGGGAAAATACAAAGATAAGGTCCTCTATGATGTAATGCCCATGGATGTGTGTCATATACTACTGGGTAGACCTTGGCCGTTTGACAGAGTAGCAGTGCATGATGGCAAGAAGAACACTTACAAGTTCTTCAAGGATGGGGTACATCATACATTTATACCCATGGAAGAAGTAGAGCCATCCAACAGAGTGATTGATCCAAAGACCTTGTTGCTAAGAGAGAAAGAATATCTGTAGCAGATAGAAGAGGAAGAGGTAAGTTTTGCTTTAGTTTGCAAACCTAAATTAGTTCTTACTTCCACAAATATTTCTGATTTACCAGTAGAGATACAAGGGATGTTAGATGATTACTGTGACATTGTTGTGGATGATTTACCTGATGAGCTGCCGCCTGTGGGAAAGATCATCCATCAGATAGATTTTATCCTTTGTTCAAATATGCCAAATAAGGTAGCCTACAGAATGACTCCCAAGGAAAATGAGGAAATCAGGAGACAAGTACAGGAGTTGGTGGACAAGGGGATGATCAGAGAAAGCATGAGTCCATGTGCAGTACCATCAGTATTGAGCCCAAAGAAATATGGAGGCTAGAGGATGTGTACTAATTCCAGATCAATCAATAAGATCACAATCAGGTACAGATTTCCTTTGCCCAGAGTTGAGGATTTAATGGATTGTTTGAGTGGTGCTAAATATTTCTTAAGGATAGATTTGAAGAGTGGATACCATCAGATTAGAATAAGAGAGGGTGATGAGTGGAAAACTGCCTTTAAAACAAATGAAGGACTGTATGAATGGATGGTAATGCCTTTTGGGTCATCAAATGCACCTAGTAATTTTATGAGACTTATGAATGAAGTATTGAAATAATTCATTGGTAAATTTGTGATAGTGTATCTGGATGATATGTTAGTTTTCAACAGAACTAGAGAAGAACATTTAAGGCATCTTAATCATGTTTTGAAAAAGCTGCACCATGAGAAGCTGCTGATAAATCTGAAGAAATGTTCATTCATGAAGGAAGAGTTGGTGTATTTGGGGTTTTTTGTTTCTGCAGAAGGATTGAAGATGGACCCAGAAAAGGTTAAGGCAATTGTGGAGTGGCCTTCACCCATGAATGTCTTTGAGGTAAGAAGTTTCCATGGACTTGCTAGTTTTTACAGAAAGTTTATAAGAAACTTCAGTAATATTAATGCACCCATAATTGAGACAATAAAGAAGAGAAAACAGCCTTTTAAGTGGACTGCTAAAGCAAAAAGAAATTTTAAGCTGCTGAAGCAAAAGATAACAGAGAAGCCTATTTTGATTCTGCCTGATTTTACTAAACCATTTCAAGTAAAATGTGATGCCAGTGGAGAGGCCATTGGATCTGTGTTGAGTCAGGATGATAGGCCTGTGGCATATTTCAGTGAGAAGCTGAATGACACCAGAAGAAAGTATTCCTCTTATGAGAAGGAATTCTATGCAATTGTCCAGGCACTGAAGAAATGGAGACAATATTTGATGTCCAGAGAGTTTGTATTATATTCTGACAATCATACTTTGCAGTGTATTTTACAGCAGCCCAAATTGAAACATAAGCATGCTAAGTGGGTTGAGTATCTCCAAATTTTTAATTTTGTTTTGAAACATATAAGTGGCCAAGCCAATAAAGTAGCTGATGCTTTGAGTAGGAGGCACATGCTTGTTCAAGAAACAAATTTTGAAGTTGTAGGGTTTGATTTTCTGAAAGAATTGTATAAAACAGATCCAGATTTTAAAGAAGCATTTGAGGCATGTAGTAACCCTGTTTTAACGGACAAGAAAGTGATGGGCTGGATTGGCTAGAGAGGACATTATTCGGAAAAATGGCCTTATTATTACCAAAATGTTCCGCGTGAAAAAGAAAATTTGATCAAGGAGAAGCAGAGTGGTGGACTTGCTGGACACTTTGGTATTGATAAGACTTATGAGCAGCTGAGTCACTTTTATTTCTGGCCCAAGATGAGAGCATAAGTGGAAAAGTTTGTGAAGAATTACAAGATTTGTCAATATGCCAAAGGAAGGAGCCAGAATGCAGGATTGTACACTCCCTTACCTATTCCAGACAGGCCTTGGGACATGGTGAGCATGGATTTTGTTCTAGGATTGCCCAAGACTCAGAGAGGGAATGATGCAGTCTTTGTTGTGGTGGATAGATTCTCCAAAATGGCACATTTTATTCCATGTTATAAAACTAGTGATGCCACCCATGTTTCTAACTTGTTTTTCAAAGAAGTTGTTACACTGCATGGGTTGCCCAAGAGTATTGTTTCAGACAGAGACACCAGATTTGTGGGGCACTTTTGGAGGACCCTGTGGAAGAAACTTGGTACTAAACTGAGTTTCAGCTCAGCTTATCATGCTCAGACTGATGGACAAACTGAGGTAGTGAATAGGAGTCTGGGAAATTTGTTGAGATGTCTTGCAAGAGAACATGCCAAGCAATGGGAACATATTTTTCCCCAGGAAGAATATGCATCTAATGACTCACCAAATAGGAGCACAGGGCAGAGTCCATTCCACATTGTTTATGGAATGCACCCCAGAGGAATATCAGAGTTAAGAGATCTGGGAAGGGCAGAACTGAGAAGTGCAGATGGTGAGGAATTTTCTTCAGAGATCCAGGCCATACATGAACAAGTGAAATGGCAACTACAAGGCAGCAGCGTCAGATATAAAAACAGAGTAGACTTGAGCAGAAAGGAAGTTCATTATGAAGTAGGAGATCAGGTTCTGGCACACTTGAGAAAGGAGAGATTCCCAAAGAAGTAGTACAACAAATTTAAGTTCAAAAATATTGGGCCATGCAAGATACTTAGGAAGTTTTCTGCAAATGCTTATGAGATTGAATTACCTCCTGATGTTGGAATATCTCCCATTTTCAATGTTGCAGATTTGTACAAGTATGAAGATGATGGTGCAGAAGAAGGGTTAGAGGACAAGGAACAAATTGAGTGGAAAGAGCAGCTACCTCCAGCTCAGCGATTGCAACCAGAGAAAATATTGGATAAAAGACCATTCAGAAGGACCAGAGGACAAGAGTATTTTCAGTACTTGATCAAATGGAAGAATAAGCTAGAGGAAGATGCCACTTGGATGACAGAAGAAATGTTGCAGAAGATAGGCAGATCAGTGGAAGAGCTCATGGACAGGAGCCCATGAAGAAAATTGCCCTTCGTAGTTTGATGTAGGGGCATTAGACACTAGCCAGCAATGTAGGAGGGTTTTTCCACATGTTGTGGCTAGGAGGGTTCGAAATCACTTGAATTGTAACAGCTAGGTGTCAATACCTCAGCTGATTGTATCATTTAGCTTAGTTAGAGTTAGTGAAATTCGAATAGTTCAATTAGTCTATCTGTCATATTTCAGTTAGTTGAATCATTTTAATTAGGCTGTTGATTTTCTACAACGGTCCTCACAGAGGAACCGAAGAGCCACATTGTAATATGTATAAATTGTATTCTCCGGATGTAGAAGGGGAGAGAGAAAAATAAAAAGAGAGATTTCTGCAATAAAACTCTGTGTATTAAGCAATTGCTTCCGGTTGAATAAAAATTCAAGTCTGTTGATTTCCAAACTGCCTGTATTTATAATTTTGAATAATTGTTTGACTGTGAGGCGATTGTGTAATGGTAATTCCATTCTTTGCCCTCGAATTCTCGTAATTTTTTGGATAACCCTGCGAATTCACCATAACCGCAGGCAAGGCCTTTGTAGAGAACCCTGGTCATGGAACTCTGTTTTATGGTAATAGAAGCCCGCTTAACAAAGAAACTTACGTTTGTTCGTAGAAAATTGGAATTCGTAACCATGTTCAGAACCTTAGTTAACAAACGGAGGGTAAACGAAGAAGAACGTGAACCAACGCGAAACCTTGGTTAGTCACTGTACCAAAACCACAAGCGGATTTGCAAAGGTGGATTGCCCATATCACACCGCTTTTGCGAAGTAGGTAGTATTTCCCGGTCATGGAACGATTCCATAGAGCTGTTGACGCGTGGCGAAGTGGACCCCCAGAAAACCACCGGTTAAACCGCGCCATCGAACATTATCAATCATACCAGGACGTCGAGCGATATTAACGAGAGTCGTTGATTTGGAGAAGGGCCATCGGATGGTGGTCACTTGAGGAAGATGCGCAAAGTTTAATAAAACAACCCACGCTTTATCGTAAGTCATTTATATAAAACGCGTGGAATATTTTTATAAAGTGCAAAGGTTATAACTTTAGTCCTAAGTTCAGAGATAATTTATATGAGCCGGGAAATATAATATAAAGTATTGAATTTTAAACATTGGTTATAAGGTCGGGCGGCGTAATATAAAGCGAGAGATATATTTAAATTTTCAAGGGTTGTCAAATGATATTTATTTATCAAATTCCCCAAATTTGATAAATTAGATTCCAAGAAAAGAAGGGGTTCCAAAGGGAAATGCTGACAGAGCCACGTCATGGTTGACCAGCTCTCCTTAGGGCGGACCTTCCAACGTTGTTGCGTCAAACCAACAACTCAGAAAAGGAATGTTGTTCTAAGAAAAAAAAAATAGAACATGAAAATTAAAATGAATTGCTCCTTAGCTCGTCTGGTGTGGTGTTGGAGGTTAAAGAAAGGGGGAAAAT
Source organism: Pinus albicaulis (assembly GCA_034641835.2). Lineage (NCBI taxonomy): Eukaryota > Viridiplantae > Streptophyta > Pinopsida > Pinales > Pinaceae > Pinus > Pinus albicaulis. The sequence goes on from CM076579.1 coordinate 498,967,577, forward strand.
TTTTTAAAAACTTTGAGGGATTTAGTGGAATGAATGTATAGATGTTCTTTCCACTCACAATACAAAAATCAATCCAATGATTCCAAGAACCAAATTTTATCTAAACTACAAGATGAGTTTCCAGAGAATTGGTCAATGGGAGATGTCAGAGTTTTAATAGCAAAAACGTACAACAACAACGAGGGATAAGGAATGAAAAATTAATATTCCTTTAAATTTTTTTCTTGAATTACAATATATTACTAGAAAGAAATCATTTATAAATATCACTTTTTTTATATTTACTTTTCATATATCAATATAAAAATTAAATAGTTTATTGTCATATTACATTTTTAGGAAGATTATGAAAATCTCAAAAGGATGAACGAGCTAATATCAGAAATATGCTATAGTAGGAATGTCCAAAAATGTGTACAAGTAGATATTCAAAGAAATGGACATAATTGCATCGCACGAGGATCCATCTCAACAACAATGTGCTTCAAATGTAATATGCAATCATTGAATTTTTTGATTAGGTACAATAAATAAACAATATATCATTAAATATTAATTTTCAAGTATTTTCTTGTAGAAAATAAAAGAAAACAGAACCCATTCAACATATAAAACAGAACGACAAGGAATAAAAGGGTTGATATCTAAGTTTGTGAGTAATTGTTACTTCCTTATAACAACTTAAATATATTTCATTTTTGTATATTTTAAGTTTTTTTACAATAATCATCATTGAATATCTTCAAATAGGTGCTAACATACAAATAAGAACCATCAGATGAATTGATTGACATTGGGTTAAATATGGGTTGTTAGTATATGTTGGCATATCTGAAATTAATTGTGGAATTTGTAAGCATCTATCGATCTTTTTTTACTTACCTCCGTATATAATTAATAGAACAAAAAAATATTTTATATTAGATATATGATTTGTTATGGGGTATAAAACTGGCACGAAACAGAGTATGTAACTATTCCAACAAATGAAATGTTGAAATATGGCATGGAATTTGGTTTTGAAAGAATGTGTATAGTTCATGAGTCAATTATTGCTATGGTACATCATTTATTTTTTATTTACTGATGTATATTATTTAATATTACAATTTTTATTATTCTCACCAATTTATATATATATATATATATATATATATATATATATATATATATATATATTACAATTTGTTTTTATGTTTGTAGATGGGAGGTGAAGAAGAAGAAAAAAATCAACACCGTGAACAAAACATTCCTCAAAATAACCCCAAGTCATGGAAGTAGCTCGAGAAGCGACAACAGTTCAATAGAATAATGATGATCAATATGTTTGGATATCAAAGTAAGGCATTGTATTTTTTGAAATATTTGTCTCTGAAATCAAACATTTTTTTTAATGTAACGGACATAGTGTCCCAATTTAAAGATAGAGGGATACCAATAATTGCCCCATATTGTATGAAAAATAGTGTCTTAGTCATATATATATATATATATATATATATATATATATATATATATATAATAAAACACATTTTAATTTATTCTATTGCATTCCACATTATCGTTGTGAAATGTAATACCACTGATTAATTATATGGATGATTAAATATTATAATGAAGAGATGCAAAATCTAATGATATGATATAAGAAATTAATCCAAACATCACATTCAAATGCACTAATAACAATTCAATTGATATGAATATTTTTATAAGATATGTGTTTAATTTTGATGAATAATGAATTTTAAAAAATCACAATAATTGTACTGTCATAGGTCGATGTTTCTAAAAAATACAAAATGAACACTGGTGCGTGTTAGATACTGTGCATCGATGCATTTCTATGATAATGCACACCGTTGTGTTTCTACAACCTATGGGCACTGTACAAATACCATTAACAATTAAAATGCTTAGTGCATTTGTGTGATACTATGCACCGGTGCTTTTATGTGATAATTTTCACTTGTGCATTTCTATGACCTATGGGGACTGCACAAATACCAATACCAATTAGAACGCTTGGTGTGTTTGTGTGATATTGTGCACCAGTGCGTTTGTATGATACTGTGTACTGGTGCGTTGATATGACCTATGGGCACCACAAAAATACCAATACTAATTAGAACGACCTGGTGCATTGTATAACCTACATCGCGCCCCGGTGTGGTTTTACACCTTAACAGCTCGGTGCATGCAACTTTGATCGCCCTAGGGCGATTTTATCGCTGAGATGCATCAAGACGTTCCTAAACACCCCAGGGCATCCTAATTTTTTTTTCATCCTGTTTCTTGATAGGTTTATAGTACCAATGCATTCACTGTAAAACGCATAGGTGCGTTGACACTTGATTGGTGCATTGTTGAGAAATACATCTGTAACAACCTCCAGCCGCCCAATTTCTTTTATTTTTGTTGAAATTCCATTAGAAGCTTCGCCAAAACCTCTGTTACCGAAAACACATGCTGTAGCAAATGTTTTTTTGACAATTTTATCCAATTTTATAACATTAAAAACCTCCTTTATAACCTACGCTAGAGGGTCTTTACCTTATAGTGTTATAAACATAAATACTCAAATTTGTTTGATTTATTGGAATTTAAAGTTGTAGTAAACTAGTTGTTTATATGGAAGGAATGTAAGTCATGAGAAAGATTGATATATATTGCAATAGAAGCTAAACATTATGAGAGGGAAAATCATAATTGGAAAATTTGACTTCCTGTATGAAACAAACTACTATTAGAATGGGATATCTATGTGGAACAAGTTTAAAATACTTTTGATTGAAATTAAATGATTATTATCTTAGTAACTATATGTACATAATAAAGGCGAGATTATGGATATATCCAAGTAGGAAAGAGGATGCTTGTTGACATAAATAAATATGGATAAGAGGTTGATATTAGGATATAGGTACCATATGGCATGCAATGATTTTCATTTTGATGAGCTATGTGATGTTGGAGTAAGATCGGGGATTCCTTGGACACAAGTTCTTGTAAGTATCAATAATATTTCATTATGAGGAAGCCTTGAAAATTGATGGATCACCTAAGGGACTATGTAACAGAGAAAGGGATGCTTGATCCTAGAGGATTGAATGACTAGAAGGAAGAGAAATATTGAGATAATAACATTATAGCTAAGATCATGACTACATAAGGTATGCCCTAGTAAATAATGAGTTGGGATTTATCCATGGTAGCCATATGGAAGTGGTTCTATGATTAAAAAGATGCAACTGTGTTTCAATGTATATTTTATCCTAGTTTGTGAACATCAATGGAATTATTATACATCAAGGACATTTTAATATGTATAATTTCTTGATAAATTTTGTAGGCATATTCTTGAATACCAAAATTTTGGAGGTATACCATTAATTTAATATGAATAATGACTTATGGAAAAAATGAAGATGATGATGATGATGATGATGATGATGATGATGGTATAACTAAAGAGTGAAGATGTTTCAATTATGTTGTAGTAAATGAGAAAACCAAGGAATTTGTATAGCTATAATAAAGGGGACATCGAGGATGGTGTCAACACTAAGGATGATATTATCCAAAGGGGAAGGGATTTAATGTCCCCGAGTCTTACTTATATTTAAAATGGTTTTTTTTCCTAGAAATAATATTTAATTAACATTCAAAATAGAACTAGAAAATAATAAATAATGTCAATGCATTTGAGTCTAATAATAAATATTCCAACAACTAACTAAGGAATTATCAACTAAAGGGAACATTACTTCATGAGTGGGTAATAGTAAGGGGGTAAAAAAAGGGTGTTAAAAATCCATAATGGCACATAACCACTCTTTCCATATTACTTTTGTTTCCCAAATGAAATTATGAAAATTATGTTCACTTACCCTTGATGAATTGACAAGTTAATCATTGCATGCAGTGGATGGAAGGAAATCCATTCAAAATTATGAAATAATTGGTTGGGTTCCATATGGATAGGATTGAGGAGGTAAACTCACCCATTTAGAAAATCATTTCTATAGAAAAATATATGTTTGGAGTTATTCTTACGAAATTGAAGGGAGACTTCATGGATTGGGGGAGGAGGGGATTCAATGAGAAGACATTGAAAGAGGGGAGGAAAACATAGAGGCATGTGTGAACAACAAAGGACGGTTATGAAAATGAATGTGAATTACCATTAGCTAAGAAACATTTTGATGGCATGCACATTAAGTAGTAAATATGTAATATTCAAAATTTTCCAAAAACTAATTGGAATATTAGAGTTATTACATTTCTTATTTAGTTAAGTAAATAAAAGGGGTGGAGGGACCCATAAACCCAGTAGATGAATAAAATCCATTTCTATAGTGTTAATGTGGGTTAGTTGAGTAGTGGAGTAGTTTTATGGAGTAGTGATGCAACATAATAATGAAGAAAGAGTGGATTTCATAGAGCATTAATGAGGAAGATAGTGGAGGAATAAATGAAAGATGATGGATATAGTGGAGAATCATTTGCAGAGATGATGGAGGAAGTGGAGAGTATTAAATGCACACATGATGGAGGAAGTGGAGAGTAATTTCAGTAGTGATGGAGATCATGGAGGAAAACACGGTCTTTATGTAAGCTAGTGGCCACATGTGGAGCGTAGTTATGAGGTGGGCCAAGGCTAGGGAAGGGTCACAACCATAAAAGGAAGATGAGGGCAGTAAAGGAAGTGGAGTCTAGATTTTTTTTTTGAGTGTTGTAAGACATTTCTTTACATGTTTCAGATATTTAGCTAAAATTTTTGTGATGTTTAGTGTCAGGTGTTCCCGAGCAGGAATCCCACCCTTACCCACGGGGGACTTATAGTGCCTACTTTGGGAAGGTTTTCTTGGGCAACATTGATTATTTGGAAATGAGTGCTACTTTCAACCACTCTCATATGCATTTCCATGTATAGGAATTATGCATTCCTGAACTTGGGTTTGAGAGTTGGAAGGTTGTTCTTAGTACTTCATCTAAGAAACCTGTGGAGGGATCAATCGTTCACATTGTGGATCTTTTGCAGTCTTCTGACAGTTTAATTGTCATATCTGACATTAGGCCATCTATCCAATTCTCCTATGCGGCAACATTTCCTATGGTAATTGTGTAATTCTGCAGTGAGTGTTTGAGGAGAAGAGGAAGTTCCAAGAAACTTAGCTTGGAATGTTGTGAGGGTTTACTCCTTCACTCCAGGGATCACTTTAGTAGCCTAGGTCAGCATTGTATTATCTATCAGTAGGCAACATCATCAGCCCTCCTCAACAAAACAATATTACCTAGCAGTTGTGCATGCAGCAGCTGTATATTTAGTGGAGGAGCCATATCTTAAGTTTCTCGTCTTGGGATCATGAGAAGGAACCAACCCTTCATTTAGTGAGTTGAGTGGGTGATATTGTAGCACATAGATCATTATTTTAGCCCCAGATTAGCAGTTGTCTCCAAGGAGTGCATAACTCAGCCAAAAGTGTTGCAGTTTGCGACCCAAAAAGGTCTGAAATTCCAAACTCAAAATCTCGCCAAAACATTTCTAGTTTTTACGAGTACAGTTCGTGGTTAAAATATCAAATATTTTTTATCGCTCTAACAGCCTCTCACACACAGATCTTCTCCCCAACAAAATCATTTTCTAGCAAAAGCAACAGTAGAAGCATAAGATTTCCAGTGTTGGGATGTAGAGTTGTTTCAACCATCCTTAGATGGCTTGAGTGAATTATTTTTTTTAGCATTGTGTGTATTCATTTTCTATGATCATAATGATATGGCTAAGATTTCTCTACTCCTATGTATGATTTCCTAATGTATTCTAGCATTTTTCCACTTTTACACATTTTATTCAGATTTTACCGTAGTGGGAATTATGCATATGTTCTATCTTCTTATTTCTCCCATTTTAGAATATTACAGTGGTATCAAATCATGATCGTTGGCTCAGCTTGTGGATATTTCATGACATCAGAGGAATACGAATAAGAATCAGAAACATAAGAAGTATTCAATGGCGGAAGGTTAGAGTTTTTCCACACTTTTCTTCAGATCTATGTAAGATCTCACCATGGAGATCATAGAAATGAGAAGAGAAAGGAAAAAGGAAAACTCAAGAGGGTTTCAGAATGGAGAAGGTCCGAGCACTTCCTATTAGTAGTATAAGCAATTGGCAGTGCAGAAATTTCCACAATGTCCTACTATGCCTTGCAGAAGGAAATGAATGGCATGGAGATGGAGGATATTTGGAGCATAAGACTCTGATTGATTATCTTGCAGAGTAAAAATCTCAATCTAGACCATTCAAAGAGAATCTTACTTTCAACATTTATTCTAGACTAAAGAGAACTAGAGACCCCGTAGTAGCAATAGAAGAAGAGGGCATATGCAGAATAGATTCTTTCTGCCTACATTCGATGGGTCATCGAAAAGCATGACAAAGGATTGGATGGAGAAGTTAGATGATCTCTTCCAGCTACACCCAGTAGCGTAAAAGGAAGCCATTGATATTGCACCATTTCACCTTGAGATTGAAGAAAATGATTGATGGTTTGGCCAATTGAAACATGCAAGAGTGACTATGTATGAAGAGTTCACTCAAAGGTTGGTAAACATGTTTGACAGAAGAAAACCGGAGGAACTTTGCATTAAGACATTTTTCTACATTGGTGAATAATTATATGAGGAGGAAAAGGAATATGTTAGCATTGATACTCTGGGCGAAGAACAACTACTACCACCATCAGCTGCAGTCGAGGTACTTGCATCAGTGGGAGGAGAACTTTAATTTTGGCAAGATGTTCCCAAGACTTCGACATTGAGAGTCCAAGGCATGATTCAGGAGGTGCATGAGTAAGAGGAAGCAGATACCACTGCTGGTGCAGCACTAAAAGAGTAGCCGTCACCATCACCATCAGTTGGAGAAGAAATTGCACTAGTTGGGGGAACTCTTGTACCTTTACAAGATGTTCCCAAGCATCAGCTAATCCAAGGTATGCAAAAATTTCCACCCTAGATCGTTTCAACACATCATCATGAGATTTGTGGGGTCATTCCATCAGGGAAATTGTATTACCAAGGGTTAGAGCACATTTTTTATTTGGAGCAGCAAACTACTACTGCGCAAAGGACCCTTGACTGGTTCAAGGAGAAGATGTATAGTTATCCTAGTTTTACATTGTTGAGTTGCACACAACACTTTGTGTAGGAGTGTGTAGTTTCTAAGGATGGGATTAGCACAGTCCTAATGCAAGGAATCTATACAATAGCTTTTGAGAACCAGAATTTAATATCACATGAGCTATCGTATTCTATTTAATACAAAGAGATATTGTTGATTATGCATGCATTGGTCAAATTCCAACAGGTTTTTATTGGCAGTGATTTCGGGTGAAGACCAACCACCATATTATCAGGCATATTTCTTAGGAGGAGCAAGAACCACAAAAGAGGAAGCAACGGTGGATCAGTACACTACAGGACTATGAGTTTAGCATTGTGTATGGAGAGGGCCATGTGGCAACAAATACACTATCATGGAGATCAGCAGCACTGTCACTAAGGAGCAGTGATGATTTGAGGGCCCAATTATTATTTGAGCATTCCAATAACTGCTTCACTTATGAAGGATTGTATGGGTAGATTGTAGGTAGTAGACATCATGTAATGGATAAACTCTTCCATTATTAGGACAGAGCCTTCTTGAGGAGCACCTCACATCTAAAACAGAATTTTTTTCATGTAGCATATTCAGGACCTCATCAGTTCTATCAGGCTATCGGAGACAGGTTCTCATGGAGAGACCTCAAGCGAGATGCACTTCAACATATCATGGAGTGAAAATATTGTCATCAGATTGTGGAGGATGGTATTGTCGACAGTGATCCACTATTGAGATATGAACATTCCTTGCACATTTTAACATAGTACATCTCTTCACCCATGACCGGATTATATTTCTGGGATGTCTTCATGCTCTTCCCAAGGCCATAGATAGTGATGGGGATAGTTATTGTATGAGCAATTTTTGTTGGGAGATTCTCCATTAGGTGGATACTGAGCTGGTGCATGATATGAGTCATCACCCATAGTTGGATGGATGGACAGACATGATGAGCAAGTGGTTGAAAAGATACTTACATATCTATGACACGGGGCAGCATGAAGCATGGTTGCGCTGGCTGCTCTGGGTTGAGTATGGTTACCACTCGACATTTCAGATTAGTATGTTCCATGCTGTTAGTATGAATATTAATTGCAAGTGTACAAAAAAAGACCACTTTAGCTGTGCATAACATATAGCCCTAACAACAAATATGGCTGCCGATATATTCAGATCTACAATTAGGTGATCAATATAAATGCTGCAAAAATATCGATCTATGCAAATTAAGAAGTAAATAAAAATGAGATTTAATCCATGCATCCAATAGACAATAAAATAATATACTAAATGAATTTTATATTAAGGGCACTTGGGAGGAAAACATAGAAGGATGTTACCAATTCTCCTCAATGGGTTGGGTTCTTTTAAGTCCTCAACACTTCAGATCAAAAATTCCTCTCTCTTGATGGTGTAGAAAACCCAGACAAAAACGGAACTCAAAGGGACCTCACAAGTAAAAAGATAGAAAAATATGACAATGATGGTGGATCAAAGTCAGACCAAAAGTATAGATCCATAGTGATCTTTAGGCAACAAGATGTAGTGAATGAATGGAAAAACCCTTCTATCTATAACAAAATCATGAGTTAGTCTAGATATTGGTGCATAGTTAAAATATTATTAACCAAATCAAGATCCAACTTTTATGGAATATTTTATTATATTTGTTGGAGGGAAATATAATTTGACTTGGGTCAAATCCCTTTATTTGTAAATAATAAATAAATAAATGATTTATTTATTATTTTAAGGAGGTGGTTGAGTAATAATCAAATAAATAATTATTTATTTAATTATTTATGAATGGTTTAGTCAAATTTAACAAGGAATATTATTTAAATAAGGTTTAAATAATTATTCCTAGAAAATAATAAGATAAAATAGTGATTTATCTAATTAATTTTCCTGTTTTGGGTTAAATATGACCATGAATATTAATTAAACTATTGTTTAACTAATTATTCCTTGAGGAAAATCAAACAAATGTGGATTTATTTAATGTTTCCTCATGGGGTTTCCTGTTTAGACCATAAAAAACTTAATAAAGGTGGTTTACTAAGTTACTTTTCATAGTGAAATAAATTTTACTTAGGGTAAAACTGGTCTTACATGGTGTACTTAGGTCCATCTAATATTAACACGTTAGATGACCAAAAAATGGTGTAATAGATTGCCCCCTAGCGTGTGAACGTTAGGAGCTAATTGTATGACCGAAGTAAATTGTAAGAACTCAATCACTAGACACCGAAGGAGAATTCAAAGAGAGAGAAATATAAGGTAGACCGAAGCACTAAAGGACTAGACCTTGAGGAGGCGAGACTTACAGGTGTGACAAGGCTCTTTTATGAGTGAGTACCTATAATATAAGCAGCGGGGGTGGCATACCTATGCCCGCCGAGACAAAGTACAAAGAATAATGCATCTAGAAAACATGTGACTGAACAATATATTACATGTTGGCATAAACATGAGCCACGTAAAAACATGATAATGAATCCCACATGTAGGTTTTAACCCTTAACAGAAATTATCTACACACGAATATTATAACAGAAAATAAACAATAGCGAGAGCATAAAACATAAAACAGATAAACACAGAGATTTTCCTCTGGATCCCAAATCGGGATGACTAGCTTGATATTTCATTATATTCCTTTAGTGTTAAAACACATATATATATATATATATATGCCGAAGCATACATAAACCCCAATCCATTAACCCTGGATTAGAACATAACCGTAGTTCCATTGACCGGATCTACAAAATGCCAGGGGCCAGAAACCATCGTACCCCAAAACCATGTGAAAACTCATGCACAAAACATGGGTGGGTCCACCTATGAGTGGGTCCACACACCAAAAAAAAATTCATCGGGGCGCTACCCCGGACCCCAACAGTAGGGGCTGCCTCCCCTTCTGACCCCCCTACTGCGCGTGGGGCTAGTCATGGAAAGAATATAACACATGCCCAACATTCTCCCACTTGTTGTTTTCTTTCCACAGGGGGCCATAGGAGAGCTTAGTCATTGGGCCAATTCTTCAACACCCATTGTTTCTCTACACCAAGAGAACTTCTGAGTGCTCACAGAATTCATCAATGCATCTGCAACATTCTACAAAGTGTCCACCTTTACCAGCAACACCCTTTTAGCCTCAACCATATCTATAACAAACTGATATTGAAAATCAATGTGCTTTGTCTTTGAATGGTAAGTAGGGTTCTTAGCCAAGAAAATTGCACTTTTGCTATCACAGTCTATCCTTATAGCTTGCTATACCAACCCCATACTTGAACACAATCTATGCAACCAAACTATTTCCTTGCTTGCATGAGTGGCTGCTATGTATTCTGCCTCTGTAGTTGAAAGAGCCACTACAGACTGTCTTTTACTCATCCAACTGACTGCGCCTCCAAATAGGCTAAACACAGACCCACTTGTAGATCTTCTTCCGCATCTCCAAACCTGATTCTCGCATCAACAAAAAACCACGAATGTCCAACATTCTTTCCAATCCTGGTCTTCCCTGGTAGCACAAGCCATAATCACTAGTGCCACGTAAATATCTGAAAACCGGCTTCACTGTTGTCCAATGCTCCTTCCCTAGGTTTGACATAAACCTGTTCAATACTCCCACTACATGTGCAATATCTGGTCTAGTACAGACCATTGCATACATCAGGCTACCCACTGCACTTGCATATGGAACACGGGACATATCCTCCTCTTCTTCTTGTGTCTTGGGACACTGTTCAGCAGATAGCATTATACCTACAGGAATAGGAACACTCACCAGTTTACTATCTTGCATATTGAATCTCTGCAATATAGTCTCGACATACTTCCTCTGGTTTAACCAGATCTTCCTCTTTGCTCGATCTCTTTTAATTTCCATGCCCAAAATATAGTTTGCAGCACCAAGATCCTTAATGTCGAACTTGGAGAATAGTTGGGTCTTCAAATCTTGGATAATTTCTTTGTCATTTCCAACCAAAAACATATCATACACATACAAGACCAAATAAATAACACGGTCATCAATTAATTTAAAAAAAACACAGCGATCCTCCTTGGTGACTGTTTTAACCCATACAGAGACGTCTTCAACTTGCACACCAGTTATTTCTTACCCTTCACCATAAAGCCTTTAGGTTGCTTCATGTATATCTCCTCTTATAGATCCCCGTGAAGAAATGTTGTCTTCACATCCATCTATTCTATGTCAAAATCAAATGCAACAGCAACAGATAAAAGTAATCTAATAGAAGTAACTTTGGCAACAGGAGAAAAAATATCACCAAAATCAATTCCTGGCACCTGGGAATAACCTTTTTCTACCAACCGAGCTTTGTATTTCTCCACCTTTCCTTCTACATTCATCTTCTTCTTAAACACCCATTTGCTCTCGATGGGCTTCCTTCTAGCTGGCAACTCCACCAAATCCCATGCCTCATTTTTATGCAAGGATGCCATTTCATCAACCATGGCCTCCTTCCAGAGTTTTCCATCCTCTGAATCTACTTCCTCCCTGACAGTTCTGGGATCTTCATCAGTTATAGTTAAGGAAAAACCTGAACAGAAAGTAGATGGACTATACCTTTCTGGTTTCCTTCTTTCTTGAACTGATCCTCTCACAGCTGGAGTTTGTGGCTCTTCCTCTTCTGAGTCTTCTTCTATTTTAGAGTCTGATTCATCCTCCTTTAGCTCAAAATATATCTTCTCAGGTTCCTTTGGTAGGAATTCATGTGTAACAACATATTTCACCTCTCTAAACACCACATCTCAACTATACACAACCTTCCTTGTTTCTAGGTTCCAAAGCTTGTAACCCTTTAAACCATCCTTATACCCAATAAAGATGCACCTTTCAGATTTATTATCCAACTTGGTCCTTTTCTCCTTTCGAATATGTACATATGCATCACATCCAAATACCCTTATATGTGAAAGAGAGGGTTTCTTACCAGTCCATACCTCATGTGGAGTCTTGTCCTCCAACGATGATGAAGGTGATCTGTTAACTAAGTAACATGTAGTCTCCACTGCCTCTGCCCAAAATTATTGTCCTAACCTGGTACCACTAAGCATGCTTCTTGACTTTTCCATCAGTGTTCTGTTCATTCTTTCTACAAATCCATTTTTCTGAGGTGTGTATTGAGTAGTCTTCTCCCATGCCATGCCACACTTCTTACAAAACTCTTCAAATTCCTTCTTGCAGAACTCCCCACCATTATCTGTCCTCAGTGCCTTTATCTTCTTCTCTGTTTGGTATTCCACCAAAGCCTTAAATTCTTTAAATTTGTCAAAGACTTCAGATTTTTTCGTCAAGAAATATACCCATGTATTCCTTGAGAAGTCGTCTATGAATGAAAAATAGTACACAGACTTTCCCAGTGATGGAACTGACACAGGTCCAAACACATCATTGTGCACAAGTTCTAATATCTTGTTCGCCCTCTTAGCACCAGAAGGAAAACTCACCCAATTCTGCTTCCCATATACACAATGTTCACAGAAATCGAAATCCAGAGAGAAATTAGACATACCTTCTACCATACCATTTCTATGCAGTATCCGAAGGCCCTTCTCTCCAATATGTCCAAGCCTTTGATGCCATAGCATGGTCTTTTCTCCAGACACAACTAGGCTTTCCGTCCCACTTTCAGGAACCATAGAACTGTTACACCCATCAATAACTGTGCTACCTTGTAGCTTGTACAGAGTTCCAGTCTGAACTCCCTGCATTAATACCTGTGCTCCCCGAACCATCTTGCAGGCATCTTTCTCGAACACTGTTTTTACACCTGCATCGTCCATCTTGCTTACAGAAATCAGATTTCTGGCCAATGTAGGAATATGCAGAACACCAGGAAGTGTTCTAATCCTCCCACCTTGCAGCTTGAGCTTGACCTTTCCACGTCCGACGATTCTAGCCTTCCTATCATCCCCTAGGAAGACATCACCACCGTCATATTTCTCATACTCGCAGAACCACTCCCTATGGGGAGTGAAGTGAAAGGATGCACCTGAGTCAATCAACCATGACTCATGATCTACATGTGTATTTGAAGAAGAAGCCAAATACACATCCCCACCTTCATCCGAGGTGGTTTTTTCCTCTGTAGAAGGAGCATCATTAGATCCCTTTCCTTTCTCAGGAGCTTTAGATCTGCAGTCCTTTTTGTAGTGCCCTTCCTTTCCGCATTTCCAGCATAACTTTACAAACTTTCCAGGAGATTTATATCTCCCTCTAGATTTGGATCTCCCACTCGAAACCTTATTCTTGTTTCTGTTTTGTGACCTTAATCGTACAGATAAGGCATCTCCATTCTGGCCCTCCATATTTCTCTGTTTCATTTCCTCCGATAGCAAGGCTGAGATAATGTAATCAAAATTCAAGGTAGTTGTATTGCTACCTATTGCAATAACCAGACTATCCCACGAGTCTGATAGAGAACACAAAAAACTGATGCACTTATCTTCATCTGAGATTTTAATATCAACAGATGACAGCTGACTTACCATAGTATTGAAGGCGTTCAGATGCTCTATCACCGAGTCTCCATCCTTCATCCTCTGGTTATACAGCTTTTTCCGTAGGAATAGATTATTCACCAGAGACTTAGATTGGTACAAAGTCCCAAGATTTTCCCACAAATTCTTCATCGTAGCTTCCCCAGATACATTCAACAATACTGAATCTGAGACACACAACCGTATTATGCTCTTAGCCTTCTGATCTAGTTTCTTCTGGTCTTCATCTGACATTGTCATTGCTTTAGTACCTGGATCTACCATGATCCACTGATCTTTGTCCACCAGCAGATCCTCCATCTTGAGCTTCCACAACTTAAAACTCTGACAAATAAATTTCTCGATCTCTATCTTTCCGCTGCTCGCCATCTTCTTTCACCGCAAGAATCGATCCCGTAGATCTTCCACTGAACAGGGTCTACCTCAGGCCCGAGAAAAAAACCCTCAGCAGCAAAGGCATCCCCTTGAAGCCAAAACAACTCTGATACCAAATGTAGGTTTTAACCCTGAACAGAAATTATCTACACACGAATCTTATAAAAAAAAATAAACAATAGCGAGAGCATAAAACATAAAACAGATAAACACAAAGATTTTCCCCTAGATCCCAAATCGGGACGACCAACTTGATATTTCATTATATTCCTTTTAGTGTTACAACACATATATATACATGTCGAAGCATACATAAACCCCAATCCATTAACCCTGGATTAGAACATAATCGTAGTTCCCTTGAACGGATCTACAAAATACCAGGGGCCGAAAACCATCATACCCCAAAACCATATGCAAACTCATGCACAAAACATGGGTGAGTCCACCTATGAGTGGGTCTGCACACCAAAACAAATTTCGCTGGGGCGCTGCCCTAGACCCTAACAGTGGGGGCTGCCTCACCCTTGTGACCCCCCTGCTGCGTGTGGGGCTAGTAGTGGAAAGAATATAACACATGCCCAACACCACATACATACTGTGCCTCGGATAACAACCATGACTTATACAATAGTATATGGCTACATGAGATACAAATACAACCCAAATGCCCCTGTAAACAGGATAGGGCTCTGAAAATATGACTGGTACATGTAAACAAAAAGGCGTTGCAAGAGGATGAGACTGACATCATCAAATATATGGAGTTACATCAAAGGCCGTAATGAAGAGGTCTTTCGGGCATGTGGGGGGCTACTTGTAAGGCTACCCCCTCATGAGAGCTGATACATCTCACACATACCCGAGAATCACCGGTATCATCTTTTGCATCACTGAACCATCAAGTACATGGATCTCAATCATGCTGAAAGGAGCTAGAGTTGAGAAATAATCAAGTCAAAGGGCTCTAAGGAGTCACTTTTCCCGATCCGAGGCACCGAATAAGAGTGGGCCGGAACCGGTACACCTCACACTGAACTGTCTTAGAATGAATGAGCTGATGTAGACAGAAGGAGGTCCACCATAGGTGAGGCAATGAGAGATCCTCAACTAAGGCACAAGAGAAAATAGTAGAGTGACGGACAGACTGACACTAATGATGATGGTGAAATGGAAGGGACTGAGTAGCGAATGGACGAATTCCCTTGTTAGAGCATAAAGGGCATGAATGACATGGAAACGACTGACGCAATATCATAAGGGATAGGGGACAGTGGGACTGAAGGCCATAATGTGCGACACAAGAGAGAGACCAAGCAATGAAGGATGGAGGGCTATAGCGGGGTATAACAGGACTTGGGATAGACTCCATGAATGCGATGATGACTCGACTTGGATGCTCTAAACAAGGGTGACTCGATGGTGCTGCCACACAGGAAAGGACCGATGGGGGACCATGAAAACATGAGTACAAGATGGTAACTCATGACAAAAATCGACACGAATGAAGACAAGTAAGGAGGAAAACTGGTGCCCCAAGTACAAGTGTGGCAAGTGAAGAAATTTGATTTTGAGGTGTGGTGAAGTGACCCTTCTTGGATGAAATGTGTCATGCTGAAGTATAAAATCACAAAAAACTAATAGATACCCATTTGAGGGCTCAGTGAGACTCGGTGAGAGCTTTCCCACGGTACAGATGGTCTATCAAACTGAGCTATGGTTGGATCGTAGCAAGTGAAAGAAAAAATAGGGGTTTCTCTTTTAATAAGGCATTTTCCCTCCAAATTCACTCATTTGCATGTGGAGCTGTGGTGAATGTAGAGAGGAAAAACTGATCGTTGGAATCAAGATCTGTCAGTTGCAGGTAAGAGGCCTAATCCTACTCTTTCCTTTTAGTGGATTGAAAGTTCATTTTAGGTCCCCAGAGCTCAAGAACAGACCCCTGATCCTCTTCACGACCCGGTCGCACTTTTTGGGGCAAAAACTGTGACCTAGGTAGCAGGTCTTGGGCGACTGCAACTTTGTCCCGAGATTAGGGCAGTGTGACTTTGAGGAGGACGGGGGAAGGGGTTTTTTGTGATTTTTAGTGAGAGGCGGGTTTTTATGTCTGGATACAATCTTTCCTATCTATGTATTGAAAAATATAATGGTTTTGTGCAGATATGGTAGAATTATGGATCAAATGGAGAGAGAGAGACCTAGGCACATTATGGTCGGAGATCCAGGAGGATCAGGGTGTCCACAGTGCATTGGCCAGGTTTGGGGTTCTGATGTTTATGGAGAACCCTTTGATGAGAGCTAGAGAGCCCTTATTGGCCTGGATTTTTAGCTATTGGGACCCAGACCATTAGGTCTTTATAGTCCAGGGGCATCGGATCGAGTTGGCGGTCCAAGATATATATTGCTGACTGGTCTCCCACCACTTGGGATGGTTGGGAATACTCAACCAGTGTTACTATGAGGGCGGAACATAATGGAGTTTGTAGAGTGCCATTGCCTGTCAAAGGGACACGGATACTCATCGGGGATATAGAGAGGTTAGAGACCCGTGTTGTGGCTGCAGTGGTGCTGCAGATCCTGGGCAACCAGGCACTCCACCACATCACTGGAGGGAATATGATTCTTGTGGAGAGTGTGTTGAGTGGGACCTACTATGGGTGGGCCCAAATGATGCTGTTGTCATTGAAATGACAGTTGTCGCTATTCAAGCGGCAAGTGAACCATGACTGTGCATATGGTACGGTGTTGTGCTCACTCTTCTTTATGAATATCCCAACACTTTGACCTCGTATGTAGCTCCATGATGGGGGCCCAACAGAGCCCAGGATGCACCAGTGGGGGCGACTACTATGCACAGGAGGAGGTGGGGCAGTCAGACGGGTGTTCTGACCCGAGTTCTTTGCTCATTGTGATCAGATGCCATTGTACATAGATGACTATCCCTATAGTGGGATGAGTTATTGTGGGGACCCGGATATTCCACTACCACCTAGTCGAGTATGGGGGCCTATTGGTAAGTGACAATTGCTAATATTTTATGTGCATTGTAAAGTTTTAGAATATTGTATATGGTACTGATTCGTCCACTTTTGTTATGCAGATACAGCACCAGTAAAACCAGTTGGGTATATGGGATGACCTGTAGTATCAGGAACTGCTGGACCTAGTGGATCGAGAGCGCTGCAAAATGAGGATGCAACAACCCTACTGGAGGACATCCATCGTAGATGTGAGAGGCTTCTAACTGGTGTTTCAGAGTGCGGCTAGCAAGACTTAGATGACCAGTACATGAGCCATGTATTGGTCTACCTTTGGAACGGTGAGGGGTCATGCAGCGCATAGTGATGGCTAGACAGGGGATGCCTGATCTATGAGCTGCAGGAGTAGAGCCATTGGCTCGGGATCCTCCAGATAGTGATTAGTGTGTCAGGGCAGCTGGTTCCCCTAGTTTTGAGTTTTTGTAACATGCTATGGGCATGTCATATGTATTAGAGTCGATGGACTCTAAAACATTTTATACGACAAATATCATGGATATGCATCATTTTGATGGTTTTATGTTATTGTATTATGTTAAATGCGTGTGCTAAATGGAAATATAGAATATGTTTTACAATGTTATCTACATAGTGATTTTGTGCTCTAGTTACATGACTGAATGTAATGATTTCAAATTCACGCATCAAAAGCCTCACTCATAAAATACTTCTAAAAAGGATAGGATTATGCACATGATAAACACCATTGAATCACATGACAAGAAGCAGGGAATCTAAATGAACATGAAGGTGAAGGATGTGATGGGAGAGGGCATCAGCTAATAAACCTCGCACTCCATCATATTCGGCCTATTTATTGGTGGAAGTACCAAAGAATATAGCGTTCGAGAGAAAAGTGAATGCAAGGGGGTAAATATGGCCCAACCTACCGAGGCTAGATTCTGGGAGTAGTGACTTGCACCATCGGCATAACCAATATAAGGTGTGGATGGGAGGTCCATTTGAAAGGTTCCACAAGAAAATAAATGGGAGGATGATGAACAATGCTGGAAACCTGAGCGCAAAGTAGAAATCGAACGCACACTGCAAGAGCGAGTGATCTGGGTAGGATGTCTACTACTCACACACCGATATTTAGGTGGAGTGTGGGAGCTACCAGAGGTGTAGCTTGTGCTCAGGCCACAAAATTCACCATAGAAACGGATGGTTCCATCTTGCTTATGGGCGGGAAAGATGAAGTCACAGGTGGACAAGGCTTCCATGATGTCATCATCACAATAGAAGATGGAGTGACTAGAGGAAGGGAGACCACATGACTTGGCGAAGCTACCTTACTCATCATCATGAGAAGAAAGGTTCACATGTGCATCGTCACGGTGTTGGAAAAATGCGAGAGGGGGGGGTGGGGGGGGTGAATCGGTGTTAGTTTCAACTCAAAACTTTTTACTTTTCCATTCACTAAAACCCATATGCTACTTTGCTGAAGCCAACTAGCGTATACACGTGGATATCCTTCATAAAACTCGCGTATGAACAGAGATCTAATTATACAGATAATTCTTAACTTAGTTCTTTGCAACATTCATTCATCTGATGTTAAGTTAACAGTAAGCATGTGCAGTAATAACAGAATAAACCATCACACATGAACACCAAGATTTTAGGTGGAAACCCAAGTCGGGAGAAAACCACCGCTACCGTTGTCTCAGCCTTCCATATTTTATTATAGAGAAAACATATTACAACCATGTACCGGGCGCAGCACTCATACCAAGCATGCGAGCACTCCACCCGTAAGGCTACAACCTTCTCTCGTTTACCAACTCTTACCCTAGAAGGGAGCTACAACCCCCCGATCGAAGGCTACAACCCTCAGCACCACCATGGACCACGTTTCATCAATTTTCAAACTCGGGATCCAACCCACACAATTAATCTCAAGGAACATTCATCAAACCAACAACTTGCTCTATAGCAGCATAATCAATATTCGAACAACCCAGATCATCATTGACAGATAGCAGTAAAACAGCAGAACATATCAGACATTTCGTACCACATACTTCAGAAAACCCTAAATTACATACGCGCTTTTTCTTCACTGAACCTGCATATATACGTGCCTTCATTAATATAAACCTGCGTATACCTATGCACATACTTCAAAACTGATTTCACAACCCATACGCACTTTCTCTTTGTCCAACCCACGTATGTACGCGCTTCCACTGTTATAAACTTGCGTATAGATCTTCAAACATTATAGGGAAGTGCGGCTCTACAGAAACGGATAAGCATTTCATATCTTCATTCTTTACTTCAGCACGATTAGCAGGATCACGGATCTAATCATTCTATATACATTTGGTCTAGAGATCCCTCTTCATCATTTTCTTCATAGGTGCATCATATATTCATATCTATCATCAAGCTGTTACCCTTTCCATTCATACATACATCGAGTGAAGTATTCATTCAAACCAGGACTCTGCACCCCCTTGCACAATGAATTTCTTCTCCTTAAATAGATCTAGCCTTTGAAAATACCATGAGCCAAAACCACACAACTTCCGATGGTATTCCTGGACGGGATCACATAGACAATCCAGCGCTCAATAAAATGGGTCAATACCATGGTAAAGTCCCTTGGTTTTATTAATTTATAGCGCAATTAAGCATACGCGACTTGGCACGTACTTTTCCACGTACATACGCTACTTCGCCTTAACAAATCCGCGTATGCCTTGTGACATACCTTGTTTGACATTATTCTAGCACTTTCTGATATTTCTTTCTTCTGTTACTTCTGAGCTACTTGTAGAAAATCAGATTTACATCATTAATAAACTCATCAAGCATCAAGAACAAATTCATTAAGTAGGTTTCCATCATCTTCATCAAGTGGCTTGCCATCAAGGACAACACTCTGAATCATATTTCCAACAATCTCCCCCTTTGGACTTGATGGAAACCACGATGGTGTTTGATCACCACAACAGATAGATACATTAAGCATAATGATATTCTCCCCTATTCAAACACCATGTCACTCTCCCCCTTTGACATCAAGGGCAAAGGGCAGATCAAAACCAACACAAGGTTGTTTTCTCCTCATGTAGATAGAAGAGCATTGTAGATCTGATGTGCACTGAAGTTACCATGCTCCCCCTGAGTTCATGTTGAATCTTCAAACATATTTTTCAATGAAGTACATGACTCTATGACCTTCCTATCACCAAGGACTCATACTTACATCAAAGGTCCAACCAAGTGGATTTACATATGAGACTCAAATACCCAACCAAGTGGGTTTACACAATTTGACTCAACTACCCAATCAAGTGGGTTTACATATTTCATCAAGTCCTTACATGACTGAATATTACAATTTTACATCATAGGTCTCAACATGACCTTCTCATCAAATTACAAATATGACTTTTTATGACCAGTACCAGAAAGACCTCAAGAGAGAGAGATCTTATTTCAGAATCATCATAATGCCAACAATGCATTATACTCATCAAGGCTAATGTTCCCCCTGAAAATGTGCATCCAAGCATCCTTTCCATATGACCAAGGCTCCTCCTTAGTTTGTGCAACCTGAAACTCTTTCAACAGCAAGTTTTCAGCAACAATCTCTGCATGATCTGTCCTTATCTCTGAATCATAAGACTTCCATCTCATCCATGTGTGAAAACAAATAATACTCTTGAGCAAAAATCAAACACGGCTCATCCATAATCTCATCATAAGAAACCATGTATCATGTCATCATCATTTAGATCTGAGAAATAAGCAGACACAGTGCCAATAATACAATCATTAGTAGTCATATTGATGCTCCCCTGAACCTATGCTCTTGATCTTCAGCTATCATACAAATTTTCTTATCATTAGCGCATACGCGACTGTCTCCACTGTAACTCACATGTATACGCGGCTTTAGTTTACCGAACCCGCGTATGGAAAGTGAAACATTGAAAACTTCACATTCCTTCATCTCCCCCTGAATTTGTACCACCTGTACCTGTCTTCTTCACATCATATGCTCTGTCAGAAATAAACATAACCAGAATAATGAGAATCATCATACATTGCTCCCCCTGTGGTGATACATTACTAATCCCTATAATGTATCTCACATCTCTCCTGCAATCAATCAAATAAGTAAGCTTTAGAAGCGGATGACTGTTGTAGGGTCAGTATTCCCTACGTTTCTGTCTGGTCCTCCATCTTTTTCCAAATTTGCTTGAACTTTCTATTTGTGTGCTGGAAGTTATCCAATTTCTCATATATGTTCATCCTGCATTCTTTTTCCACATGTCCATACTTGTTACAAGCATAACATCTCATGTGACCAGAGAAGTAAGCATAAGGATCATAATGTGTTGTTCTATTCTTCCTTCTATTGCAATCAGCTGCTTTATGACCATACTTGCTGCAGGAAAAACAATATCCCTTGAAGCAACCAGAGTACCTTTCTGAATAGAATCTGTTTGATTGTGACTGAAATGATCTGCTTCTGCAATTTGCTGCAACATGCCCATAATTATGACATTTAAAGCATTCAACATTATTGAATGATTTTCTTTGAGAATTCATGATTGTAGGCTGGCCTTTAGTTTCTTTCAACACTTCAGGTTTTGCTTTGACATCCTTTGAATCTTTAGAACTATCTTGCGAGCTAGATTCTCCTTTGACAGTTTCATGAAAACCAAGACCAAGTTTAATAGCAAGAGACCTTTGATTACTAAGAATATTGTCCAGAATATTAGTACTATCTTGAAACCTCAAGAGTTTATCATTTTCTTCTAATTTACCTTTGAGAATGTTTACCTCAACCTCCAAATTTTGGCATTGCTTCTTCATGCTTTCTTCGACCCTTTTTCCTTCTTCTACTTGATCATTTAATTTTAAGATTTCTTCCTTCAACCAATTTTCTTTATCTTCACATGTTTGTAGTAGTTCTTCATTCTTCTTATTTGATTTTTCTAGATCTTCTTTGAGAGAGATGATTTCTACTTCAAGTCCTTCCTTTTCAAATGATTGTAAAGGTTCTTTATTCTTCTTATTTGATGCTTCAAGATCTTCTCTCAGAGAGATGATTTCTTCTTCAAGTCCTTCATTCTTCTTATTTGATTTTTCCAGATCTTCATTTAGATCATTGATTTCTACTTCAAGTCTTTTATTTCGATTACTTCCATAATTGTACAACTTTTGATACTTGTCTACCTGTCCATTCAAAATTTCTATCTGTCCTTTTAGTTGAGAGATCATCTCATTGTAGATACCGTCTCTTTCTTTAAATGATATTTGTTGATGTTCAACTTTAATCTTGAGAGCTTCTTCTAGATCCATAACATTACTTTCAATATCTTTACCATTGCATGCACACGAAAGTGAATCACAAGAACCACATTCAATACCTGTTTTATTTTCCTCATTTTCTGCTGCACATGTTTTCTGAGAAATCTCCTTTTGAGTAGCCTTCTTCTTTTGCTTCCTTGCCATGAGCACTAGTAGATCTTGGTCAGAATCTTCTTCATCTTCACTTGACATTTCATTATTATCTTCATTTTCATAATAACTCTTTCTCTTTACAAATTGTTTCCCTTTATCATGATTTTCTCTATAAGGACATTTAGCAGCATAATGACCAACTCTTCCACAATCAAAAAATTTGAAGGGAAGCTTACCTTTGAATCTTCCAGTACCTGGTTGAAGTCTTCTCACAAAATTTGCTTCTTCTTCTTCTGATATGTAACTTGATTCCTTGAAAACTTCCTTTTCTTTTCCTTTTGCACACGCCTTAAAAGTAGCTTATTTTATTTGAGAGGGACCTCCTTGTCTCATTTCATAAGCAGTCAGAATACCATGTAGTTGAACAATAGTAAGAGTTTGCAGATCTTGCCTTTCTTCAATAGCTGATAGTTTTGACTCAAATTTTGAAGTCAAAGATCTTAAGACTTTTTCCACTAGAGTAGTATCGGTTATGGTTTCACCCAAACTTCTCATATGATTTACAATATCATCTAGACGTAAAAAGAAACTGGAAATACTCTCATCACTATGCATCCTTAAATTTTCATATACAATTCTGAGAGTTTGGAGTTTTGCACTTTTTACCTTTGTATCTCCTTCATCGCTCAGAATGATTTTGTCCCATATTTCTTTTGCTGAATTTAGTTGCATCACTTTAGCAAATTCTGGTTCAGACATGCTTCCTAATAAGACATTGACTTCTTTGGCATTGATTTTGATATTTCTTCCTTTCTGCTGCATCAATAGGAATACTTGCTGGTTACTGATAACCTCCTTCCACGATTGCCCATACTTCTGCACCAAGACTTTGCAGATATGATTTTGGTCATATCTTCCAGAATAAAAGATTATTTCCATTTAATAGAGGTGGCCTTATATACATTATCCCTTCATGACTTCCCATTGCGACGGATCTCCTTCAAGCGATCAAGCTTCTGCAGAAGGACCTGCTCTGATACCAATTGTTGGGAAAAATACTGAGAGGGGGGGTGAATCAGTATTTAGGACTTACTCAAAACTTTTTACTTTTCCATTCACTAAAACCCATACGCTACTTTTTTGAAGCCAACTAGCGTATATATGCGGATATCCTTCATAAAACTCGCGTATGAATAGAGATATAATTATACAGATAATTCTTAACTTAGTTCTTTGCAACATTCATTCATCTGATGTTAATTTAACAGTAATCATGTGCAGTAATAACAGAATAAACCATCACACATAAGCATCACACATGAACACTAGGATTTTAGGTGGAAACCCAAGTCGGGAGAAAACCACCGCTGCCATTGTCTCAGCCTTCAATATTTTATTATAGAGAAAACATATTACAACCATGTACTGGAATAGACTCATACCACCATGCAGGCACCCACCTGCAGAAGGATACAACCTTCTCTCATTTACCAGCCTCTCCTGGAAGGGAGCTACGACCCCCTGCTCTCGTTTACCAGCCTCTCCTGGAAGGGAGCTACGACTCCCTGCTCTCGTTTACCGGCCTTACCTGGAAGGGAGCTACAACCCCCTGACTGAAGGCTACAACCCTCAGCACCACCATGGACCACGTTTCATCAATTTTCAAACTGGATCCAACCCACACAATTAAGCTCAAGGAACATTCATCAAACCAACAACTTTCTCTATAGCAGCATAATCAATATTCGAACAACCCAGATCATCATTGACAGATAGCAGTAAAACAGCAGAACTGATCAGACATTTCATACCACATACTTCATAAAACCCTAAATTACATACGCGCTTTTTCTTCACTGAACCTGCGTATATACACGCTTTTACAAATACTAACCCGTGTATACATATGCACACATTTCAAAGCTAACTTCAATTCCCATACGCGCTTTCGCTGAATACAAGACGTGTATATACGCGCTTTCTCCTTGACGAACCTGCGTATAGATCTTCAGACATTTTAGGGAAGTGCATCTCTCCAGAACAGATAAACAACTCAGATCTTCATTCTTTACTTCAGCACAGATTCGCCAGATCACAGATCTAATCATTCTATATACATTTCAGATCTAGAGATCCCTCTTCATCATTTTCTTCATAGGTGCATCATAGATTCAGATCTATCATCAAATTGTTACCCTTTCCATTCAAACATACTTTAGAGTGAAGTATTCATTCAAACCCAGAATCATGCACCCCCTTGCACAATGAATTTCTTCTCCTTAAATAGATCTAGCCTTTGACAATACCATGAGCCAAAACCACACAACTTTCGATGGTATTCCTGGACGGGATCACATAGACAATCCAGCGCTCAATACAATGGGTCAATACCATGGTAAAGTCCCTTGGTTTTATTAATTTAGAGCGCAATTAAGCATACGCGACTTGGCACGTACTTTTCCACGTACATACGCTACTTCACCTTAACAAATCCGCGTATGCCTTGTGACATACCTTGTTTGACATTATTCTGGCACTTTCTGATATTTCTTTCTTCTGTTACTTCTGAGCTACTTGTAGGACATCAGATTTACATCATTAATAAACTCATCAAGCATCAAGAACAACTTCATTAAGTAGGTTGCCATCATCTTCATCAAGTGGGTGGCCATCAAGAACAACACTCTGAATCATATTTCCAACACGGGGGATGATGGAAGAACAAGTAGATAACTGATCTACCAACATTGAGCCCAGGGTGATCGTTGAAGGGAGGTCAAGCGAAACAACAGGGGAAGATGCAGAGGGAACTTCCATCGAGGGACTCATGGATGATGATAGGTAGAGAATGGTGGCCGGAGGCTCCATTCATCTCGACATCAGGAGGGGGAATGTCAATGGGAGCGGGTAAATCCTCAAGCTGGCCCACAACATACTGCGCAAATACGGGACAGGCGGATTGGTTTTGTTCAACCTCGTACTCTCGAACTACCTCCAAAGAGGCACAATAATGTGTAAGGCAGGGACAATGGTGGGAATAATGGCCATGGAGATGACACAAAGAACAGGGTTGATTGGTGTGAATAGTCTTAGGGTTCTTGGCTATAGTCAAGGAAGAAACAAAGGTTTTAGGGACCATAGACTCAAGGAATGCAACATTAACCATGGGATTGATACGGGGCAAATCAGGACAGGTATGGGTGGCATGTCCGATGAAATAACATAAAGTGCCAGGCTTTGGGGGCAGAGGAGGTGTAGGGTCAGTCAAGGCAACCTTTTCCTTTGAGGCCCTCTTACAAGCTTTTCCGTTCTTACCCGAAGTGGTCGCAATAGGAGATGGTTCCTGTTCAGGTGGTTGAGGCACTATAACAGTGGGAGAAATCATACAGACTGGTTGAACTGGGGTCAAATAAAGATAAGGTTTGGGTTGAACAGGCGGGGTAGCAGCTGGGGGATCAAGGTACCAGACAGGAATCCCCAGGGTCAGGTTGGGGATAGAGAGGGTAGCCATGATAGG
Organism: Pinus albicaulis; assembly: GCA_034641835.2. NCBI lineage: Eukaryota > Viridiplantae > Streptophyta > Pinopsida > Pinales > Pinaceae > Pinus > Pinus albicaulis. The sequence goes on from CM076579.1 coordinate 498,993,636, forward strand.
TACCATCTACACTCCTGAAGGGGGAGCTAGGAACAGTATCTGACCGGAGCGGTAATGGCTAAGCAGGACAACTCCAAGATGGTTAAGGCCTGGAGTAACCATTCGAGGAGGGTAAATAGGTTCATGGATATTAGCTGTAGGTGAAGGGCTAGGAGGAGAAGTTCCAGAAGGCTGAATCAAAGGGCTAGGAATAAGCTGCGAAGGGTGAGGAGGCTGCTGGCTAGTCGAAGCGGGTTGCTTGAGTGCAACCCAAGACGATTTCATCATGCAAACATACGATGAGCTGGGATCGAAGACAAGAGGAGGAAGACCAGGGAATGTACCAAGCAGGGAGGAGCCTTTGTAGACTCCAGGTGAGACACTAGTCAAAGGATCGATAGTTTGCTTATTGGCCATCGAATAAATGATGGACTCAGGGGAGGTGTGAGACTTCGGTTCGTAATATTTCAACTAGTCAATGGTGACTATCTTTCCGTTACGAGGGAAGGACATCTTGCGGTGGACCGCAGATGGGAAAGTAGACATCGCATAGGTGTAGCTATGACCCAATAGAATGTTGTAAACTTTGTTACCGACAAAATAGGTAATTACACTGGTACCTTATTTTTGACGTAGCAAGAAAAACACCCGATTTTGAAAAGTGGTGATGCAAAATCAAATTTATTTTTTTTTGAGCATGTTTTTGGCGCTTTAATTTATTTTTTTTATGCTTTTTATGTCAATTTTGAATAGTGGTAGTGTATCATCACCAACGTTTTTTTAGAGGATTGATTTTGACACTATACATTTTCTAATGTCTTCTTCTTCCGTGAGATGTTTATTTTTAAGTGCATTTATGTACTTGTGCTTTAAAAAAGATTTTTTTTTTTTTTTTAAATTGAAATTTGTAATGATATCTTCACTTTTTCACATAGATAAAAAAATGAAAAAAGGGTCAATATTATGTTTATATTTACTACAAGTTTATGTATTACTAATTAATTTTTCAATGCACATCAAATAATTGTCACAAAAAACCAATATTTTGAACGATATGACAAAAAAATACAAATTTTCAATGCAAATAGAATGCAAAAAATACAGTTTTCGAGACTTTTTGTTAAAAAAAAATGTTAAGTAAACTAATTTTTTGGGAAAATCTTAACAAAAAAACTTAAGAAAATGCCATTTTTATTGAATTTTATGTCAAAAAATAATAGTAATCACATGTTTTTTGCAAAAAATAAGGATTCTTCTCATAAAATATCAAAGTCTAAACATTACAAGTAAAACTGATTAATAGATCTCAAAAATGAGCTTTGTTTGCAAGCATAACTTAAAGATCCTCAACAATATCAACTAATACATGTTCAACATCATCTAGAACATCATTGATGGCTTCTTTTGCAACATTTTCTACTTCATTTTGGTCATTGTCATCTTCTAATGAATCTTTCATGTCTGCAAATCTTCCAAAGTGTCCCTTTCCAATCATTCCATATAATGGTGGTTGAGGTTCCTTTGCTTTTTTTTCCACACGTGATTCATTAAAATCCCCTTTCCACAAACCAACTTCTTGCTTCGCATCTGGAAGGAATTCAAGAGCGTTAATTATTTGTTGAATAAATTTGCATTGCACTGGGTATTTCTCAATGGTAATGCAATTTCTTCCTTTTGGTAGGCAACATGCTAGTGTTGTACCTAATCATCAAGTACAAAATAAATAAGTAAGAAAATTAGTATAAAGACATAAAAAGTAAAAAATAAAATATTTAAATTTAAATTTGTATAATAAAACTTACCTGAACCTGAAAATAGATCCAAAACCCAATCTCCTTCATTTGATGGCGTCGCCCGACTTGCCTCTGGCCCCCGGCTGGGTGGAGGGAAATTCCGAGAATTTCCCTCTGCCCAGCCAGGGACCGTAGGAAGGCTGGGTAGCCCTCGATGACGCCACCCAACCGGCCTCTGCCTACTCGGGGGCGATTCTCAAAATCGCCCTCCGTCCAACCAGGGGTGATTCTCGAAATCGCCCTCCACCCAGTCGAGAGTGATTCTTGGAATCACCCTCCACCCAGCTAGGGGTGATTATTGGAACCACCCTCTGCCTAGATAGGGGTCAGAGGCAGGCCGGGCGGCACCATTGAGCGCTACCCAGCCTGCCTCTAGCCCCCGACTGGGCAAAGGCAGGTTGGACAACCCTTGATGGCACCACCTGACTGGCCTCCATGTTGGAAATATTTTCATTCATGGCAAAGGAGCTCAGGAGAGATCATCGCATGCAACAAGTGAAATAACCAAAAGAACAGGCTCAGGAGAGATTCACAGAAGCAGGAAAGAAGCATAGGAAATAGAGGCAGTGAAGGCAGTAGTTGAATAGTGAAGGCATCAGAGGCAGTGAAGGCTAAACCTTGTGCACATTTTATGAGCGCGGTTAACATTAATCTAGGATCAACAGTATCACGAGGGCACAAACAACCTAATGGTTAACTCGAGGGGGTGCCTCCGCAGTTGACCCACCCATCAGGCATTGACCGTAGATCGACGGTTTTCATTCACTGCGGTAGCACATGCCTGATGACCATTTCGTACTAAGGAATGCCTCCACAGTGCCGTGAACTAGGACCCACTTTCCTAAAGCCCAAAAGTAAAGTCGTGGACCAAAGTGATCAATGGATGAGATTAAAGGAGATCGACGGAAGAGATTATATCAAAATCAAGTGGGACCAAATCATATATCGAACATCGCAAGCTCAGGAGAATAAGCGCTTGAGAATCGGGTTGAATCGCCAAAGCGCGAAGTCTGATAATGAAGTGGCGATGCAAAGTTGCGATGCGATGTGGCGATGCGAAGGCACGTGGTGGCACAGCGCAATATCGCACATCAGTGATGCGAAGTTCATCGCATATTGTGAAGTGGCGATGCGTTGCGATGTGAAGATGTGATGTGATGCAAAGTAGCGATGCGAATTTCATCGCATATAGCAATCGGGGTAGGAGGAATATCGCATATCAGGAGATCAGATGGACGAAGGCACATTGGGTATCAGGATTCACCGAAGTGTGATAAAGAGAGCGGACGATATACAGATCAAAGATGAAACCTAAAGCATTTCAAGTCCCAGAGTATGGGATTTCCCATTGTTAAATTGCGTCAGAGAACAAAGGAGAATGAGAACGTAAAACGTTAAAACCTACGGGCAAGCGAAATGTGATGCACTATGATTGGTGACTGTGTTGTGGGACCCTTCAACAAAATTTAAATCCAGGGCTAAGTGTTTTATGAAGAAAACCATGGAAGCGGAGGTCGACACGGGTTAGAAAGTAAGGACCTGAAAATATGAAAAATGACCTGGAGCATGAGCAGAATAGTGAGATGAAGGATTGACCATAGAGGCATGTAAATCATCAGCAATGGTCAAACAATACATGGAAATAGAAATGGAAAATAAGCGGAACAGTGAAGGCATAATTACAAAACCAGTAAGTGTTTGTCACACCACATTTTGAAGATAAGTGGTAAAAGGTGAAATCAATGTGATAGCATTAAGAGGGTGACGCATGGCATTCTAAAACCACCTATTTCGCGTAGGTTGGGAACAATTAAATAACATGCAATTTGGTGTGTGAATTCTGTTAGATTGGGAAGTTAAAAGAGGCGGAGTGCGATGACCATCCAATTCATGAAAGGTTGATATGCATGTGAACGCAGCACAAAAGACACAGGTAATGGAAGAGATAGAATAGTTATATAGCAGAGCTAGAATATAATAGCAGAAACTGAAAAGACAGTGACAGCAGTAGAAAAGACAAATATACGGCGAACCAAGTGCTGAAAGGGCTGAATTGAAATATTATTGTATGTGTAAATGTAAATGATTTAATTATTTTTATTGTATGTGATGCAAATGAAAATCTCCGTAGGCAAAGAAAAAATCCAATCTAATTCTGAAATGAGTAGATAGTGTTGTAACCTCCTGAAATGATGAGCGAGAAAATGAGCTGGTGGCAGGCAAAGAGTCGTGCCTGTTCACTTCATATTCCCTGTAGAATGAAAACAGTTGAAAGGCTATCTATATAAAACATGTAATATAGTTATGCATATGGGGTTAGAGAGTGTAAGAAGAAGGAGAATAGAGAGGAGTTGTGAAGATCCAGAGATGATATAAATCAAACTTGAAGGCTGGAAGGACAACAGCAAAATGAAGGAGAAAAACAGAGCTGATATCCAGGTAAATCAGCATATAATTTTATTGTACAATGAGGAAGTTGGTGCTTCCATATCAAGTTGTAGCTTGATAGATGTCCAGTTGTAGCTGGCTGAGGTAGGAGCCTCCTGTAGGTTGTAGCCTACATAAAATAGATGGGAGTTGGAGCTTCCTTGCAAGTTGTAGCTTGCAGAATTGAGGTAGTAGCCTCCTCTAGGTTGGAGCCTACAGAAAATCAATGGTGATAGGGAGTTGGAACTTGCCTTTGCATCACAACAATAATAAGATGTGGTTTTCTCCCTATGGGTTTCCACTTATATCTGTTGTCTATGTGCATGATGATTATGTGTTGATATTCTATATTTAATCTACTTAATACGTGCTACTCACTTATTAATATTGTTGTTCCATTTTTTATTAAGTTGATCTTGAAACGGAGATGTAAATAAGTGTAAAAGAAATTTTTACAAGACCATGACTGTATTAAACTGATTCACCCCCCCTCTCAGTTTAACCAAGGGTTCAAAAATTGGTATCAAAGCGATTTCCTTCTATATCAGTTTAACAACTGGAAGGAGATCCTAGGTCCCCAAGATGGCTAGTCTAGAAGGATGCTCAACAAATAAAGCCCCTTTGTTTAATGGTACAAATTATGCCTTCTGGAAAATAAGAATGAGGACATACATAATGTCTCTAGGAATAGAATTTTGGGTTGTTGTGGATTTGGGATATGCCCCAAAAGATTCTGACACAAAGAAAGAAGCCAAACAAGATTTTATAACTAATTCCAAAGCCATGAATGCTCTCTTAAGTGGTCTGTGTGAGGCATAATTGATCAAAGTAATGCACAACAATACTGCCAAAGAAATATGGGATACATTAGAAAGTATGCATGAGGGAGATAAAAATGTGAAGATGGCCAAACTACAAGTCTATCAAGCCCAATTTGAAAATATAAAAATGAATGAAGAAGAAGATGTTGCCAGCTTCTTCTTAAAGGTTGCAGAAATTATGAATAATATGAAAGCTCTAGGAGTAACCATTAGAGAATGTGAAATTGTTCAAAAGATATTGAGATCTTTACCATCTAGTTTTAATCCCAAGGTTTCTTCCATAGAAGAAAAAGCTGATTGGGAAACATTGACCATGAACCAATTACATGGAAACTTAACAGCCTATGAGATGAGACTTCCATGGAGGAAGTCAAATTTGGGGGAGGTAGCCTTTAAGGCTGAGAAGAGAAAATAAGAAAAGGAATATACATGCTCCTGCTCTAATGAAGAAGAGGCCAAATTTATCAAAATATTGGATAGAGGCTTAGGTAAGTATGAAGGTAAAGTTCCATTTAAATGCTTTAACTATGGAAGAGTTGGGCACTATGCACCACAGTGTCCTTACAAGAAAACAAAGAATCAGACTCAAGAGACAGAGAAAACCAAAACTAATAACTGGCAGAAAAGGAAGAGATTCAATAGAAAATCACTTTATGCTCAGCAAGATAGAAGTGCATCTAAAAACTCAAATGAATCCTCAAATGAGGAAAGAACCTCTGAATTTGTGTTGATGGCCAAGGAAGAGTCTGAAGGATTCCTTCTAAAATATGACGAAGAAAGTGAGGTAGATCTTGAGGGGGAGCTAAGAAGTGCCCTAGAGGAAATAGACAGACTTAAACTCAAGTTCAGAAAACAGAAAAAAATTCTCCTCAAATAGGTAAAAGAGGTACCAAATTCAGAAGACCTCCTTCAATTGAAAGTATAATTTGAAGAAGACAAGAATGTGGAAGACATTCTGCTAAAGAAAATTAAAGATAAACATCAGGAGCAAGAGAAATTGGAAGAAGAAGTGGTATGTCTGAGAAAGAAATTAAAACATGCCCAAAGGGAATTGATATTGAACACTCCTCGAATGAAAAGCACTGAACATTTGAATAAGATACTAAATGCTCAAAGATCTCCTCTCATAAAGACTGGGATAGGTTACGAAGGAGAAACCAACAACACCAAGGTAGAGGATAACCAAAATATCATTTTTGTGAAAGTTGTAAAAGAAAAAATTAACTCTCAGCAATATAAGATTATTGTAGCTAGAAGACTGATAGAAGAAAGGAGCAGGGGGTGTAAGCAGGTCAGAGATGAGATTGCCTCCATAGAGACCTCGGAGAAGACAGACATTGAAAGGAATGATGAAGCAGCTCAAAAAGGAACCACGGAAGTAGAAGCCAGGAAGAACTTGATGTGTGATGAAACAAACAAAAAAAAGCAGCAACATCAAGAGACAAAGAATGAGAGGAAGAAGCAAGAAGTTTCAAAAAGCTTAATTGTTCCTGAAGATCAATTAAACAAGTTTGAAATATCTTAAAGGAGATTATTTCCTCCTATGAGAAATGTCACTTGTTTTGCCACAAACTGGGACATATTGCTGCATACTGTTAGACGAAAATAATTGATTTCAACCAACAAAGGATGCAGAAAATGAAAAGACTACCTCAAGCAACCAAATGGAGAAGACAACCCTTCACCAGATACACTAATCATTTCCATGGGTATTGTTTTTGTTGTAAGGGGTTCGGCCATAAATCCATGGAGTGAAAAACGTACGGACAAAGACTGATGTTTAAAACCCCAAGGTGATTTATGAACAATGGAGAGTTCACTCATACACATAATCCATTTAAAAATATAATTAAATGCTTTGTATGCCATCAAATTGGACACATGTCTTCCAAATGTCCTCTCAAAGAATGTGGTCCATCTTCTCAGAAAAGGTGCCAAACAAATAGCTGCCTGTAGTGGAAAAATAAGTTGAATAAGTGTGACCTGGCTCTAGTAGCTCAAGATCAGAAAAGCCAATGGTATATGGACAGTAGATGCTCAAAGCATATGACTGGAGATCGAAGCAAGTTTGTAACCTTTGATGAAAACAAATCTGGAAATGTAACATTCGGAAATGATAAAGAAGGGAAAATAAAAGGAAAAGGCTCGGTCAGTCCAAATAATGGAAGAGGAGAGGCTCAAGATGTACTATTTGTGGATGGGCTAAAATCCAATCTGCTAAGCATCAGTCAAATGTGTGATAAAGGCTGTGAGGTCCTTTTTAGAGCCCAAGATTGTGAAGTAAGATTGAGCACCACAGGAAAGACCTTGATCAAAGGTGTTAGAACAGAAAGTAATGTCTATATATTGGAAGAAGAGAATGAAGCATGCCACATAAGCAAATTTTATGAATCATGGTTATGGCATAGAATATTGGGACACTTAAACTTTGACCACATCATTAGTCTGAGCAAGAAGAAAGCAGTCAGAAATATGCCTACAATAAATAAGCCTCAAAATACTATATGCAAATCCAACATACCCGCACATCTTTCAAGACCAAAGATGAACTATCTACAAGTAGGCCACTTCAGCTTGTACACATGGACCTTTGTGGACCTTCAAGGACTAATGCACTAGGTGGAGAATCTTATTTCATGCTAATAATAGATGATTTTACCAGATTGACATGGGTGGCATTTCTCAAATATAAATCTAAATCAATTGAAAAATTCAAGATATTCAAGGCATTGGAAGAAAATCAAACATGATGCAAGCTAAAATGCATCAGATCAGACAGAGGAGGTGAATTCACAAACTATGACTTTGCCGACCTATGCAATGAACATGAGATAAAGCACCAGTTTACAATTGCATGTACACCTCAAAAGAATGGAGTAGTAGAAAGACAAAATAGGTCAGTACAACAGATTGCCAGAGCCATGATGCAAGAAAGTAACATTCCCCAAACCTATTGGGCAGAAGCAGTACACACAGCTGTTCACATTCTCAACAAAGCTCATCTAAGACAAAATTGTGATAAGAATCCTTACGAATTATGGCATGGTAAACCAGCATCAATCAAGCACATTAGAGTCTTTGGAAGTAAGTGTTTCATAAAAATTTACGATGAAAAACTGGGGAAGTTTGATGTAAGAGCTGATGAAGGAATATTTTTAGGATATGCATCGAAGCGTAAGGGTTACAGGTGTTACAACAAAAGACAACACAAAATTGTGGAAAGAATTGATGTAAGAGTTGACGAAGATCTACCAAAAAGTACAAGAAACACAAGATACCCCAATCCTCTAGATGATCATGAAGCTGAGAACCAAAATAATGATGAGCATAACAAGGCAACAGAAGATGTTGAATTAAACTCAAAGTGTCCCTCAAGATAAACTCAAAAGAACCATCCAGAAGATCAAATCATTAGGGACAAAAGTGTGGGAGTCTAGACAAGAAGACAGCTTGCTGAACAGACAGAAGAAGTATATCCAGCCATTCTATCTCAAATAGAGCCAAAGAAGTTCGAATAAGCCAGCAAAGAAAAAAATTGGGTAAATGCTATGAATGAAGAACTGGACGAAATTGAGAAGAAAAATACCTGGGAATTAATTCCAAGACCCACTGGGAAAAATATCATTGGCACAAAATGGATATTCAAGAATAAGATGAATGAACAAGGGCAGGAAATCGGAAATAAAGTCAGACTTGTATGAAAGGGATATTCACAAATTTAAGGACTTGATTATGATGAAACCTTTGCCCCTGTAGCCAGGATGGAAGCAATCAGAATGTTTTTGGCCTTTGCATGCTATCATGATTTCAGGGTATATCAAATGGATGTGAAGTTCACCTTCCTGAATGGAGATTTAGAGGACAAAGTCTACATGAAACAACCTGAAGGATTCCCATTAATAGAGAAGCATGACTATGTGTGCAGATTAAAGAAAACCTTATATGGTCTGAAACAAGCTCCTCGTGCATGGTATTCAAGACTAGACAAATACTTGCAAAAGAAAGGGTTTAAGAAAGGAGGAGTAGACAACAATTTGTACATAAAGGCTAATGAAGATGAACTCTTAATTGTAATAGTATATGTATATGACATCGTTTTTGGTAGCAACAAAGATGAGTTAGAAAAAGGATTTGCTGAAGAAATGAAATCAGAATTTGAGATGTCAATGATTGGAGAGCTCACCTTCTATTTAGGACTTCAAATTCAACAAAAGAACATTGTAATATTCATTTCGCAAGAAAAATACTTAAGGGAAATGTTCAAAAGGTTTCAAATGGAAGACTGCAAACCTGTTTCAACTCCCATGATCACTGATGCAAAATATGTGCTAATTATGGATCAATAGATGTAGATCAAAAACTTTACAAATCCATGATAGGAATTATGCTATATCTAACAACTTCTAGACCAGACATTATGTGGGCAGTAGGATGTGTAGCAAGATATCAAGAAACACCAAAACAAAATCACTTACTTGCAATCAAGAGAATATTTAGATATCTAAAAGGAACCTCACATTATGGCCTATGGTATCCCAAAAGAAAAATTTCACACTGACAACATATATAGATGCAGATTGGGCCAGTTGTGGGGATGATAGGAAAAGCACAAGTGGAGGTGATTTTTATTTGAGAAAAATTTTGGTGGCATGGCTAAGAAAGAAGAAAACTTTTATCTCTTTATCTATAGTAGAGGCATAATACATAGCAGCAGCAGCATGTTGCACACAAATAATGTGGATGAAACAAACTCTCCAAGACATGAAGGTAAGCATTGATGAACCCATTTCTATCAAATGTGACAATACAAGTGCAATAAGTATATAAAAAAATCTTGTACTTCATTAAAAAACAAAGCACATCCCAATAAAGTACCACTTCCTTAGAGAACAAGTAGCATTAAAATTAGTAAAGTTGGAATATGTACCAACTAAGGAACAAACAACAGACATATTCACAAAACCTCTTGCTAAAGAACCATTCAAATATCTAAGAGACAAAATAGGGGTAGTGTCTGCAGATGTTACTCTCTAACATGATCAGAAATCAAAAAAAAAAAAAACATACAAGGAACAGGACCAGTGCAGAAGACAAGTGATAGTCAATATCAGATAAGAAAGCATCATTACAAGGGGAGAGCAGTCAATAAAAATTGTCACAAAAGATCTAGAGCAATGGAGTAGTGCATTCAACAAGTCCTCAAGATCAGAGTATTATGAAAAGATAGAAACCACACTGGGAAAAGTGCAACCCTTTTCCATTGATGTCAAAGGGGGAGGAAAAGAAAGAAAAATAAGAAATGCTCTTCTGTAAAGAAGGTACAGGAAGAAAGACAAGATACTTCTCAGAATGAAAGGGGGAGGAAGTCCTGAAGGAAGTATGGGAGTATTGGTGGATGCATTGCCATCAATGCCAAAGGGGGAGACTATTGGAAATATTTTCATTGATGGCAAAGGAGCTCAGGATATATCGGCGCATGCAACAAGTGCAATAACCAAAAGAAAAAGCTCAGGAGAGATTCACGGAAGTAGCAAAGAAGCATAGGCAGCATAGGCAGCAGAGGCAGTGAAGGCAGCAGTTGAATAGGGAAGGCAGTAGAGGCATCAAAGGCTAAACCTCGTGCACATCTTATGAGTGCCGTTAACATTGATCTAGGATCAACGGCACCACAGGGGCACAAACAGCCCGATGGTTAACCCAAGGGGGTGCTTATGCAGTTTACCAACCCATCGGGCGTTGACCACAGATCAACAGTTGTCATTCACTACAGTAGCACATGCTTGATGACCATTCTGTACCAAGGAATGCCTCCATAGTGCCATGAACTAGGACTCGCTTTCCTAAAGCCCAAAAGTATAGTTGTGGACTGAAGTGATCAACGGATGAGAATAAAGGAGATCGACGACAAAGATTATATCGCATTCAAGTGGGACCCGATCACATATCGGACATCGCAAGCTTAGGAGAATAAGCTCTTGAGAATCGGGTTGAATCACTAAAGCGCGAAGTGCGATAATGAAGTGGTGATGGAAAGTTGTGATGCGATGTGGTGATACAAAGGGAAACGTGGCGGAACAGTGCAATATCACACATCGGCGATGCGAAGTTCATCACATACTGCGAAGTGGTAATGCGATGCGATGCGATGTGAAGTTGCGATGTGGATTTCATCGCATATCGCAATCGGGGCAAGAGGAATATCACATATCGAGAGATCAGATGGACGAAGGCACATTGCGTAGCAGGATTTGCGAAGTGCGATAAAGAGATAGGACGTGATATAGATCAAAGCTGAAACCTAAAGCATTTCAAGTCCAGGAGTATGAGATTTTCCTTGCATTTTAAGGTTGGAAGGACAGCAGCAAAAAGAAGGAGAAAAATAGAGTTGATATCCAGGTAAATCAGCATATGATTTTATTGTACAGTGAGGAAGTTGGTGCTTCCATATCAAGTTGTAGATTGGTAATTGTCCAATTGTAGCTGGCTGAGGTAGGAGCCTCTTGTAGGTTGTAGCCTGTAGAAAATAGATGGGCGGAGGGCAATTCCGAGAATCACCCTCGGTTGGGCGGAGGGCGATTTCGAGAATCATCCTAGGATGGGCGGAGGGCGATTCTGAGAATCAGCCCCGGCTGGGTGGAGGGCGATTCTGAGAACCAACCACGGTTGGGCGGAGGGTGATTCTAAGAATCACCCCCAGCTGGGTAGAGGGCGATTCTGAGAATCACCCTCGGCTGGGCGGAGGGCGATTCCGAGAATCACCCTTCGCCTAGCTGGGGGTTATTCTCGGAATATCCCTCTGCCCAGCCAGGGGTGATTCTCGGAATCACTCTCCGCTCAGCCGAGGGCGAGAGGCAGGTCAAGCAGCATCGTCGAGGGCTTCCTAGCCTGCCTCTAGCCCCCGGCGGGTGGCAAATTAATTTTTATTTTATTTTATTTTTTTCAAACACAAACTATTTAAAAATTTTATTTTTTATTTTTAAACAAAAACTATTATAATAAAAAAAATGTATTGTTTAATATTAAAAAAAAAGACTATTCAATTAAAAATTTGAAATATAAAAAAACAATAAAAACAAATTAAAAAATATTTTTTAAAAAATAAACAAACAAATATATATATATATAAAATATAATAATAATAATAATTAATTTTAATTTTTTTTTAAAACTAAAACAATTATTATTTAAAATATAAAAGAAACAATTAAAAAAAATTAAAATATGTTTTAAAATATAAACAAACATATATAAGAATATTTTAATTTTAATTTTTTTTTTTTTAAACTAAAACAATTATAATTTAAAATATAGAAAAAAAAAAAAAAAAAAAATATATATATATATATATATATATATATATATATATATATATGTTTTTATATATAAACAAACAAATATATGACTAATAAAATT